>SSNS01000518.1:243308-255808 GCA_006937985.1 Aphyosemion australe | reverse complement strand
AAATATTACACCAAAAATCAAAATTAAAAACCACAACAGCCATAATCATAACCTAACTAAGAAATGCAATGTTGAAGTTTTGTCAACTGGTTCCACTAATTCTAGTTACTTAAATGTAAAGAGAAAAATACAGTGTTATATCCTGTTATGTTAAAAGTAACTTTATACTACTCTTTACATTTAAGCAACATAACCTGGTTGAGTAAATTCAACATGTCATTTCTTACAGTGTATAAAAGTGTCTCAAATCACACAAAGACATCAGAGCATCTAGTTCTTCCTGACAATCACATTTTTGTAACGTCACTACAGAATTTCATGCACATTTATTTAATGCACATGCACTTTTACTGGCTTTTATGCCGTGTTTTTCAACCATTTAAAGAGAGAAACCCATCTAACGTCCAGCTGATGATTAGTTCAGGGGTCTAAGAGGTAGAAGTCACTCCAGGTCCATCATCACCAATCTTCATTCCTCTCTTTCCTGCTCTAATTGCTTGAATAGTCCTTCTGTTTCCATTAGTATATTATCCATTAGTCTGCCCTTTCTTTCCTCAGACCGACACTCCTTTTCTTTACTACACCACTGAGACACGTTTGCAGGCAATGCATAACACACAGACATGAACAGACACCCATGTCTTATTTCCTACATGGTGGAGGTTTTATCTTCACTTCTTACTGAGTTTTTAAACAAATGTTCTGCAGAGCCTGTCTCTGCAAACTAGAGGCTCAAACTAACTGAACCAAAGCAGCGTCTGGTGATTCCACCTATTTATACAAAACAAGCTAAGTTACGCTGCGAGCCTCTGAAGCCGCTCTATTTCCCAACAAGCTTAAATCAAACAAGATTTTATGACTGAATTAAAGGAAACAAAAAAGAGGGTAAAATAATTCATCTCTGTATCAGTCCAAGGGTGAAATAATCCTTTAACAATATTGAGAAAATTCAAATTTTATTGAAAAATGAACTAAATTGCTTTCGGGGCAAATTTTCTTGAACTATTAAAATGCGATTAATCCAGATTAATTGACTACAAAGCCTCTAATTAATTAGATCCCACCCCTAATAATAATAATGAAACATATTTTTTATGTTGTCATAAAACATTTCAAAAATAATGCAAAGAAATAAAATTGGCACTTATACCTGCAGAACTGATGTTTTCCATTAGAAAGCAGAAAACATGTAAAGGTTTCAGGTTTTTTGAGAAAAGTGCTAATGCTGTCTGTAGACTAACGATAGAAGCTTCTGATAACGGCTGATCACGTCCACCTGGTTCTGGTGGACAGAAAATGAAGATGAGACACATCTGGTGTCAGAAGATGAGACACAATGTTAGACTGGAGAGACGGAGCATCACAGCATCACTATTTCATAATCTGAGGAGGCTTCTCACCATGTCAGCCAGTCACTCAGCATCAATGTTTCTCTGACTGTCTGCATGTGAGTGAGGGTGGGAACTGCCACTGGTACATTTTTAAAGCTTCCCTTCTGTGGAATGTGTCTGTCAGCCGTTGCTTTGGGGCAACAGAACTGGTAGAATTGCAGGTGGATTACTCAAAGTGGAAAAAAAGATGAAATATTAAAGTTGTACTGCTTTGACCGACCTGAAAATATGCAGCAAACTGATCCGAGAGGGGTCAGGTCTTCTGAGGTCAGAGGTCGCGATGTAGTGTGAGAGACTAGAGGAGGAAGAGGAGCTGCGGGACCTGCCATCCTCCCTCATCTCAGTCCTCAACCAGGAGCCTCGGGGCGATTCACCGCCACAGTTTCAGGCTCGGACCTTCGGCAACGAGCGGTCTCCGGGCAGGAGATGTCATAATCCAAAAGAGGTGTCAGTCACGTCAGATTAAGAGGTGGTGGTGGTGAGGGGGGGAGGTGTCACAGGAGCCGAGGCCCGTCGGGATTCTCCTCCATCCAGCTGTTGGGATTAAAACCTGCCTCACCTCGGACGTGCGTTCGCTCTCCGTGTGTGAACAAACAAATACGAGCAGACTCAGATGGACTGCTCAGACTCCCCTCTGGCATAAAAGAAAGATGAAGGTATGAATGATGTATTTTACTGTTACAGACTACAAACCCTGACACACACCCAGGGTGCAGGGTAAAATAATACATAAAGATATGATGAGACCAGTAACAGAGAACAAACGTGGAGGCTGAGTGACAGATGGCTCAATATCCAATTTATCTGTCCTTCACTTTTACTAAATAACGTCTGAAAACAAACAGAAAATGAGAAGCAGACATAAAATTAATCAAAACATTCAAATACAGAGGTCAGAATCGTGTTTTTGCTCCTGTTCAAAGATGAAGACGTTGTTTTTGTGGTTTCTCTCTGGTTTTGCTCTGATCACCCAGCTATTGCATGGTTTACGCTGCACGGTGGTCCTTCTGCATGCATGGTTGTCCTGCAGGTTTGACTCCCAGCCGTGACTTTTATGTTATGTTTATGCGTTTTACAGATGCTTTTATTGAAACTGAATGACAGTTTACCCTAAAATGCATGCTTTTGTTCTGTGGGAGCAAGCCGAAGTACCCAGGGAAAACCCACACACATATGCTGGGATTTGAACCTGCAACCTTGTTGTTCCAAGGCAACTGCTAGCAGCTGAAACGTGTTTTTCTCCAGGCCCTCTACTTTTCTCTCGCAGATCAAAAACAACAAAAGTTAGGTAGACTGGCCCCAGGTGTGAGTGTGTCCTGGTGTCACCTCTTTACCAGCGACCACTGGAGGTAGGTACCAGCTCTGAGCTTTCAAATTCTGATTCAGGTCTTTACTGCAAAGCTGATGTCTTGGTCTTGGTGGAAAGGATCCATTTAATGGTTTAACATCAAAGAACCTTTTTGTTTTAAAGCCATTTGGTCCCAACGATGCACGTGACTGGACCACAGTAGAACCTTTGCAGACCTTCTCATTAGATCTATTGCTGCGTTTGGGACCATTGTTCTGTTTTATGTCCCGGTTCAGTCGAAGCACAAGATGCCAAATGAGCCCAAACCCTTAGCTTTCCACCACCTTACTTGCAAAGAGAGGTTTATGCTAATGTGTTGGCCGGTTTTCTCCAAACTTGCTGCTGTGCATTGTGGGTAAACAACCCCACTTTGGTCACATCTGTCTAAAAACTCATTTTTCCTACAAATAATTACCTGCCGTGTAGATTATAGAGATCAAAGCGTCCAAAATGTCCTGACATGAACGTTTTATTTTCCCCAGAGAAAAAGCAAACATCCTTTCTGTCGTGCAACAAAAGAAACGTTGGAGCTCCTCTGGAAATATCTGGGAAGATAAGGTTCCTCGTTAAGCTCTGGAGATCCTAATCTTTACCGCTGGCCTTTATATTTACATACCAACTGCCATGAGACGATAGCATCATCAGCATATTGAAAGAGACGTGAGAATTTAAACACCAACATGAAGCTAGTGAGGATTTTTAACACATCCCTATGCCTGTCAGGGCCACAGCTAACGAAACCATGGCTAACCTTTTTAATGTGGGTATTTTTCACATTGTGCAACTTGACAGGACTTTGAGACTAAAGCTGAGATGTTCAAAAATAGACGATTGCAGTAATATTGTTCTGCCCAACGCGATGATGTTGGAACCAAGAGGAAAGACCAAGACAAATTAGTTTAAGAGGGATCTGAATATATGTGAAATCAAAAGAAACCACCAGATTAGAATAGAAACTCATAACACTACGAAATAGAGATAAAGGTCATTTAAAGTGATGAAAACAAACTCATCGGCGTTCTGCAGATGTTTCCATCGAGGAGACCTGACATTGGTTCCTCTTTTCTCCTCTCGAGTGGCGCCAGCTATTTCTCAGGCCTCTGCTGTCCTGACGCAACCACCTACGAGCCTTTTTGTTTACCGCCGAAGCCAGGAAAGATAAGAAAAACAGAAAACTACCCGAGCATCCAATAAAAACAACAACTGGAATGGGAAATGCTGGGAACTTGTGAATCACACAAGATTTCTGTTGTGATTCTAAGAGACTGTGGTGCTTAAATGCAAATTCATCTTTTGATCTAATTTCCTTTCATAACATCGGTGAGAATAACATGTAGCTTCTTTTTCTTTCGTATGCAAGCCGAAAGCCTTTGAGATTCATTTTTAAATGCACAAACAGCTGTGGCAGATCGCAGATCAGCAAATATTTTGTTTTTAGAGAGAAGAACCAGAAAGGCGGCCGTCAGCAGCCTGGGAACCAACTGGGTTCAACCAGAGGATCACCCAACACCTTGGTTTAGGTTTTAAAATTACACTTAAATCAAAGTTTATTCAGATTTCTACCTTATTTTTTTCTTTTACAAATCCCTGACAGGTCCTGTAGCCTCCTAATCAGTTGAAACTGCATTTTCTTCATTCTTCAGTTTAGGCAATAAAATCAACTCTGGTGACGGGATAAAACTTGACTGATTATATAAGATACGTACTACATTTTCAGAGATATTGATGACAATATTACACAGATTATTTGCCTGAAAGCAGAGTTTTAACCAGTTTCATTTGAAGCATTCAGTGTTTTTATTCTTAGCTCTGTTGCTACTTACCTGCTTAGAGACTGAACTGAGGTTATAGAGGAAAAAAAAGTGCAACTGTGCATCATCGTCATATAAATGATGGGATATACATTTAGATTATTCATATACATTTTTTTAACAAAACAAAACTTTAAAGTTTAAGAAGCGATGGACCGAGAACTCAACCTTGTGGAACCCCAGAAAAGATTTGAAATTCTGAAAGTGCCTAAAAAAGTTCATCAGGTAATAAACCTCTCAGTAGTTTATTTACTGTATTTTTGTCTCTGCGTTTATTTATTTGTTTACTGAGCTTCTCACGACCTATAGAGCTCAGTCATGGGGTGGGATTTACAGTTGTCTCCACATGCTATTGGACAACGAACAACATGACGTACTCACCGCTACGACTGTCAGTCAATGGGTCAGTCTAAGAAGATACAAATACATCCTTGTTTGTAAAGCGCTTTGAGTTGCCTTCGGGTAGGAAATGTGCTGCATAAATAAAACTGCCTTGCCTTTTTCCAAATAAAGGACTTAAGTGCCTCTATCTGCTCTTGACTCAAAGAAAACCCAAGTCTAAATAGTCCAAAGTTGATGCTAAAGCCATTTAAAAATGAGCCATCACCATCTTGGTTTTGCTCAGTTGCAGTAACATCCCACCCACCAAACTGACAGGGTGGCTGGCCAATCACAGTGCTCTATCAGTCAATCACTGATGGGGAAGGCTGTTGTTCGTTTAGCGTCCAGGAAACAGCAGAGAACGTCTGGGCTAGTAGAAGCTAACCGTTAGCATTAGCAACTCCACCACACAGCAGAACTCCTCCAGGCTTGTGTTATTGGTGGAGATAAAACATCAACGTTGCAGAGCAAACAGAGTCAGTGGTAGAGTCGTGTTGCTGTTAGCCAATCAGAGGAGAGATGCCCACATATCAGGAAGTAACTCTTCAAATCCTGTTGTCTGAAGCTCAGCTCTGATGTGGCTCAGTTCTAATTCCTGAAACTGGAGCACCAGAGTTTTTACCCACAGAGATCGACTCACAAACACATACTAGAGACCACAGCAGATGAGTTGAGAAACGAGTGAACTTGGTCTTTAAACATTTGGAAGCTACCTGCCTAAGAGCTCTGATGCTTCTCAAACTGAAAAGTCAGTATGTTTTGTTGCTGTTGTGGATGAAAATTATTTACAACCAGTTTTAGGTTAAGACCTCCACAACTCTTCTCTTTTAGAGATTCTGGCACCAGCAGGTCTTACTTTGTTTATCTGGAGTCAGAGTTGTGTGATCGGAGTATAAATGACTGAGTCTTTGATGTTGGAGATGCTCTCAAACACAAAGACAACGATGGGCTCTAGCTTCGCTTTGGTTGTCCTCGTCTGACTGAAGCCTCACAGCATCAGTTCTTAAGTCAAAAAGGAGTTTAAAGCATATTTAAGAATGGAAAGGAGGCAAAATGTTAAACAGATTCAGCCTAAAAAACTGCTGATCTACATTTAGCCTTTCCTGATTTCACCTGAATGACTGCTGCTGTTTGCATCCTGAAAAGAACAAGATGGTGCATCGTCTCAAACGAGCGGCAGAACGCAACACCTGGAGGATGTGGCTCCTGCATTTACAGAAACTTCTGAGTAGCAGCACATCATGTGGACTGCGATTCAGTGGACTATAGTGTATGGGATTCTCAAAGCAAGAAGAAATATCGAAATAAAAATCGGGAAAACCAGAGTTCATCTGGGTCATGGAAAACCATCTAAGAGCCGTCTGCAGGAAAAGTGAGAGGCAAAAATCCAGTTTTGAGCCAATCATAGTAAATTTACCTCCTCTCAAATCAGGAGAATAACGCTTTAAACTTTTGCAGATAAGAGCAATGCAGCAGAAGATCAGCCTGTAGCGATTTAGATGTTTTCTGTAAATTCTGGTTCGGATCAATGGCACTTGTAACTGACACCACTCTTCAGAATTCTTCTGCACGGGTTTTTCTCGTCTGTTTTCCGTCTCTGTCTCACTCTTTGTGAGGAATCAATAGAGAGCAGAGATAAAAACAAGTTATGATGTACAAATGACCAACTAAGTGGTGTAAATTGATTGTCCTGCTGTACCGCTGCGTATGTAAATGTGCACATGTGCGCCATCCTGTCTGTGTCCCTGTGTCTGTGTCGATGAACGTGTGTGTGTGTGTGTGTGTGTGTGTGTGTGTCCCACAGGGAGTTTGTGCTCTGTGATCCAGGTAATGCAGTGAAAACGAGAGGCCATCGCTCTCCATCCATCTTCTGCCTCTCAGTGAACTTGTTCATCCTGTCTCCCGTTATTGATCGATGGGACGATGATGGGAGTTGTGTTCGCGGGGCGGTCGGGACAACCTGGTGACAAGTGTCCACTGATGGAGGGGCGTGTGGACATGAGGGGCGATCCCAGGATGAATCCTCAGGATTCAGTCTTTGATTCCAAATCAAAATACTCTTCAGATCATTTGTTTCTAGCAGTTGATTTATGTCGACTGTGCCCCAGATGTTTAGTTTTGGTCCAACATTTCTGAACATTCTTAATTAAAACATCATAAACTCTGCACAACTGCTTCAGAGACAGAAAGCAGTGGTATTTTGTTATATTTATTGTATTTTTTTATATTTGCAGTATATTTTACTGAATAAAATAAAATAATTACCATTATATTTCTCAGAAGAAGCTTATTCATGCATCAGTGGTTGTTTGTTTTTCTTAGATTATTCACCCACACGAGCAGTTTTACAACCTTCTCTGCTCTAAAAATATGAATAAATATCACCCAAAGAATCTATTAAATATTTATGTGCAAAACAACCATTTTTAAGTTTTTATAAGTGTGTCTCACATTTATGCACCTCTAATATTCATCACGACTATAATTGCTTTGATTTTAGCTTCAATTCATATTTTACTGATATTTTATGAAATCCTGCAGAGGAATAAACGAGCTCCTCTACATGTAGAGCGTCTAAAAGATAATTCCTCGTATTATGAGCTGTACACGTTAGCATGTTGTTGGCTCGGGATGCAATACATCACAGTCTAGCATAGCCACTGTGCACATTTACACTGCTTTTATTGCATGATGTGATAAAATAGTGGGCGAGTGAACATCTTAATCACATCCTGATTGTGTGCATGTGAGTAGGTGTGACCTTTAGACCAAAATTCCACATTTTGGTTCTAAAAATACCACAGAAGAAGTCCAACAGCAACCAGCCAATCAGATTCTGGTCCTTCGGTCATGTGTGTTCATAACACAGCTGATCTGAGTTACAACATGCTTTGATCTAACTGAGGTGTGGCTCACGCTGTTTGATTTGATCCACAATCGATTGCTTTTCCCTGCGTGAAGTGCAACTAAGGCTCTAAAATCAATCAAACATGAGGAGTGAATTTATAACTGGCTTTAATAATAAGTTGCTAACCAATAATAATAATAACAATAATAATAATAATAATAATAATAATATTAATAATAGAATATTTTTATTGACCAAAAAGTAAGAAAACAGTTGTTCAACCATTTCTTTTGCCCTCTTTTGATTCATATTTAAGGTCATGACAAGTATTAGTTGAGCCATTATAAATAAGGATGCTTATCGTTGAACAACAAATATGTTACAAAAGCAAAATTTAATAATTGTAAGAATTGTTAAAGGACTATTTTTTCCTACTTTTTGATGCTTATTCTCAGAATTTACCTGCAGAATAACAAATCTGATCCATATAAAAGATGAAACCAACACGAGTTTCATCCTCAGCTGGTTGACTGATTGGATACGAGCCTGCAGGCCCATTATTCTTCCAATCTGCGGGACATTTCAGCGACTTTAGGACACGATCACTGCAGACATTTCCCTATTCGCCAATCGATAGTGGTCGCAAGTAATCTGCAGCCAACATTTGAGCGCGCGGCTCCTTATTGGCATCCCCCTCAAAAGCAGCATTAGGTTATGGATGTTGACGTTCAGCCTCCATCCTGATAATTAGTAACACTGTGTTGATTCAAATGATCCATCATGGCGGTGTCTGGCAGGCACAGCCAGTGATTTATCATCATGTGGAAGGTCTCAGACACCACTGTTTTAGCTGAGGGGGCTAAATGGACACTACCCTGCAGGTTTCCTGTAAGCTTTGAATATTTTTAAATCAATATTGATCAGTTTTGACATTTTATTATAGCTAAACACCATGAATTCAATGTTTTCACCTTTTCTACAGGAGTCAAAAAGGCCAAAAATATAGAATATAAATTTGTAAAGATGAAGAAAACTTTTGTATATTGAAGCACGTTTGGGTTAAAATCAATTACTGTCTGGATTTTGTTGATCAGCGCAAGGAAAACTTTGATTTTTGCAATTTTTGAAATTATTGTGGGACAGCAGTGACAGAGATAAAGAGAAACCTGCGTCTTCATTCTGATTAAAATCCTATTTATTCCCTCTCCATACTTCCAAAGGTCTGATTTTACTTCTTTAAAACAAGATGAGTCCTATGGTTTGTTTTTAGCTACTTATTGGGCGTCTCTAGTTCAGATCCTGATGGTTATGAAAGCTGCGAGGCGACAGACACCAAGCAGAGCGGGGACCAATAAAGCAGAACATGGAGGTTTTGTTGGAGACAGATGTGGCAGCAGTGACGGATCCACGCTGCGTTATCAGTTCAGCCTCGGGCCAAACGACGGCACAATGACACAATAATAAACTCAGACCTGTGTGTGAAGAAAGAAAACACAACAGTGACACAATTATCCTCCTGAAAATATTCTAAATAATTATCCTGGATGTTTACAGACTTCATGGCTAAAAACTTTGCAGTTAATCCTGCTGGAATGGAAAAGTTTATGATACATTTTAGACCAAAAGCAACTAAAATAATTTATTTTATATTAAAATTAAATTTGAATGATAAACTCAAATTCAATCACTCTTTTATCCTTTTGCATAAAAATGTGTTCTATTAATTTATTTAAAATTAATAAAGTTGATTTCTAATGCTCTGACTCACAAAATACAATATCAGGACAACATACAGGATATATGATAATAATAATAATAATAATAATAATAATAATAATAATAATAATAATAATAATAATAATAATAATAATAAATATTTAAATTCTAGTCCAATAACAGAAACACATCCAGATTCTCTTAAAATTAATCCAAATTTTATAAGTTAGTAAAAAGAAAATATCAGTTTTATAGCTTTTAGTCTTCGTCCTAGGTTTTCATAAACTGTATTTATCATTACTGTTAACTTACACACACACACACACACACACACACACACACCCCCCCCCACACACACACACACACACACACACACACACACACACACACTAGTAACAAAAGTCTGATTCTCCAACAATAAGATGAGACGATATCAGAGAAGTGTGGCGGTTTGAGTGGCGCTGACTCACCTTGTCCTGAAAACAAAGACGGACAAGAAGAAGATAAGAGAGTTTGTTTGAAAAGACCTGGAGGCCTGAAAGAAAGACCGAACCTGTTGTGTCGCGTCAAAGAGATGGAGCGATTCGGTAAAAGCTACAGATGGGAATCGAGGGGTTAACCAGGAAGAACCTTTGGGAGAGGTCGACATCTTCACGCTGAATCACTTTTGGTTTAGTAATCACCTGTGTGTGTGTGTGTGTGTGTGTGTGTGTGTGTGTGTGTGTGTGTGTGTGTGTGTGTGTGTGTGTGTGGTGAAGCCTGCTCTAACAGGTCCAGACATGAACGTATGGTAACTCGGTCCAACACTTGTAGGTCCTGCAGCTCCTTTTGTTCTGCCACCATCAGCTCCAGTGGAGACGGGGCAGGAGGGGTCAAAGGTCAATGTGATCTTTAAGGACAAAAGGCTGACCTTGTTTTCCAGATGACCCCAATCAAAGACCCCCCAGCCTCTGTCTGTTACCCCCCAGTTGACCCGACTGGACTTTGCTGAGAGATCAAGTGAAAAATATATATATATATATATATTAGGAAATGTTTGAGTTTAACTTCAGAGAGGAGTTTTTCACCTTTTCTAAAATCAAATAATAATAAAAAAAACTTATTAAACACTTTAAAGGCTTTTTAAAGATTTCCCAGTAGCTCATATTGGTGATGATTTACACGAACATAAAAAAGGATTATTACGTTAATATGAAACACTGATTTCAGCTGCTTTCAGACAGAGATGCACTGATTCTTGTTTTAAACCTTTTGGTTTAATTACTTTAAAATAGTTATTTTATAGAAAAAAAACTTTACAAATGTATCACCCTGTTATCTCAAGAAAACCTCATCCGAGCGTCTCCTTTCCTTTAACTTATGTAGGTAAACGGCACATTTACAAATAAACAAATAAAACAAAAACATAGACTAAATAATAACTAGAATTCAGAAACAAAGACACTCAAACATAAAGCAGTAAAGAAAAAAAACATGAATCAAAATAAACATGGAAGAAAATATTTGAGGTGTACACTGCAAAAAATGGATTTTCCACAAAGTAAAAAAAAAACATTGTTTTCAGACATTTTATCTTATTTTTAGTCTAAAAAGAAATAAATTCTTATCTTATGCAAAAACAGCTCTTCTTCAAATATTATAAAATATGATCACATTTTCTTGTTTTGTGTAAAAAGATCCATCAGTAAAATTAGCAAAAACAGCTAACATTAGATTCTATTTTGCAGATAAGAGAATTTTTTAGAGTAAAAATAAAATAAAATGTCTAAAAAGGCTTTTTTACTTTCTTGAAAATTTGTTTTTGCAGAATAATTTTCTAGTCAAGCTGGGCTTGATAATTACACTGCAGCCAGCCACCAGGGGGCAGGCTTTAGTTCCTTAAGGCTTCATGATATGTTCCTGCATCTAATTATCCATGTTAATGTAATGTGATGAAAATATTGGGACATGCCAAAGGATAATGCTGAACTCATCTTTCAACTCCAAACATCCTGGAACATGCAGCTCACACCATCTTCCACATCCCAGAACGTCATCCTGGAGGAAGAGCAGGACGGAATCTAAGAGCACAAATATAACACACTCCTTCACCAAACCTGGTGTTGTGATGGAGGTAAACCCTTTATCTCCTCCTCCAATCACATCGCTCAGGGTGTAGTGTGACCCCCATCCCTCTAATCCTCTCTATGATCTTTGAGCTTCATTTACTGTTTAATCCTCAATCTGCTGCTCTTTTAGCCACACTCTCTCTGAGACGTGATGGCAGCCAGCCAATGCATGCTGGGAAAAATACAATTTGGCAGACTGAACCCGGCTATAATGACTTATGGGAGCTGTTGAGTTAGCAAGCTGAACAAACGGATTCTCTAGAAGCAATAATGCTTTAGTTTTTAAATCCGATGCACTTTTTTTATAAATGTACAAAGTTAAAATATCAGATAAATGTTAGCACTCATAATAGGTTCCCTGTTGTCTGAGCTAAAATATTTAACTTTATTCCACTCTGTTGTGTTTAAAATGTTCACTATGATGCACTAGTCCTTCAGTCACGACTGCATGCTATTAATTAGAGCTTTCTAACCACCGCCAATAGTTCATGTTGGATAAAAAGAACTTTATTCTTTAGTTGGTAAAGGTCAAACAACTTTACTAAGAGAGGAAGTTCTACCCCAATTTCCTTCATTAGCCACAGACAGAAAATAGACTCTAGGTGAAACTCTAGGATTAGAAAATCCTGACAGATCTACGTCACACTGTCACTGAACATTCATGGACTCACCCATCTGGACTCACGACGGGGAAGGCTGTTGTTGGTTTAGCGTCCAGGAAACAGCAGAGAACGTCTGGGCTAGTAGAAGCTAACCGTTAGCATTAGCAACTCCACCACACAGCAGAACTCCTCCAGGCTTGTGTTATTGGTGGAGATAAAACATCAACGTTGCAGAGCAAACAGAGTCAGTGGTAGAGTCGTGTTGCTGTTAGCCAATCAGAGGAGAGATGTCCAC
>SSNS01000518.1:232921-243185 GCA_006937985.1 Aphyosemion australe | reverse complement strand
GCTTCATTTACTGTTTAATCCTCAGTCTGCTGCTCTTTTAGCCACACTCTCTCTGAGACGTGATGGCAGCCAGCCAATGCATGCTGGGAAAAATACAATTTGGCAGACTGAACCCGGCTATAATGACTTATGGGAGCTGTTGAGTTAGCAAGCTGAACAAACGGATTCTCTAGAAGCAATAATGCTTTAGTTTTTAAATCCGATGCACTTTTTTTATAAATGTACAAAGTTAAAATATCAGATAAATCTTAGCACTCATAATTAGTTCCCTGTTGTCTGAGCTAAAATATTTAACTTTATGCCACTCTGTTGTGTTTAAAATGTTCACTATGATGCACTAGTCCTTCAGTCACGACGGCATGCTTGTTGCACGTGTGTCTCTGTTGTGTTCTCACCATAAAACGATCCGGGTGCTGCTCTTCCTCACATCAGAATTCTGCTTTTTATGTTTCTCAACTTTGTTTTGTTAATCACCAATAATAAAATCTATTTGGAACATTTAAAAGTCGATGACATCATAGGGCATCGATAACTCGATTATTATACCCACCTCTAACACATTCACACACATTAGGACGTTAATAAATGGCTATTAATTAGAGAGCTTTCTAACCACCACCAATAGTTCATGTTGGATTAAAAGAACTTTATTCTGTAGTTGGTAAAGATAAAATTGCATAGAGAGGAAGTTCTACCCCAATTTCCTTCATTAGCCACGGAAAGGGTCAGAAAAATCCTGACAGATCTACGTCACACTGTCACTGAACATTCATGGACTCACCCATCTGGACTCACGACGGGGAAGGCTGTTGTTGGTTTAGCGTCCAGGAAACAGCAGAGAACGTCTGGGCTAGTAGAAGCTAACCGTTAGCATTAGCAACTCCACCACACAGCAGAACTCCTCCAGGCTTGTGTTATTGGTGGAGATAAAACATCAACGTTGCAGAGCAAACAGAGTCAGTGGTAGAGTCGTGTTGCTGTTAGCCAATCAGAGGAGAGATGTCCACACATCCACCACTCCTCCAGCTAACTTCTGCTTCCTGAAACAGGAGCGCCTGAGCTTTATTTTTTTTTACAGAGGATTAATTTATCCTAGAGCCCGCTGTAAATGATGAGTAAATGTCTGCTTTATTGTTGTTGCACCTTTGAGACCAGAATAAATCACTGAATGTGTTTAAGTGACACGTTAACGCGCCACATAAAGACCCGAGAGTGAGGACAGCGCTGCGGCCTGCTGAACGGCCTGTTGAACATGAGAATCTGTAATGAACAAGAGGCATTCATTATGGATACACACATCATTTATTTATCTATCTGCCCTGTTTATCTGTCTGTGAGCACACTTGTTGTCCACAGTTCGAGTGTGGGCTGGTATTTGATTCTGTGTGATTACTCGGGTAATGATGCTAACGCGTCGCATGATGACTTGTTGCACCACTGGAGGCATCAGAGTTCCTGCAGGACGAGCTTTACCTGAGTATTTATACGAAACAGAACAATTACCCACAGAAGTGCGCTGGCATTGGCTGCAATATTTCCATTTATCTAAGAGCAAATGTTCCATTAACTCACTGTTATTGGAGAAAATGACAGATAAACAAACCTTTATGGAAAACACAATCAATCAAGACGTGAAGGACTCCCCATCAGGTAGGTCTGTACCTTTCTGTGCTCTCTGCTCATCTTAATGGCTTTTGAAATGCTGATATCATCAGAATGCATTAATGCCCCGCTGAGTGAGACAGCTTGATGAGTGGCGAGCGCTGATGATTTATGGATGACATCTGAGGAAGTCTCTCAACGAGACAGCCGGATGGTCATTTGTTGTGTTTTGACATGTTGCAGGTATCAATACGGTACATTATGTCTATGCACTTCAGTCTCATGCAACGAAGAAGGAGAGCACAAAACGTGATGCAAAAAATAATCACAAAGACAAAAATGTTAAAAAATCACTTCTACCCCTATTTCCTGCATTAGCCGCCAATATAAAATAGATGGGGAAACTTGAAAATTGCACGTCACATCTTCAAATTAACATTCATGGACTCACCCATCTTGACTCACGACGGGGAAGGCTGTTGTTGGTTTAGCGTCCAGGAGAACGTTAGCTGTGATAGCCATCTTGAATTTCCTAAAGATAATCTGTTGTTATCCATTTTCTTCTTCCTATCTAATGTCAGGTTGCAGGGTTTAAAGCCCAAGATCACTGAGGAACCTTTTTTCACTTTTTCTGTTTGAAATATGATCGGTCACTCTGAGTTTCACATCCAGGCTAAAGGTGAAAATAGTCTTCTACCCCTATTTCCTGCATTAGCCGCCAATATAAAATAGATGGGAAACTTGAAAATTGCACGTCACATCTTCAAATTAACATTCATGGACTCACCCATCTGGACTCACGACGGGGAAGGCTGTTGTTGGTTTAGCGTCCAGGAAACAGCAGAGAACGTCTGGGCTAGTAGAAGCTAACCGTTAGCATTAGCAACTCCACCACACAGCAGAACTCCTCCAGGCTTGTGTTATTGGTGGAGATAAAACATCAACGTTGCAGAGCAAACAGAGTCAGTGGTAGAGTCGTGTTGCTGTTAGCCAATCAGAGGAGAGATGTCCACACATCAGGAAGTAAGACTCCTAATTCTGCTGTTTTCTGCTGTAGCTAACTTCTAGTTCCTGAAACAGGAGTGAGAGAGCTTTTTGGTGTTGGTGTTTGCAGAAATGTAACTCTGTGGATGAAGAGCTAGCTGAAATAATGTTACCATGGTGATTTTGGCCTGATAAAATAATCATCATCATCTTCTGATCATGAGCAGCTGAAACTACGATAAAGGTTACGGACTAGAGCTCGACAGGTGAGTGACAGCAGCTGAAGAGCTGCAGGAGTGGACGTAATGCAGCCGAGTTCAGGTCAGAGGTACGGCGGACATCTAAGATGCGATGCTAATTCTCTGTGTTTCGACAGGTCAGACATCAATATGGTGCATTATGCACTTGCACTTAATTTCAACCAGATGCACGAGGGAATATGGGGAGAAAATGGCTGAGAGTGCACAAAAGGAAACTGACCCAAAGGTTTGAAAACTGAAAGTAATCAAGGAGAAGTGATGAGAGACTCACTACAACAAGAATAATATCAACTCATTTATATGCAAACTATCGGGTTTACCTGAAAAATATATTTGATTATATGATATTTTTTAGGTTTTTGTAAAACTTCTAAGTTATTCATTTGTTCCTCTTGGATGTATTCATTTAATTTTGACAGTAGCTGCATTAGACATCGTTTCATTGTTTTAATGACTAATTTAGGTATAATTTATTGTCTTTTTGTCTGTTTTCTGTTATAAAGTTTAATAAAAGAGCCGAGGCGACAACAGGAACTTAATTTTGATTTTTTTACTTTTATTTGAGTCAGTTTTTGGGGATTTTTCTCTTAAGTTGTTTAAAAGGTTCTTAGCTCACAAAGCTGTGTTCAAACCTCATTATGGGACGTTAGTCACTATGAAAAGATGTCCAGTTTCTGTATTAAATAGTAGTGAGAAGAAAAAGTTCCTTCATAAAAGGTTAAAAATACCATTAAACCGTCGCTTTGCTGAACAAAAACAGACATACTGAAAAAAAACCTTAAAACTTTCTGTATTTATTACAATTCATATTTAAGGCTAAACAAACGATGCCCAGCCATGATGTGTTGCACATTAAATGCTCATTAATAAATGATTTACTTTACTGAATTTGGTTTCCTCTCTTCCTCTCTGAGCTTCTAGACCTTTTTTTATCCGTCATATCGGTGCTTCAGGACCTTTTATTTTAAACGTGGACGTTGTTCTGGCTGCAGACACAAACCTGGCACAAGGACAGCCTTCATGAGCAGCAGCTGTCAGTGACAACGACTAACTGTATGTCACTGCAGAGTAACAGGATAGTGTTTAGCTGATCCTTTGGCCCATGTGCCATATGTCCTCCCATAGCTGCAGGTTGGGCTAAACTAGAAAGGCTGCACTGTGTGGTGCACGGTCTAGTTTTAGCCAAATCAGCCCAGAACACCAGTAGACATGACCAAAGACGTTTCATCAACTGTTTAAAGCTTCATGCGTGAAATAATCATCAGAAAATACATTTTTATAGAACATTTTATTTGATAATGACATTAAAATAAAGATATATATTTATATATTTTTTATTAGGAAATTGTTTAACAATTCAACAATGGGATTTGCCGTCTGCAATAATAGATCCTCTACTAGAGGGCAGAAAAATATAAAATTGAGGTACACATTTTGTTAGAATTTGTAAAACCTTGGAAAAAATCACTTCAAATGTGATATTTTAAAATGTTATAAATTAAATTTGTATTTTACTCATATTTTTAACACATTTGCAGTGGTCTCTAGTAGGAATGAATGACTTGTAAATCAGAGAATTCAGCCAGAGCTAATGCAGGAGATAGGTGGAGGAGACTATTTTCATGTTCAGCCTGCAGGAAACACTCAGAGTGACCCATTAGAATCAGAGATAATCAGTAAAAAATGTTTTTTCAGTGAAGTGCAAGTTTAAAACAATTTCACACCTTTTTCTAAAAACTGCAACTTTAGGGAAAATTATATCAAACTGGATAATTAATATAATAATGTGAGAAAATGAGCTGAACCTGCTTTTGTAGCACAAATAAAGAACAAAGTCCAGACAGTGGACGTAACAATCATGAAAAGACTCAAAGGTGACACCACTTTTAATCATTGCTATTCTCATGTTGTGTTGGAAAAAACGACATTTAAAAAAAAATTGTTTTATTGTTATTCAAAAGGTAAAAATGTATTCCATGCCAAAAAAATAAAATAAAATGAAATGACTTTTCTTTTATTTTTCCATTGTGACCCATTAGTGACTCAGTCATTTTGCAATAAAGATAAAAAAATTTGCAAAATTTTCTCAATTCATTGGAGAAAATGAAGCATGTACTGTATTGTAACTTTTCTGCAGAAGACATTTGTTTGGCATCTTCTTCCGTTTCTGCACCTGAATCCAGAGTTTAGAAAAGAACTCGTGCACCTTGCAGAGATGATCTGTTTTAGTTTGATTCAGTTTCCAGTAACACACACATCTACACTCAGAGCTGGTAAAGACGATAATGATGATACAAATACAACAATTTTCACATTTTAAAATCAGGTGAATCACTTTAAAATCTAAATTCAAACAATTCAGAGGACATTGTTATTAAAACCTATGAAAAAACATAACATTCCATAAAAAGCTAAATCAGCTAACAAGACCAACGTCTGATTGATAAAGCTGAATAAACTAAAAGCCTTTATTTAATTACACACAATATAATATGTGGAAAAGTTGCCAAATTATTGCTTTAAATGTTCCTAAATGTGAGGCGGAACATTAAACCACACAGGGTGTAAATTTGTACTGAGAGGCAATAAAACTGTCACCAACATCAATCGATTTCCTCTTCCTCCATTATCACCATAGCAACCGTTATCCCTGTAAAAGCCCATCATCATCCACTCAATCAGACCCCTCCCACTGATCTACTCCACAACATGTCCTCCACCTGATAAATTATTCAAACACCTGATTGGCCAATGAAGATCAATTAACCAATTAATGGCTTTCCACGATATTTGGATGTTTATTCCTCCGTCTTCGGTTATTTTCTGCGAGCGGCTGAAACGCTGGAGGTGGTTTTGATTGACAGGCCACAGCGTAGCCATCTCACCTGTCACCTAAGGGCAAAAACGAGAGAGGTCCATGTGATCAGAAGTGCCGCTGAAACGTGCCTCTCGCATTCCCAGTAATTGTGAATTTGCTTCAGATGAATCCTCGGGTGACAGACGTTACATTTTAAAAATGAACCAGAAAACAAACAGAGATGTGAGCTAAAATGTAAACAACGCTCTAGTTCTCCATTCTCTTCTTTCTTTGGCTTTAAAGTGGAACTCAAGCTGAAAGTTGTGAGTTTTTACTCCGCATCAAATATTCATGTTAAAAAGAAAAACTCACATGGAAAAGTTTACAGACTCCTGCTCCTGAGCCTGTTTAACGGTGAGAAGTTTGGTGACAAATGCGGAGTTCTGGGATGAACTGATGAGCATTTGAAGCCTCACTGTTTTACAAATATTAAAATAAAATGATGGATTTCAGGTGTTAACATACATAAGGCATCTGAAGATGAGCAAATTTGTAATAATATAGACATTTGTGATGTGATTGGATCATTTGATGCATGAAATGATGTCATCTGTGCACAAATAAAACATGTTTCAAACAATTAAATGAAAAATCCATGGATCAAATAAGAAATCCCAAGTCTCTAAATCTGAGACCATGGTCCTGAGTCGGAAAAGGGTAGAATTCCTTCTCCAGGTCAGGGACGAGGTCCTGCCCCAAGTGGAGGAGTTTAAGTATCTCGGGGTCTTGTTCACGAGTGAGGGAAGGGTGGAGCGTGAGATCGATAGGTGGATTGGTGCTGCGTCTGCAGTGATGTGGGCGTTGTACCGGTCTGTCGTGGAGCTGAGCTGGAAGGAGAAGCTCTGGATTTACCGGTAGATCTACGTTCCTACCCTCACCCATGGTCACGAGCTTTGGGTAGTGACAGAAAGAACAAGATCACGGATACAAGCGGCTGAAATGCGTTTTCTCTGCAGGGTGTCTGGGCTCTCCCTTAGAGATAGGGTGAGAAGCTCGCTCATCCGGGAGGGGCTCAGAGTAGACCCGCTGCTCCTCCACATCGAGAGGAGGTAGTTGAGGTGGCAGTTGAGACATGCTGTCTGTCATGTTGGAAACTGTTTGTGTCACGTTTCATCAAAGTTTACTAAAATTATAGCGTTCAACCATGAACAAAGACAAGAAAAAAGCAACAAAAATTAAACACACACACACTAATAATAATAATAATAATAATGATAATGATAATAATAATAATAATAATAATAATAATAATAATAATAATAATAATAATGATAATGATAATAATAATAATAATAATAATAATAATAATAATAATAATAATGATAATGATAATGATAATAATAATAATAATAATAATAATAATAATAAGAATGATAATAATAATGATAATAATAATAATAAAAATAATAATAATGATATAATAATAATAATAATGATAATAATAATAATAATAATAATAATAATAATAATAATAATGATAATAATAATAATAATAATGATAATAATAATAATAATAATAATAATAATAATAATGATAATAATAATAATAATAATGATAATAATAATAATAATAATAATAATAATAATAATAATAATGATAATAATAAGAATAATAATAATAATGATAATAATAATAATAAAAATAATAATAATGATATAATAATAATAATAATAATAATAATAATAATGATAATGATAATAATAACAATAATAATAATAATAATAATAATAATGATAATAATAATAATAATAATAATAATAATAATAATACTATCACTTTTTTTTTCTTTCTTTTTACACAAACAGGAGTTGTTTTTTTACCTTCTTATTTCGCTGACGTTTCGATCGCAGCTGCGATCATCCTCAGAGCTACATCGCCATCTTGGCGACGTCACTTCCTTCTCCGTTTATCTGCGGGCAGCAGAGGACGGTGTCGCCCTCTGCTGCCCGCGCCCTCCTTGCCGATGACACAGTCCCATGCGTGATCCAGTGTGTAAACCCCTTCATCTCTGTTCATGGTTGCGTGTCCACGTCTCCTTATTTCAATCGCTTCCTTGATCCATCTTTTGTATTTTTGTTGTTCTGTGTTTATGATCCTTGTTTTGTCCCAGTCCATTATATGATTTTCTCTTGTGCAGTGATCTGTTACGGCTGATTTTTTTATTGTACTTTCTGCTTCCTGTTTTGCTGCTCTTGTGTGTCTTTTTCTCGTCTCCTTCTCACACTCCTTTCTGTGTTCTATTGTTCGTGTGTTGAGTTGGCGTCCAGTCTCTCCTATGTATGTAGGACGGTGTCGCCCTCTGCTGCCCGCAGATAAACGGAGAAGGAAGTGACGTCGCCAAGATGGCGATGTAGCTCTGAGGATGATCGCAGCTGCGATCGAAACGTCAGCGAAATAAGAAGGTAAAAACAACTCCTGTTTGTGTAAAAAGAAAGAAAAAAAAAGTGATAGTATTTGGAAAAAACACAGAATGAACGCTCAAAAGAAATAATAATAATAATAATGATAATAATGATAATAATAATGAATTTTATTTGTAATGCATTTTATATTTTAGCAATCTCAAAGTGCAACAAAAAAACACATAAAATCTTAAAATGACTTTTCTTCTGCATTTTCCTGAATCTCTCCTCCTTATTCGACAGGCTCAGGATTGACTCCTCCCTCCTCCCTCCCAGGTTTCCTTCTCTCACCACCACCCCCCCCCCCCTCCCACACACACACACACCTTACCTTGGATAGACGTCATTAAATATTCACAGCTCCATTCCGAGCTAATTGTCCTCAACATGGCAGAAAGCAGAGGAATGAAATTAACCCATTAGCCTGGAATTGCTTTCATCAGAGCAGAGGGCTCAGGAAGTGTGTGTGTGTGTGTGTGTGTGTGCGTGCGTGTGTGTGTGTTCCAGCCCATCATCACCGCCCGTTAGCATTATTCTGAGACCTGACTAGATTATAAATGAACCTTTTGTGTCTCTTTATTGTTGTTTTTTTGCTGCTCTTGGATTATATTTGTTTACTTTATCGTCAGACTCTCAAACGCACATTCAATTTAAATTATTTAACTACAGGATAGTACATTACTATATTTATTTGTGTCTGTGCAGCATCAGCAACAGATTAAAGAAGCTAAGACCAGCTGTTATTTTTTGGCTGAAGCTGATCTAATTGAAAACAAAACTCACAAACATGCAGACATGATGAAACTAACAAACACAAATTTAAAAAAAGATGGTAGATTTTAATTAGCTTCTAGTTTTTCCACATTATTTGTAAAAATAAGAATGATTCTTTGAAAATGAACCTTATCATTTAAAAACTCTTTGTTCCTATCTGAGTCTTGGGTCTCCGGCAGCGTCTCATAGCTCAGGTCAATAGCTCTCTGTTGAAGGTATTGACAGGATAAAGTGGGCCTACTTAACGGAGCAGAGCGTCTCGCTCTCATCACGTCTCCAGGGGGAAAAGGACGACCAAGGAGAAAGGGATTAGGAGGAGAGAGAGGCCAAAGCAGAGCAGAGTCTCTGAAGGAGGATTTCAAATTTGGGCACAGCTACAACTTTATGCTTTGATTTGATCTAATTTACAGAATAACGTTAGGGTGGGGCCGTGTAGTGGAGCTGACCACAGATAGAAAAATAGTTATCAACTTTTATTTGCTTAATGTTTCTATCTGGTTCTGGTCCTCAGAGGTTCTGGTCCATCCTGACATGACAGCATCAGCTCCATCTCCTGTTCCACCACATCCAAAGGTTCTGGACTGGACTGAGATCAGATGACTGTGGAGGTCGGTGAACTCATGTTCTAGAAACCAGTTAGAGATGATCTGAGCTTTGTGACATGGTGCATGATCCTGCTGGAAGTAGCATCAGAAGATGTGGTAATAAAGACATGGACATGGTCAGCAACAAGACTCAGGTAGGCTGTGATGTTTAAACCAGGCTCAGGTGGAACTGAGGGGTCCAAAGTGGGACCAGAACATCTCCTGTGTGACCTTTAGACTCAGGTTCCTGATCTTAGCTGACAGGAGAGACACCAGGTGTGGTCTTCTGCTGCTGGAGTCCATCTGGAGCAGCTGGTGTGCTTCTGCAGACCTCAGGAACCAGTGCTGATCTGCTGTTTTTCTATCATCTAAAACCAGTCTGACCTCTGACCCTGGAGATGGTTGTGGGTTCAAATCCAGTAGATCAGCAGGTTCTGATATAAAATCACGTCACATTTAAAAAGTCTCTCAAATTCATTTTTACCACATCTAGACGCCTAAATGAAGGTGTCTGCCATCTGATTGGCTGATTAGATAAACACTAACAGACCAATAATAAAACCATATTCTCATCATTTCCTTTGGCTGTCATGGTCATGTAATAATATCTGATATTATGGTCAAAAACGTACAAAAATAATACATTAATAACAATATAATAATAATAATAATAATAATAATAATAATACATAAATCAGCCTGAAACAATCAAATAGAGCTTAAAGAACATGACCAGATTAACTAAACAATCTTTGTTTATATAAACGTGTTTTACACACACAAGGGGGGGGGGGGGGGGG
>SSNS01000518.1:221996-232876 GCA_006937985.1 Aphyosemion australe | reverse complement strand
CCCCCCCCCCCCCCCCGGGACTGAGCTTCTACCTGTCTGCTAATGAAGACGTTGCCTCATTCCTCCCTCATTAGGGCTAATTTATCTCCCCCTCCCTCCCCCTCTGTTTGGGTTCCATTCTTTTATTCTTTATTTTCCATCCCAGCGTCGTCTCCCCAGAAGAACAACAGAAACTCCACTTCTTCTTTTCTGTTTGTTTTCATCTCCCTGTTTCTGCTGCGGTGGAGGAATTAAATTTGATAAATGAGTCAATCTTTAAATATTAATTATGTATTAATTACATTCACAAGGCAAAACAAACCTTGCTTAATGATTTATGAGTATCGGTCCCACTTTACTCCAGATTTCATTGTCCAATGAGAATCAGGAGAGAGGAGGGAACTGGAGCTGGCAAATTAAAACAATGAAACAAAACGCCATGAGAGAGGCAGACCCAGACGTGGGTCGCTGCAGAAAGCTTCAGCGCGACTAAATAAAGGTCAAAACAGGCAGAAAGGTGATTAAATCAAACGTTTGTTTCATTCCTTTGTTTACTTTTGTCTACTGACATGAATTAAATACATGCAACCTACCTGTATCCTGTCTGTGAAAATATTTTAAATCTCTTGTAAAAAACTACTTAAATTTTGTTAATTTTTGTTAATTTATTGCAATTTTGCATTATTTTCCTTTCTGCATTTATTAAATCATTTTAACAGATTAGGTGGACACTTCACTTGCATGCTGACAGGCTGCTGAAAACCAGTGTACCTGCCTGATATAAGGATTAATGTGATTTATAAAAGTCCAAACGTGGCTTGGTATTTTTTATTTTTTTACTTTATTTCACTCCAGTATAAGAAGATAAATAGGAAACATTAATTCTGAACATAGATAAGAAATGCACCCATGCTTGTTTATTTTTTTTTTTATTATTTTTTAGGTTTCTGTTGAGGTTGCCATACCTTACCGCCACCAGCAGGGGGCTTAGTCACCACCCTACTTCCTGTGCTGACGACTCCTGTGTTAAACTTAGCAATGAGATGTTTTAGCAGCTGTGGCGCTTGTGTTTCAGTTTTATGTTATTTAAAGCTGCAACGGCAAATCTGCAAATCAATTTAGCTTAAAACATTTTTCATGCCTCCTTACAACGTCCTTTTGTGAAGATAATAATAATAATAATAATAATAATAATAATAATAATAATGAAGTGGTTCTCTCGCATTTGTTTAAAAATTTTTACCAATAACACAATTCTGTCCAACAATTGGACCATTCTGCTATCGGTTTCACCAAACCGTCTGCACTTCCCTGGGTCCTCCACTCATTACACCATCCATCCTCTTATCCAGAGTCGGGTCGTGGGGGCAGCAGCCTAAGCAGAGAGGCCCAGACTTCCCTCTCTCCAGCCACTTGGGCCAGCTCCTCTGGGGGAATCCCAAGGCGTTCCCTGGCCAGATGAGAGACGTAGTCCCTCCAGCGTGTCCTGAGTCTTCCTTTGGGTCTCCTCCTGGTTGGACGTGCCTGGAAAACCTCACCAAGGAGGCGTCCAGGAGGCATCCTGACCAGATGCCTGAGCCACCTCAAATGGCTCCTCTCGATGTGGAGGAGCAGCAGGTCTACTCCGAGCCCCTCCCGGATGGCCGAGCTTCTCACCCTATCTCTAAGGGAGAGCCCAGCCACCCTGCAGAGAAAACTCATTTTGGCCGCTTGTATCCGTGATCTCGTTCTTTCGGTCACTACCCAAAGCTCGTGACCATAGGTGAGGGTAGGAACGTAGATTGAACGCATCACACACTCACGTATTTACAACAGAACACCACTGGTGTGAGAGGTTCTCCGCTCAATAATATCAGAGAAGGAGAAACAGCTGGCTGCTACCACTTCAACTTTAGGACAAACTACCAGAGTCCCAAAAAGAAAAACTCCATTTGAAGTCACGGACAACAGAAGACGTTTGGACCTATAGAAAACGGAGACTGGTGTTTAGCGCTAGCTCGTTTCCTCTGGATATGTGGGTTCTAATATCAGGCGGACGTGGCCTTTGGATGAAAGCTTTCTAGCAGCTTTAAGTAAACAGTCAGGACAGATGAGGAAAGTCACAGGGCAGAAAAATATTAATAACTATATAACTAAGTGGTATAAAAACTGTTAAGAATTCTTCCAATGCATTCTGGGTAGTACATTACCACTGAAAGCTGCTCAGATTGGCTGGTGGCTTGATGCTTAAGAATGTCTTTGAGCTGATGACTGCTCAGGACATCACTGATTTTAAAGTTAAAATGGTTTTCTCTAAAGGTGGGAACTCTTTTGCAAAAGAAAATGAAAATCTGTCTTGATTTGATGTTTTCTGTTCTATAAAATCTAAAAAAATGTTTAAATGCAGAAAATATTCTAATAAATGTCTTCATGTGATCAGGGCCGTGTGAGAGTCAAGTCTATGGAGACAGGTGTGTGTGTGTGTGTGTGTGTGTGTGTGTGTGGGTGCGTGCGTGCGTGCGTGTGTGTGTGTGTGCGTGCGTGCGTGCGTGCGTGTGTGTGTGTGTGTGTGTGTGCGTGTGTGTGTGTGTGTGAACTAATGCTCATTTACAAACTCTGTCACATGACACAATCTGCTCCCCGCTGTTACACACACACTTATCACCTGTTCTCCCGATAGGTGGCTGTCTCTTGGGCAATCTGCCATCACACACACACACACACACACACACACACACACACACACACACACACACACACACACACACACACACACACACACACACACACACACACACACACACACACACACACACACACACACACAGTGAGACTCCCAACGCTAATAAATATTTCAAAGGCGGAAAGTTTAGTAAACAAAGGTGTGTGTGTGTCTCAGGTTCTGAGGGATGCTGAAAAAGGTGTCATATTTGCCTTTTTCCCCTTCTCAGTTTTCAGCTCCTTCTGTTCCTTCGTGTCCAACTCTTCTCAGAAATGTGACCTTGTGGTCCTGCAGGTTTAACCAGACAGTCGCTGACCACCGCTGCATCCTGTGTGAGGTGGAGGAGGAGGGAGAGCAGGCCCACAAACCACAGCCGGCACGATCAGCTAACACAGTGTGTGTGTGTGTGTGTGTGTGTGTGTGTGTGAGCGTCCTGCATTTCCATGTGGTAAAGGAGCCACTGAGGTGGGCGAGGTGGTGATAAACATCCCTGGAAGATCTGAACGAGATGACAATCCACCAAAGCAGAGAAATCCTAGGACTGTCATATTTCTATCTGGTGGGAAGACTGAGAACATGTTTCCACCTGGACTGTTTTAGACGTGACACACTCTGACCGGGCCGTTACACAGGATGTGTAAGCATTGCATAATGTCAGCGCAGCAATCCACCGTTGATGTAGTGGATGGGAGAGTTTCAACCGTCTGCAAAGCATCATGTTTTGGATGCATCCCAGAAGCGGGATGCATTGCTTCCGCTTCACGTCTATTTTTTACATGCTTCCAGAAACTAAAAATAAAAGTTGTGCAGATTTTGAGTTGCTTAATTTAAAAAAAAAAAAGTCTATAATTACCTATGAAACCTCCATAGCCGAAGCAAACAAAACAGAATACATGCTGTCATCTTTCTCCTAGCTTGTTATTAACTGCCAGAATCACGCTCAGTAGAGTACTGTGGTTTTGTGACCTGGCAGGACCAGCTGCATGGAATGTCATGGTTTGGGGTAGTTTCCTGACCCAAGACATACAGAACCAGGAGGCAAGTAGAATGCAACGAAAAGTTTATTTTAACAGGAGCACCGTCCAACAGGAGTCCGCTGGTCCATGGGGGATAGGTCTAGCTTGGAGAAGAATAAAACTGAGCTTACAGTCCCGTTGAGGAGAGCTCTCGTGAGGGGGAAGAGGGCGGGTCCGAGGTGGCCAGGCTTGAGAGGTTTTCCAGTGGGACTCGGGAGTTGGACGTTAGCTCACGGGTAAAACACGTCAATTTTGTTACGCATCCAGCAGGAAGCCGGGGTGCACCTGATCCCCCTAAAGTGTATCTTTAACTGTGTGAATGTCGTTGTCAGTTAGGACAAGTTAAAACAGGAAGAAAGTGATTCTCACTATTCAAAAATGATCTTTTGGTGCATTTCAAGTATTTTAGTTTACCTTGTTACTCGTTTATCCTGCAGTTGTAGTCTGATCTAGTTCTGAATGCAGGACTTCCTCCTGCTCCTCTAACGAGCAGATTACCAGCATCTCTTCCTACTTAGGATGTTGTTACACCACAATGGTGCCGAGACTAGCTTCTATAGGGGGGAGGAGGCATACCTTCACTTGGTTCAGTTTACTTTACTCTCCTACTCTCCAACCCATTTATCTATCTGGTATCTGCAACCTTAGGGACTGCAACTTTAATGAAAAATGTCAGGAAAAAAATTAAGCAGGAGCTCATAAATGAAAGAAACCAAAGATCTTATTCTTTCGTCCTATATGTGGACCACCAGCCTGTTTTACATTGCTTTGTAAGGTTTATCAGATTTATTCATGTGATGAATCGTGTTTGGTCACGTTTCAGCCTCAAAGCCTAACATTTGGAGAGACACTTTTAATTATATTTTACAGTGTGACATCAGCATTAAATCTACTTAAAGATGATCCCAGAAGAAGAACCAAGCTGCTTTGGGAAGCAAAACAAAGGCTTTATTTTATTTTAGTTCAGAGACATGACAGAAGCCAACTCAACACCCAGATATATTCAGATTAGATGATTACCATAAAATAAAATCATAAACACCAATTCAGAGTTCCTGTTACAGTCAGCGGCTCATTTTCATTCAGTGCTTTTAGAATTTATGCTTACAACATTTATTTGTTCATGTCTTATAAAATACATTCTGATTATTTGACAATAATAGTCAAAGCCAAATGCTGTGAGTGGTTACAGTAGAATGTTATAGTCCAATTAAAGTGAATCTATCAGAAATATGTAACTACTGTACATTATAGAATCCATTCAGATCAAAGTCTGAAACAATAAAGAAGAAAACAAATGAATCATTGTTTTTTTCATCTTCTCTCTTTTTAAAATTTATTTCACCAGGTGAGTCGACTGAAACCCCGTTCTCATTTACCACGCTGACCTTGCATGTTCATTTCCAAATCAACAGAAACACACATTTAATCATGTAATTATTTGCGTTTAAAAAAAAAGTTTAATCTTTTTTCAATTAAGACAGCTGAACCAAAAAAACACTCGCAAGTTGTATAAGTAATTGATTAATAATCAGCTGAGTGACAGTAAACACAAAACCTGCAGGATAAAATCAGCAGCTGTCCTAACGGGCTTCCACTGGTGTAACTGTCTGAAGAGGCTGCAGCAGGTCTCAGTTGTCAGTGATCACCACATTCAGAATAGAATTATAACCTGTAGTCATGCAGCCAGTGATTTTCACATGACTCCTGTTCTGAGACAGTTGACCAGCTGAAGCTCTTCCACGGATAAAACCACTTTGAGCCCCATCTTGCATCTTACTGAAAAGGTTCCAATCACAGAATTGATGAATGCCAAACACTCCCACACCAAACCAGTTGTTGTACAGGTCTTGGTTGTTAGCAACTGTGCAGTAGAAGACTATCTGCCCTGCATCAGACCTGGATGTTTTATGCACAATGTCGCAAGTCAAGACCACTGCAACTCCATAAAGTGTACGAGGTGTCTTGATGAATGAGGCAACGTGGCTCTCACCCGGATTTATGATGGAAGGTAGAAGAGCTTGAGGTTGTCCGTGTTCCATGAAGAACCTGGACAAGAAGAAAAACATTTTTCACAAACTCAAGACAAATACCAACAATATTTTTTATTCAATATCTGGTTTCAACTTCAAGTTTGTTATCAAGTAAAATCTGATTCCATTTTCAAAATGATCCATTTAAAACAAAAACCAAGAAAATATTCAGAACTTTGCAGGTAAATTTAGCTCAAAAGAGTAACCATAACAAAGCTTTTTCTTGCCAAAGTCTCTTCCTTGGATAAATATTTATTAATGACGATAAAGACACCAAAAAAGTGCTACGGTTGTGTGTTTGTTTCTAACATTTATTGATACTCAAGATATCCCATAAGAACTAAAACAGCTACACTAAGTTACACATTTCTTAAATTGATGTATTCACGTATTTATTTAAAAAAAAAGGTGTTAAAAAAGATTTAATACATAATGATAATAATATATTTCAATTTTTTTTTACATTTGTAAATGGCATTTGTTTGAGTTGTAGTTTTTGATTACTCACAAACTGATTCAATTTAATTTTGTTCATGTTAAACAGTAACTTTAAACTTGGGAGGAGTCTAAACGTTCAACCCATCCATTTAGTTTACAATATTCCTAAATGTTCAGTACTCACTTTGGGTTGGTCAGAGAGTACCTTGAGGTTGAGTTTGTGATCTTGACATTGCACTGGACATCTGATGTAAATTGCTGAAATGGAAAGATAAACATATTTTAAACAAGTTTCTGCAGTCATCTGTAACCCAGGAGCTCTGACTTTGCTTCCTTTTTGTTTTGTTTTTTACAAAAATACAATGAAGGCACACTTTAGCAGTTAATGGTAATTTTATTTAAAGCACCCTTTGTGAAAAATCATAACATTAAATGGTATTACTCCAAAAGAGATTCAACATTTAAGTCAAAATCACACATCAGCCCAATTCATTCCTACAGCAGTTTCGAAATGAGGGAAATCAAAGACTAAATAAAATCAATAATTGCTGCACATGTAGAATTATATTATTTCAGGATTATTTCATCACTGTTGCACAAATATAACAAATGTGTTTGCAAAGTTTTTTTTTACCATCAAAGCAAATCTGAAGTGATCTACTCATGCACCAGCTGTTATACAGTAAATGCAAACAAACACAAATACTGCTTTCATCTTACAAATTCAGCCATGATGCACTGTTTCTTGTTGCCTGCCTGGTGTCAGTGGGACTGGATGTGCTGCTGCTGGTTGTAATTTAGTAGAAGAACTTGACCTAAATGTAAACAAAGATGACAAGAAAATAAAAACAACAACTGTGTCAACAATCATTTGAAGAACATGGAGAAGGTTTTACTTCAGAAGTCCTCCATCACATCTGAGAATTGATTATTAGTTTTCTGTGCTTTTGTGTTTGAGATCAGTTGGTGAGATTAAATTCCTGGAGACTAGTTTTTTTTTATAGACATCACTTCTCGTCAGTGATTTCCAAAGAACCAATAAAATCACATCATGACTAAATGCACACCAACTTACTTCCAGCCACAAAAATGACCTGTGTTCGAGTCATTAAGGAGCCGCTGTCGCCATTATGAAGTGAGGTTGTGTGAAATAAAGTTAAATGCAGTATTTTTTAACAACCAAAGTTTTAAGAGATGTCATCTAAAATCATTTAAGTGTCAGGTTGCTCAAAAACTAACAAGAAGTAAATTCTATAACATATACACGGAAATCAACAACATGACTTTGTGGTGTTTTCATCACGCACGCACACACACACACACACACACACACACACACACACACACACACACACACACACACACACACACACACACACACACACACACACACACACACACACACACACACACACACACACACACTCTCTATTCCAAACACTCTTAAGTTTAATAAACCACCTTGCTGGGACAGTCCTTATGAAAACTGTGTTCTCCCCATGCATGCACTGATTTTCTCTGGTTACTCTGTTTTTGTTCCAACCATCTAAAGCAGGTAAGCCCAAGGTGTGAGCACATGCATGAACAGCTGTTTGATCTGTCTCTGTGGTGGACCAGGATGCTTCCTGGCTCTCATCCAGGAACAGCTGGAGAAAAGCACCAGCTCACCAGAGTAGGATTACACATTACACAAATACTTAAAGTTACTGGAGAGAAATAAAGTACACTTACAGAATATTCGGAGTCCAAAGAGGTGAAGAAGATGTTTCTCTGCTGGATGTAGAAACGGCTGGTGGACCTTCTATATTTATAGGGACTTCTACCCATGCTGGAGGAGGGGCACCAGCAGGTGCAACCACAGAACCCACAAAACAACATTCCTGTTAGTTCCTGGAACACAAATTCTCTCAATGTCCAACAGCTTTATTTCCTCCTTGAAAAAAACAAACAACATTTTTGTCATTTTCTTAAAAGAGTAATTCACCCCCCTACCAGAGTTTTACTCCGCCCACATTTCCTGTTTGAAAAATGCACCAAAAGGAGGCGTTTTACTGATAAAAATGAAGCAGAGACTTCTTGGATGGTCTGTTAGTTAATCATTACCACAGCTTGTCATCTTTGTCCAAATAATTCCTCCTCCTGTATCTGAGGTTCGGCTATCTGACAGACCCTCCTCTCCAGAACCCCTGAATAGACCTTACCACGGAGGCTCAGGAGTGTGATCCCCCTATAGTTGGAACACACCCTACGGTCCCCCTTTTTAAATATGGGGACCACCACCCCGGTTTGCCAATCCATCAGAACTGCCCCTGATGGGCGGATCTCATCCACCCCCGTAGCCTTGCCACCGAGGAGCTTTTTGACCACCTCAGTGACCTCAGCTCCAGAGATGGGAGAGCTCAACCCAAAGTTCCCAGACTCCAGTTCCTCACTGGAAGACGTGCCAGTGGGATTGAGGAGATCTTTGAAGCCCACAACGTCCTGAGTCGAGGTCAGCAGAACGCCGTCCCCACTGTAAACAGTGTATGTTGAGCACTGCTTTCCCTTCCTGAGGCGCCACATGGTGGACCAGAATCTTCTCAAAGTCATATGGAAGTCTTGCTCCATACGACTTTCTTCAGCTTGACAGCATCTCTAACCACTGGTGTCCACCAGTGGGTTTGGGGGTTGTCACCACGACAGGCACCAACAACCCTGCAGCCGCAGCTCTGGTCGGCTGCCTCGACAATGGAAGCTCGGAACATGGCCCACTCGGACTCAATGTCCCTCGCCTCCCACGGAACGTTTTGGATGTTTTGTCGGAGGTGGGAATTGAAGCTCCTTCTGACACGAGACCTTCCCAGCAGACCCTCACAATAGGCCTGCCAGGTCTGACCGGCATCCTCCCCCACCATCGAAGCCAACTCACCACCAGGTAGTGGTCAGTTGACAGCTCCGCCCCTCTCTTTACACGAGTGGCCATGACTGCGGCCGCAGATCAGATGAAACGACAACAAAGTGGATCATCGAGCTGTGGCCTAAGGTGTCCTGGTGCCAAGAGCACATATGGACACCTTTATGCTTGAACATGGTCTTCGTTATGGACAATCCATGACGAGCACAGAAGTTCAACAACAAAACACCACTCAGATTCAGATCAGGGGGGCCGTTCCTAATAATAATAATAATAATAATAATAATAATAATAATAATAATAATTAATATAATAATAATAATAATAATAATAATAATAATAATAATAAATATAATAATAATAATAATAATAATAATTAATATAATAATAATAATATTAATAATAATAATAATAATAATAATAATAATAATAATAATAATAATAATAATAATTAATATAATAATAATAATAATAATAATAATAATAATAATAATAATAATAATGTTTCATTGAGTTCCTCGGTTGCATCTTTACTAACTACTTATTAGACCATAAGGCTTTCCAAATTATTAGTATTAGAGTATCCATCCTTTTTATAATTGTGTGTGAGCGTGTGTTTGTGTCTGTGTGACTGTTTATTAGTCAGGTCAGGTCTCAGACTCCTCCTTGAACTGAATAATGGGAACAATGTCTTTACCACTTCTAACCTACCAAACTATCAGAGATCCGTTAATAAATGATTCATCTGATTTGCTGGTAAGAAGTTTTACTTTCGTTCTGAGTTTTGGATGCTTGGAATGTACTTTTATTTATCCTTCCTTCCTTCTTTCACTTTTAAGTTTGTAGCATAGTTAGCATACTTCACACAATAATTCTCCCCCACCTTCCGTCTTTCAACAAGAAACAATAACAAGGAAGAGATAACGCGTGTGTGTTTTTACTTTCTGTTCTGCTGTGGGTGAAGGGTTATTGATGCATGGATTAATTATTATGGATAGCAATGGACGTTCCCTGCCCTGTTTCTCTGGTTACTTCTGGTATGATTACAAATGCTTTTTGGTCATTATTTGGCATAAAATGAATCAAACACCCTTGAAGCGGTGCTTAGAAGGATCAGAAGCAGTAACTTTAACTTTGGTTTTGTTTTGGTAACTGAACCATTTCAGACAGGAACATTGTTTAAGTACACATGAGAGTACACATAAAACATAAGACCGCTGGAGCTGCTTATTTAAGGTTAACACACATTCACACACATTTCCAATCTTTTGGAAGATAGTTTCCTGGGTTATAGAAACTTCACCTGTGATGGAGGAGGGCCACCAACAGGTGCAGCTGCTGAACTCACTCAACAACATTCCTGCTGGTTCCTGCAACACCAACTCAAGAGTCCCACAGCGTTATTTCCTCCTTTTAATGATAAATTTGGTCTTTTTCTTGAAAATTCATTTAGCTGCTAAAAGTTTCCTAGATAAAGGAAACTTTAGAAAATGGTAGAGTCAATTAGAAGTGTCCTAATTGTGTTTTTTTATTATGTTTTCTAAATTTCATTTTCAGTTATTCACATTAAAATCAATTAAACTAGATTACTAAAACCAAAATGAAAATGGGACAGAAACAATAAGAACTTATGTTATCTGCCCATTTGAACTAGAATAACACTGATACACATGAAACAACTGTATCATGTTTAATGAACTTAGAACAAAGTGATTGCTAGACTGGTTGGCTGACACCATTTTTAATTTCTAAAGTAAAGAAAAAGAGAGAAAATACACACACACACACACACACACACACACACACACACACACACACAC
>SSNS01000518.1:162723-221906 GCA_006937985.1 Aphyosemion australe | reverse complement strand
TCTTTCCCTACTTACCCACTTCATCCTCTCTGATTCTAGAACATTCACTTTAACTGGATCTTTTATCTAGAAATCAACTGAAGGGATCTACACTGGACTGAATTATGGGAACAGTCCTTACCACTTCTAATAAACCAAACGATCAAAATTCAGTCAATAAAAGGTTCATCTGCATGATTGACCTGCATGACGTTTACTTTCGTTCTGCGTTTTGGAGACTTGAAGGTTTTGTTATGACTCAGGCATGTGGAATGTGCTTTCATTTGTCCTTCCTCCATTCTTCCACTTCTGAGTTATAGTTTGCACACGTCACTCAACAATCGACTATCACCTTGTGCATTTCAGCAAGAAACAGAAAACAGGCGGCGTGTGCTTTTCATTCAGCAGCAGCTCCTGTACAAAGACTGCTTCCATGCAGATAAACTGATGGGCGGCTGGTGTGATGAAAGCTGGGACAATAATTCAAGCCAAGAATTTGAACGCATTCCAGACCACCACCCAATTAATGCAAAACGCCAAGAGTGAGTCAGGTTAGGCGCCTGCTGATGTAAGAGAGTAAAATAATAAAACAAAGGCTACACATGCACCCTCACACAGCTTCTTCTGTTTCTTTCCCTCACAAAATAAACATCTGTGTTCTGCTACAATGACCTGTACTTCTATTGCATACGCTGAAATGATGTTTAATCCTATTTAATTCTGTTTCTAAACTTGAGACTAATCCTATTTTTAAACTAACAGACTAGTTATAAATGTCAACCCTGGGTCAACCATAGAATCATACCACACATGTGTGACACGTGTTGATCTCATTTTATTGTGTCTCTAAAGCGAAGTGTGCATTTGTATTCAGCCCCTGAGTCTTCTGGGGTGTGTCTCTACCAGCCTTGAACATGCAGAGACTGATTTTAGGTGGTCAACAGGCTTCTGCAGAGCCGGATTACCTGCAGAACAGGTTAATCAAGTGTGTTAGAGCAGGGAAACAACTAAAACATGCTGAATACTGGGCCTCTGGGAAGGAAGATGCCCACCCCTGGTTTAGGGCAGCCATGTCTTGGTAGGTTTGCAGTTGTAGCATCTTTCTCCATTTTTGGATGATGGATTGAACAGAGCTCCTTGAGATGTTTAATGCTTGGGAATTTTTTTTATAACCTGCAAAACTCTACAGGTAAGGTCATCCGTACACTGATGCAACTTTTAATGTCCTCTGAAATCATTTAATTCTCTTTCTCATCACCTGCTGGTGCATTTACTGAATAGCATCCAGGAAGCAGGAACATTAGCGCTTTGTAGCATGTCTCACTCTCTTCAGTGATGCCTTCACAGGCTACATTCAACATAGGAAACTTCAGTTTCACTCACACACTAACTGTTAAAAGTAGCCTAGCCTTTCCTGCTATTTTTAGGTTATAATATATAAGTATTACATGTAAATATCAAGCTAACTCTCCAGTTCTGGATCCCAAACAGCTCTGCTGCACCTCACCGTGTCTCATGCAAAAATATTATTTAATGCATACTGATTTGGTGTTGGTAAATGCATGTTTATTCATTTTTATTTCCTGTGTGCACCGGTTTATTTGTGCTGCTGCTGCAACATCAAACCGTCACAGAGAAGTGTGACTTGAGAATCCTCGAATCCCCACAGCAGAGGCAAACATTACCATACTGCTGCTCACCAGCTCCAAGTAAATAAAACATTAAAGGCGCTCAGATTTGGCTCACAAATTTGAAGAGGGGGAAAAATTTAAAGTGCTTAATACTTAATACACACTTTACAGTATGTTCTGTTGTATCAATATGTAATGAGGACTAACCGCCGGTCCATTAATCCACGTTTTCTCCTGTTCTGGAAACAAACAGAGGAGTGAAAACTTATTGTTCTGATGAAAAGGAGGAAACTCAGTGAGTTTTACTTTACTACACAGCTTTAGATTAAACCCATGAAGGATTATAATCATATTGTACTACCATACTCTTCTTTTGTTACATTATATTATATTATATTATATTATATTATATTATATTATATTATATTATATTATATTATATTATATTATATTATATTATATTATATTATATTATATATATTATATTATATTATATTATATTATTATATTATACTATATTATATATTTACGTACCATCAGGATCTTGAGCAAGATCAAGAAATAAAATGTTCTCATTCCTGGAGAGTTATTTAAAATTAGATGGTTTTGTAAAGTTATAACATTTAAAAAAGTTATAATCTTTAGTTTTATTTCAACAAATGAGTGACTGGACGATGAAAAATGAAAAAAAAAAAAAAAACAAAGAGTGAAGAAATAGAATTAAGAACAGAGGAGAGGAGATTAGGGACAAGATTAAAAGCTGGCATTGATGATGTGATTATGTGGTTTGGTGTGTGTGTGTGTGTGTGTGTGTGTGTGTGTGTGTGTGTGTGTGTGTAGGGGGTCGGCTAAGTGACAGCAGTGAGAGCAGGAATTGTGAAACTGTAGAAGATCCTGAATCCCTGCCAGAGGCCCACACAGGGCGAGAGAGGGGGGAAGAGAGAGAGGGAGGGGGGAGGAAGAGGAAAACTGGGAAATGGGAATTTTTTTAAATAAATTTTTTTTGGTTGAATTTTATTAGACCTGTGCCATGTCCAAAATAAACAAACAAACAAACAAACAAATAAATATAGGATTATAAAAATGATGGAAAAGATCATCTTAATAATGTTGATTAAATTTATGACTAGAGGAACATTTATAAACGTGTTTTAAATATTATTATTGAATTTTTTTCAGACAGCAGTTAATTGTTTATTTAACTTTAATTTACGGACGTGTGAAGATGTTTAACTTATTTTAGGCTTTGGCACAAATGAACTTGGTCAGGTAGAAAATCAGATTAGATGGTTTTAGTTTGCTGCAGATTAAAACAAACTGGTTTAAATATGACAAGAACTCAAGTGTTTTACTCTTTTTTATTATAAAACAAACATTTTGTCTCCATAATAAATAAAAGTCCAGAAACAGGAAACTAAATTTCAGTTTAAAACTGTGTACGAGTCTTTCTAAGGAGCTATAATAGCTGTGGCTGGGGGTGGGGGGGTGGGAGCATTGTAATGGTTGGGGTGTGGGGGGGTGCCGAGGCTACTCGAAGGATAATGGGAGCAATGGGAGCAGCCCAGGCAGCATATGGCCGGGCTGGGCCGCCTGCTGGTGCACCAGCTGTGAAACTGGTGTCTGCCATCACACGACCACTAAAGAACCCATCATCCCTCCTCCTTCCCCTCCCTCCCTCCATCACTCCCTCATTCTCACGCATATTTCTGTTCGCTTCAAAATAAAACCTTCCAGCCAAATCAGAACCAAAAAAACACCAAAAGTCAGGAGGAGCCTTCATGTACTGGGCTTCGGGTTAGACCATGAACCCAGAGTTGGTCGATTGTGTTTGTGTCTGAACTTATCTGACTGATGGTTATTTATGTATTCATATGTGGCCATAATTAGGCTTCTAACATAACGGTCTGACTCTGTTTGGCTGAAGGATTCTGGTTGCAGACCTTCGCTTTCAAACTCAGTCCTTTAACATTCGATCAGGTTGAGGACGTGAAATTTTTTATCCAATTAAAAAACAGTTCTGGAACATTTTTGGGGTCATTGTCCAGCTGTGACCAGGTTTCAACCATCAAGCCGATGATTTCAGGTGGAAGTTCAGCAGTCCCTCACCATGATGCTGCCACCACCATGCTCCAGAGTCACCTTAACTCCATGGAAATCCTAGGAAATGTTTCAACCGTGTTGTTATCAAAAGATTTTCCCTTTCTTCTGTTTTTTAACTTTGTTTTTTATTTTGTTTCTAAAAGTGTTTTTGCTTTAGCCTGAAAATCTGGACTAGAAACATGTTCAAGTAAGTCCATAAAGCAGGAGCATTCAATCCTGGTCCTGCAGGGCCGGTATCCAGCCGGTTTTAGTTTCAACTCTGCTTCATCACCTGATTTCAATCAGCAGGTGATTAACTGAGGAGCTGCTGCACAGGTGATTCAACCACTGAATCAAGTGTGTTGGAGCAGAGAAACCACTAAAACGTGCTGGATACCGGCCCTCCAGGCCTGGAATTGAACGCCCCTGCTGTAAAGGGTTAAATAAAAAAAACAACTAAATCTTTGTCTCATCTGACGCTAACCCTTTTCTCCTGAAGACATTCGTCTCCACGTGGACAGCAGTCCAGCTTGTTGTCTCAGTGCATGGTGATGTAAAACTGCTCCACTGTGGACGGAGACCCAGGTGTCCACAGCTTCCAGGTGTCTCAGTGGTGTCCAAACATCTGACCCAACTGGTGGGACAGGTGAGTCTCAGCCCGTCTGAGAAGAGCCGCCATGATCACCTGAGCCAATATTTATCGTTTCAACTCATGTGAAAAAGAGGAAAAAACACAATAAATTCAAATGTGTGCCTCAGAGTTGTTTGTCTCAAGCTGAATAGTTCAAAACAATCGTTTTAGCCTCAAAGTGAAAATAAATGCATGTCATAAAGACTGTTGTGTGACTGAAACCTTTGAACTTTTGCTTTTAGAACACTAAGAGAAGAAACTTTCACTCTTCCTTTTCCAGTTGGGTCATTAGTGGTTGAAAAGGTCAGTTAAAGCTAAAGGGACCTGCCAGTTAAAGGGTTAATCCTGCTGGATAAATCCTTATTTTTATTATATTTGCAGAATCACTCAGAGACGTGTTCCCATCTAACTAGATTATTTAGTTTTTAGTGAGAGGAGTGAAACTCTTCCAGCTTTCAGAATAACACAACAGATCAAACTTGATTTCTCTACAGTAAAGTCCTGATGGCGTTCCCATCGTATCGCCTAGCTGCAAGCGTCGGCTCCCTCGACTAACTTTTATTTAAACGACAGCTCTTAACAGACCGATCTGCCCCAGCATCCACTCTTCCTCCTCCTCCTCCTCCTCCTCTCACACGCCCTGAGGCGGCTCCTAATGCAGAGGGACAGGAGGCTGATGGGAGTGTGTGTGTGTGTGTGTGTGTGTGTGTGTGTGTGTGTGTGTGTGTGTGTGTCAGAGGAAGGTTTCAGAACGATGACTCGAGAGCTGGGTGTGTCAGTTAGCATGAAAGCATCTCACTTTCTTCTATTTTTGAACATCCCATCATGCTTTTATGAGGCTGTTTCTCGTCATGTTTCCCGTTTTATTCTTTTATTTTCCTTTTATAAATCATCTCTAGATTCCATTACAACTCTTTTACCACCTCACCTTCCTCTTTCATCAGCCTCACGTCTGATTTTTCCCTTTCAGACCCTAATAGTTTCATTTCCTCCATGCAGGATTTTCCATCACTTCCTGTCTCACCTCTGCCTCCTGCTCACCACTCCTCTGTTCACATCCTGTCTCCGGGCTCGTAGGAGCGATCAGGTGATGGGAGCTTTTCTCAGAGGCGTCAGAATCCCAACGGAAGTTCCCAGAATGCAGCGAGACCAACTCCACTAGAGACTTTTCACTATCAGGCATCGCTCATCCCTTCATTTGTGAGCTTAGCTGGTTTCTAAGGTTAGAGTGGACTTCCTGTTTTGATGCACAGCAACAGCTGATGTTACAGAAATCATCCTGATCTGAATGTTCATCCCAATCTCTTATGGAAAATGTTTACAAAAAAAAAAGCCAGGAAGTTTTGTAAGAAATGAACTTGCATTCAAAAAAAACCTGAAACAGAAGAAATTACAGAAAAAAATTAACTCTAAATGTATAAAAAGCAGGTTTGTAACAACAGGAAGCAAATATCAGAGCAGAAAAGATGTTTTTTAATTATAGATACATTTAATCTGATCGTTTTATCTTGTGTTGTATGTTGTTGGCCAGTTTTTGCTGTTTTAAAATGATTTATAAATATCGTTGGCTTGGCTTAACTGTTGTTTCTGTCAGGAAATCATCCACCTCTAGTGTCTCTTATTTATTAAATAAGAATAAAACTCATGTCATTGCATGTTTCAGGTCATTTGTACAACAAAGAGTTTTATTTCAACTCATCTTGGGGGAAAAATCATCAGTGATCCAAGAACAGTAAACGTTTTTGTGTTTGGAGTTCTTCCGTCTCTTTTTCCATCTGCAGCATATTAAAAACACATCATTTATTTGGGTGAAACACAAAGTCAAACTTATTCCTAAACGTCTTAAAGATTAGAAAACAAGAAAAAAAGCACAGGGTCAAATTATTTTTGACATTTAAGTGATTCTTCTTCTTTTTAATCTAGTTACAGTTTAATCTTCATCTTATTGTTCATTTTCTAGATCTGGTTTCACAGGTTGCACACTTCCTGACTCATGGAATGAAGACGCCCATAACCACTATCGATCATATAAAATAAAAATTAGACTAGTGGTATCTAATTCTGGTCCTCCAGGGCCACCATACTGCTTATTTTAGAGGTTTCTCTGCTCCAACACACCTGAAACATGCTGGACAGGGACCCAAATGTGAAAATTGTAGCCCCGCCCCCTCCATATAAACTAATGAAACATTGGCCGTGTAGGCGATGGCTTCAGTCCTGCATCTGTAGTGGACTCTGGTTCTAAGAAACATGTTTTTTATAGCTTTATAGTATTATTTACACTCTAAAGCAAGTACTCTGTGACTGAGAAACTTTATCCCAGAAATGAGGCCAAAACTGAGAACGTTTGTGACCATCGTTTACATTTTACACAAAACAATTTCATAAAGTTAGAAAAAAATTAACGCAGGTAAAGAGATGAAGCTGATTCCCTCTGACATACGGCTGATGGTTTAAAAGTTTGAGGTCATGATTTAGAGAAGATGTCAAACACGTGTGTTGTTTATATCTGTTCACACATAAACGCTTTACACATCTGTTGATTTCCTCGTAAATAAGAAATCACTCTTGTACGACTTAAATAAAGGTCAAAGAAAAACATAAAAAATGCATCCCCTCTTCAATGGGAGAGTGTCAGAGCGGCCGGCCGACAAAGGGGATTGTTTATTCTGGAAGACAGACGAATTATTTATGATGATGTTGCACTTCAAGCAGTCTGACAATCAATAACATGTGGCCTTAATCACCCACACACACACACACACACACACACACACACACACACACACACACACACACAAAGGGACATTTCCCCACAGTCTCCAGCCTCCACTGACTGTACCGTGGAAGGGCAGCGATCATCGCAGCATCAAGTATTAATCAGGCTTTGGAGACGGAGGAATGGGAGGAAGGAATCCCGATCCACAGGGAGAGTCTGACCAGTCCCCGTCCTGCTATCTGACTAATAACAACACTAAATAGATAATTCATGAACATTTATTGTAATATTTGGATTATTTTCATTCATAGTAAAGTTAAGCTGCCAGAGTCACATTTTCCACCTCAAAGATAAGTGATGATAAGTAGGAGCAGAAAAACACCAAACAAATATAAAATATGTGAGCCAGCCCTACTGTTTTAATAATTAAAAAATAGGTGAGGGTTTAATAATTTACTGCTACAAATCAGGGAAGGAGGGCAGTGATGAATGTTTAAAGCCAGAATGAGACGCTCTAATTGACCGCTGGACTCCTGACTGAACACAAACTCACAGCCATGCTTATTTGTGTCCAAGAGGGAAACTCCAGCTGGCTAAAGTGAAGTGAAGTGCAGTTCCCCCCTCATCCACTAGGGGCCGGCTCCAGAAAGGAGCAGGTTCCCATTGACTCCCATGTTAAAAACTCCAACGTGTTTACAGCCTGGTGCAAAAAAACATTTTAGATTTCAAAAGGTAAGTTTACAGTCATGACAACTCTGAGGAGGTGAATTTATTTGTAACTCATCCGTTTGGATGTAATTAGAGCTTGAAATTATTAATAAATAGGGGTGTGTCCTTTTGATTGACAGGTCAGCGCTAATGCTAGCGACTTGCCCCTTTTCTTGCTCCAGGGAAGGTCTCAGCCTCGGCCTCATGTTAAACGCTTTACAGCCTAGAAGGCAGCAGAGTCACTCAGCTGTGGTTGTCTGGCTAATAGCGCTCGGCAACCTCTGTTAGCTTTGGTTAGCTCAGTTAGCTCATAGCAATAACAGCTCAGAGTCTGATGGGTGTCAATCATCTACAATCATCTACCCCCACCATCACAGCCCCGCCCTCAGCTCTATTTTTGTGTTTTCCTGGAGTGAGGAGACACGTGACATGGCCAAGATGGCGGTGGTGGGAACCGCCCACTGGGCTTCAATCCAGCGCTTCAGAAACGTTCGAGTGATGGCGTGGAGGGTTTGTTCATCTTATATATCCAGTCTGTGTTTATAATGCTGGAATGATCTGAATTTAAACAAAATAAATCTGATTATTTATTTATTATAAAAGAATTTAAAGGTTTATTGTTGATTGAAAACATTTTATAAAACTTTTTTTCTCAAAATAGCCACAGAGTGGTCATGGGTGCTGGAATTAGTCTTGAGCAGTATATAAAAATATATCAGGAGTGGTTTTTCACATTCAATGTTTTTGTAAATTCACGTATAATCCATCCAGTCCATCTTTTTATTTCTTTTTACGTGAGTCTCTCTTCAGCAACACTCTCCACCACTTCCTGTGGCATTTCCAGGGTTTTCCCAAATAAAAGAAGATATAATTCCTCCATGGAGTTCTGGGTCTTCCCCACGTTCTCCTCTCAGTTCCTGGAAATCCTCCTGAAGAGAGAAGCAGGACACGTCCCGATCAACCACCTCAGCTGACTGGTTTTGATGAGGAGGAGCAGCGGCTGTAGCTCCTCGTCTTTTCCTCGGAGGCTGATCCCAGCCACAATACGATCCTGTCGGATACTTGAATCCAGGATCTCATCTGTGAGGAACAGAGTCAAAATCCAGGACTTTTCCTTTTGGCTCAACTCTTTTTTCTAAAACAGTAGACTGTGATTCCAACAGAAAATGTTCACACTCCATCATCCACATCCCAGTTAGTGACCCACTCTGACTCTAATCTGAATCTAAAACTCTATTATATCCTGCTGTAATTGATGCTGTTGAGTTTTCTTTACATTTCAGAATCAGAAAGACTTTATTTATCCCCTAGGGGCCAATTGAAGAAAAAAGCAGCAGAGCAGCATAGCGTTGAAGATAAAAACAGGGCATAAACAAATAATAAAACAATAATGAGCTCCTCTTTAGGACCCCTAACTCCTCTCACAACTCTCTCTTCCCTGTTTTCTGTCCTTTCATACAAACCTTCCATCTTTTAATTCATTAGCCTTCACAGGCTGTCTGGAACTCCTCTCTTGTTTCTCAGGCCCTCTCTGAAACAGGAAGCAGGCGTTGCATCCGCGGTTGCCAGGCAGTTACCACGGAAACATTCTGCATTATTGATGGAGCGTGCTCACTGCGTCCAGAGCAGCACCCAAACTGTCTCAGCAGAGAGCGGCGCAAACACTAATGGAGAGGATCAGCTGATCAAGACGCTCGTTTTATATGAGATCTGGACTTTTCTTAAAGTTCAGCATTAATGCAACGCTGTGAGGTTAGAACAATAAGGTTATTGATCGTGTATAAAAAAACTGGTCAAATGTTTGGAAGTGCCATTGGCAAATTCTGAAACAAAGAGTTTAATAGTGGTTTATTCAAGAGTGAAGCACTTTAATCTGGGTTCAGTTTGGTTACATGAAAACTCTCCGGTGTGAGAAAAATATCCCAAAAGTCAAAATGCAAAAGTGTGGAAGATGAGCAGCAGATTCAAAAGTTCTTTCCTCTGAGCTAATTCAACAACAGAAGATTCACATCCCATCATGACGATGTCTTCTCTGGAAGTCCAACCAGACCTTGGATTGGGATTAGCCAAACTTTTAATCTGAATTATAGATGCTTCTCAGCTTCTTGGATGATTGGGCTCACGTTACTCCGTCAACAACAGCCGATGCCTGGAAATGATAACCAGGTGAAACGAGATCTGGTAGAAAACATGGAGGACGTCCATGAGCCAGGTAGGCGATGGAGGCGTTTTACACAACTTTCACTTTTGCTTCTGTCAAATAAACAATAATCTGAGAGAATGTTTCATCCTTTCATGAGTTCTTTGTGGGGAAACAGACTTTTTTAACCTGTTTCCTTTGCAGGATGAAGAAGCAGCGATCAGTAATACTGTAATTATCCACCGCTGAGTGCTTCCAGCCAAGCAGCCGGACAGTCAGCCAGGGAGCAGCATCACTCACCTGTCGTGCCCCAGGCGATGCCTCCCTCCCGATCCCCATGATGCAGCTGTCATTGCATCCACTCGGCTGCCCTCCCTCTCTTTATTCTCCGTTTGCACCACCTACACATGCAGCGCTGCCTCTGAATGAGGCCCATTGTGCAGCTCGTGTGCTGTTGCTGGACTCTCATCCTCAATTACCAGCTGTGTCCGATGCAAGTTTCTCCGGTTTTCCTGCAACTTTATCCTTTTTTCCTTCAGCAGCAGCAGTGTAGCAGCCCCCCCTGTCCTTTCCCCCTATTTCTGCACAAGTCATAAACTAAAAAAAAACGCTGACTATCTTCACCCATCACAGGAAGTCATGGTCCAAACTCAAACATCTCCTCTGTCTTGTAAGCTGTCGTTAAATCAGGTTGCTGTTGTGAAACACGCCTCGAGGGTCCTGATGAAGCTCCCTGGGTGGCATCCGAAGGATAAAAACAAGTGGAGAACAAACAGAAAGGTGGACACAAACAGCAGGAGTGAGTCTCTGAGCAGCAGACAGGAGCCTGACTGAGGAGACGAGCATGGCTGAACGTTTATATGTGTTCTCTCCCCCTGAACCAGGGGACTGGCTGAATAAATAATACAATAGATATTCTTGTGATGAGGTCTCTGCGCACCATTCATAATTATTTCATTGTAGCTGTAATGAGAGCTCCGGTCCTCCCGATGCGCCCTGCAGTAGCAGGTAGGCCTCTGCAGGAACCAGGGCACAGAGGCTGGAGGTGGGCAGGCGCTGCAGCCTCCGTCCACACGGGTCAGAGGGGTTATTCTCTAGAAACTGCCTCATAACGACGCAAAGGTCCAAAATCCTGCAGCTAGTCATCCCGTTATAGCATGATTCAGCTCAGGATGCAGTCGCTTCAGTCCAAACATAATAAAATCTGTTTTTTTACAAATGTAGATTCAAGTTAAAGTTGGCAGCATCTTAACTTCACTTCAGTCCCTCCTTCTGAGCAGCACAGAACAAAAAGTGACGGTGGAGGGGGAAACTCCCTTTAAACAAAAGAACCAGAAGCAGCCTGGACCGATCCGAGTCTGAGAGGAGGAGAGGAATAAAGTGCAATAATGGACTTTCCTTCAGCAGCAGCATAACTAAAGGGATGAGCCAGGATAACCTGAGCTAAACCTGGAAGCTGGTTCCACCAGAGAACGTCTCTGCCTCCTGTTCAAACCTGCAGTCTGAGTGTTCTGTTAGGAACATCTGGAACAGCTGGATCTCTGATGCAGGAAGAGGCTGGGAGCTGATGAAGTGATGCTGAAGCTGGAGAAGTCTGCAGGCTCCTCAGAACACTGGCAGCCAGGGTGCGAATTACACAGAGGCTTCCGGGGGAGCCCAGTTAGACGGTGTGTTTGGGGGGGGGGNGTTTTGAGCTATAATTTATGGACGTACTCCAAACATTGTGGTCGTAGTGATAATCTCTTTGGAGAGTAATCAGTTTTCAGAAATGTTTCTCACACCTCTAAACTGTTTCCAACTGCCGATCCTTCACTCTAACATTTTTAGGTCACAACCTCTGCGAACACATGTTTGCTACAGCCACATCGTTTGGGCTACTGAAACAATTATATCTGGAAAAAGTAGGAATCTTCGTCAGCTTCGATAGGATGTCTTCATTTTTGCTGTAGCTGTCACGGTTTGGACGCTACGAGCCTCAGAAGGCAGACAGTGCCAGATTTTCCCATTGACTCCCATAATAATCCAGACATGTGATTCGATTGCTGTCTGAGAGATGAAATTGTCTCATCATATCTCCTACACAATTCAACGTAGCCACACAAAAATTCATACAAAGCACCATCAAAGCCTTCTGATGCTGACGCTTTTGGAATTTTTCTAATCGGTGCAATACTTTTCGAATGGTGATGAGAGGTTGGAGGCCTTTGAAGCTGCAGATCACAGTTTTCTGCAGTCTCCCGTGACTTTCTCTAAACAAAAATCTGCCACGACCACATCTTTTAGAGTTCATTCATCATTTTTCCAAAAACAGTAGATTTGTTTGTCAGGTTCGATGGGCTGTCTTTGGTTTAGCTGTATCTGTCACGGTTTGGGCGCTACGAGCCTCAGAAGGAGGAGTGAGCCAGATTTTCTCCCACTGATCAGCTGCAGTCTCGGATGACTTTCTCTAAAGAAAAATCTGCTACGACCACATCTTTTAGAGTTCATGCGTGATTGTTTTTAAAAACAGAAGGTTTTTTTGTCAGCTTCGATAGGATGTCTTTGTTTTAGCTGTAGCTGTCACCAGGGTGCGAATTACACAGAGGCTTCCGGGGGAGCCCAGTTAGACGGTGTGTTTGGGGGGGGTGTTAATAAATTATTGCTTTATAAAGTTACAAACGTGTAGTGGGATAAATCTACCTACATTTTCATTTTCAAGCACTTGTTTTATGTAACTATTTTCAAAATTCATAATAAAAAAGAAGAAAGTGGCCTTATTTGACCTAAATGTTTCACAAATTATCACCTGGAATTGATGGATTCTGTTGGTAATGTAGAATAATCTAATCCAGGTCTGAAGAATCTAGATGTTGTAGTTTTTACACTAGACCAGACCTAAGGTGGGTCAGATGCAATAAAGTTTGTTTTTTATACTGTCACAAATCAAATAAAGGTTTAACCAATCACAAACTGTTCTTTAAGGACTCTGCTATCAGTCTAATATAATCTAGTTAAGCTCTGAATAATCTAAGTATTGTAGTTTTTAGCAGAGCCAGTTCTAATGTGGTCTACAGGTGAAACTCAGAAATGAGAATCTGGTGTAAAAGTCCACTTATGTCAGTGATCCAGCTCAGACTGAGAGACCATCTAAAGGCTCAGGAACCCTCTGCAGGTGTTCTGGATTCATCAGCTGATTAGAGTGTGACACTTTGAGTCTAGAATATTGAACCTTTTCACTATATTTTAATTGAGATTCTGAATGTGGGGTTTTCATCAGCTGTAGCCAGAATCATCACAATTATAACAAATAAAGGCTGAAATATCTGGAATGAGTCTGTCTCATAGATTAGTTTCACCTTTTAGGTTGAATTACTGCCACTCAGGTGTTCTTGTGCCTTTGATGAGCCTCAAGCTTCACTCAGCAGAAGCAGCTGGGTTAGGGTTAAGTCTTAACTCTTAAGACTTCAGCATCGGCCCTGTTATGACCAGAAATCTATCAGACAAGCAGATTAGGATTTGTTTTGCTCTCAATGGGAAATTATCAAATGAAATTGATGTAAATATGACTACAACAACTAATTATAGGATACTATTGGACTGAAAGGCTGTGAACCAGAGACAACAGGACAGAAGTGAAGGTTTGTGCATTTAACAAAACATTTAATAAATAATCAGAGCTGCTGTAAAATATTCTCCAGTCCACATCCAGACAGAATCATCGTCTCTTCTGTCTCATGATCAGCAGCAGCTGGGATGTTTATGCTCACAAAGTTTTTCTTTTTTTATCAACATTCCCACTTTCAAGTGCAGCTCACTCCTCCTCTTGCTCTGACTTTTTTTCTTGTGCTTATTCTCATCCGTTTGGATGCATCTCCACCTCCATGTTTCCACCTGCCTGTCGGCGCATCTGACCACTGGTTGTTCAGATGCTGCTGCTGTTAATTATTGCGGGAGCGTGCACGGTGTCGGAAACCTCGTCTCTTTGTTCTCTCCTCCTGTCTGGGCTAACGGTAGCTGACGGTGATGTGTGCGCGGCGCGCAACAGCGATGCGCCTTTTGCGCATTTGGAGAGAGTACTCGTGTGCAAAATGAGGCCCCTCATGGAGCGCGTGTTCTGCATATATCGGGAGGGGCCAACTTAAAGCTCTGGATTTGCTCAAATAAGATGTTTGAGCTCAACAAGGTTGTAGTTCTCTTGTGGTGAGAGCAGAGCGCGCTGGGAGTGCAGCTTGTAATGAGCGCGCGCGACTTTTTCAGTTGGGAGGCGCGGAGCAGCTGGAGAAACATAACAATGATGGAACGTACGAGAATATTTGACGCAATACCGGTGCGCAGAGGTGCGGGTTTCAGTGATCAACAGGAGAGGGAGGGGGAGAGGGCGTCAGACACAAATGAAAGACAGAAAGGCTGCCAGATAATATGAGCGAACATGAACGATCGCGTGTTAATTATGTTTTTTGGTGGCGCCACTTACTGTGGCCGTGCGCAGGACCACCAATCAGCGCTGCCGCTCTCCATTCTCTCCGCCCAAAATAATCTCCGCTTGAGAGTCCAAATAAATAATGTAATATAGGTAGAAACTTGATCTTTTTTCGGGCTCCCCCTGGGTGTGTCAGTTGAGGGCTTCTAGGGGAGCCCGTCACCCTTTCAGGGGAGCCGGGCTCCCTTTAGCTCCCCCGTAATTCGAACCCTGCTGGCAGCAAAGTTCTGGATCGACCCGGAGGCCTCTGAGAGAACCTTTAGAACATCCTGATGATAAGAACATGGACTTATGGACAGAGCTGTATGGATCAGTGTTTCTCTGTCACACTGAGTCAGGATCATGTCAGCTATGTTGTCCCAGAAACATTTAAGGACCGATCCTGGTCCAGAATAACTCTGAGGTTCCTCACATCAGAACCAGAAGCAGAGTTGATCCCATCTAGAGGAGCTCGGGTCCAAATGAGTTTAAAAATGAAACAAAACTTCCTCCAGGTCTTTATGTCCTTCAGATATGCGTCTAGTCTGGTTAGATTAATCAGGCTTTTGGGTAAATAAACCAGAGTGTCATCAGCATGTTGATGGAAATGTTATAATAATCCTCTAAATAAACAGCAAAAGAACTATTTGATCTCTCAGACGTTCACAAATGATAAATGACCTGTGCTCAGAACATGCTTTTCTCAGTCACAAAGTGTTTTACAGTAGAATCATTCATGATGGTGATGAGCTACAGTGCAGCCACAGCGGTGGACCCGATTCTTAATACTAGGTCATTTTTGATGTTTTATGCTTTATGCTATAATGAGTTACAGGAAGTGAAATAAGCTCCAGCAGGTGGTTGTTCTGCTAGTTTAAAGGTTAAATTCATCTCAAGGTGAGTTTGATTCGTTTGGGTTCAGATTAGTTGAGTTGGGATTAATCTGGAGACAGAAATGTAAACAGTAAACTAGATTTTCTATCAAACGCTCACACAGCGGGCTTCAACACATGGTCAAACACAAAATCTCCCCCGGGTGAGTCTCCTCCCTCGGGACCACCGTCTCAAAGCTGTTGGGGTCCACCACCACCCCCCAGCTACAGTCACACTCACAGACCACCTCCACTGCTGTCCGTCTCCTGCTCAGACATACGTTCAGAGGTCTGCCGAGCCAGCACCTTCCGTCCTCTAATCCTGTTAGAGTGAGACGGAGGAACCGGGGGAGAAATGGGGGAGAGAGGGGGGTGATGGGGGAGGGCACATGGGACACAAAGACCCCCACCGACCCGCAGCAGCTGGAGCCCTGAGGTGGATGTGGGACCTGAATGCCCTCTTTTATACCCCACATATATACAGTATACTCATTCATTCATTCATTCATTCATTCATTCATTCATTCATTCATTCATGGATTCATGATAAATAAAACCACCTTCTCTAGAATAAATAGACTCTAAAGAGAATTTTATTTCCAGAAACCCCAAATCAGACTGAGAAGCTTTTCCAAACCTGCTTTTTTAGGTTGAATTTAATTTATTCATCTCATAATAAGAAGGAAGCAGAAATTTCTGATAACCTATAAAAAAATATATATACATATTTTATAGGGTTAGTGAAGGTGTGTGTATTCATGCAGTCATCAGGGATGGACATGTGCAGATCACCAGCTATCATGACCCTACCTGAAGGTGCAACAGGACTGAACTCTCCACCAGAGTAAAGCATGAAAGCTCGCTCAGATTGGGTTTTATTTTTCAAATAATCACAGTAGAAAAGTTTCAGAGGAAACATGAACGGTGATCTCTGGTACCACGTTGGTTGTTTGGAGTCATGTGAGGTAAACTATCTCACCTTCTTCCTCGCAGACACTGATGTTGTTTCTAACATGAACTAACTCATCACAGCTCATCTAATTAAATGAATTGAAAGTGTGCAAACAGTTGAATTAATGATCTGAGGTGTTAGTATTTTATTTTTAAAAAGGGCAATGCCCCAGTTCGTCTACACAAAGGGGGCGGGGCTTTACACGTTCTGGAAACAGAAAGGAGTGCTTCTTCCATGTTTGCATTATCTGTCCATTTATTTATACAGTATTTGGGTCATGAAAACAGGTAAAGATGTATATGGAAGGCAAAAGGATCATAAATTGTGTATGAAAAGCAAAATTAGTCGTAATTAATGCACTTTGAAAATTCCAACTGCTCATTTGTTGCTTGTTTGGTCATGTGACCGTGATAGTAATCATCTCAGAAACATAAATGTATGAATGTAATCATAACGGAGCTCCTATGCATCCCAAAAATAAAGCGAATGACTCTGCATTTGCGTTTCGTGCTCCATCGCTCTGGAATGCTCTGCCACAGGACGTCAGACAAGCATGCTCAGTGGAAGTTTTTAAAGCTAAACTGAAAACGTACCTTTTTACTAAAGCTTTTACTGATTGATTACTTGATTCTTTTTAATTTTTTTTAGCCGTTTCTATGTCCTGTTTTAGCTTGTTCTTAATTTTGATTTTATTGCTTATGTGTACTTCATTTGTTTACAGCTGATGCTGTTGTTTTTATACTGGGGTACTGTTCTTTATTTTTTATTTGTTTTTTATTTTTTATGTTGTGCAGCGCTTTGTTTAAAGGCGCTATAGAAATAAAGTTATTATTATTATTATTATTATTATAATATCAGTAAATATCAGTTATTTGCATTAACAGCAATATTGGATATGTACATTCCTACTATTTACCCATCCCAGTAGAGAAATGTTTCACCCAGAACTGAAGGTTAAGCTTCCAAAAATCAGGAAATGATTATTTATGCAGCATTTTCTGAAGCTTTTTGGATCTAGTGAGATTAATATGCTAACTGAGGCACTGTTGCCTCATGCTAGTGGAATTATTGTAGCTTATCTGATGAACCAGAAAAAAGCTCATTTATTTCAGCAAAGACAAAATCTGGGCTCCAGTTTCTCTCCATGGGTTCAGTTCCATTTTTTATTCATGATTTTTGGTGTAATTTGGAAATGAGGGCGTAATAGCTTCCTGCGGACGGCCTCGACTCTCTTGTCTTTGCACATTTGCGGCTAAGTGCTATCTCCTCGCCATCAAAGCTACATTTGCTAGCGGAGTTTACACAAAGCAGCATCTTCAAATAGCTTTGACACATAGCAACATCTTTTTTCCTACTTCTCCCTCCAGTCCCAAACACCAGAGACGTCAACGGAAAAAAAAATGTTGTAATTTCAATTTACATTCATGCATTTTCTTCTAATCTGGTACCCAACCCCCACCCCTGTCAGTGACATGTTCATACATCAATTTGTTTGTTTACTTGTTTTCCCTTTGTTCAACTGCTCTCTATTCTTGTAGTACAGGGGAGAGCAGAGGGGTTTGTTTGTATGGAAATAAGTGTGGCGGAAACTAGGGACCGGCTCAGGGGCTGCAGCTGTTTGATGCTTGGCCCTCGGCGGAACGTCTGGATGTTGATTTGGAGAACAGAGACACAAACGGAGGAACCAGCAGGTGATGTCAAGATCACGTTCTGATGCATTCAAACGCTGGACAAGAATAAATTCCCTTTAACCTTTTTTATTCCTAATAATTAAACTCAAAAAGGAAAAAACATTCAGAACTGTCCAGAAATTAGCTGAGCATCATCATTTTGACCCGTGGCAGCGCTAAAACACAGAAAGATCTCAACGTTTCTGGAGGAATTTCTGCAGCATCTCATACAGGCTGCAGAACGTAACTCCTCTGGGGTCAGTAGTCCAGACTGCAATCCTATTGACTGTTGTGTGTGGGATTATTTAGGTGAGGACGTCCATGTAAGACAAACAAAAATAAATGTGTTGGGACAGAATGTTCTATAAATACAACTGGGTCATGGAAGACGGAGGGAAAGTGGAGAGCAGTCAACCGTTTTTCAAGTGAAATTATTTAGTAGAACCACGTTTTTAAATTTGTAAATTTGATCTCATCCAAAGGTGGATAAAAATCTGAAACTTTTCATAAAATTTTACCACAAATTTTTTTGAACTAACTTCTAAAGGGGACCTTTAAGGACCATAAACCAAGTTTATGAAGTTCTTTGCACTAAATCTCTCTCACAAGCTCAGCAGTTTTATTCTTGACATTTTCAGGACCTTCCAGAATGAGCCGTTTCAGGGCTCTGTCACTTTAAGAAGCTGCTGCTGGCCACGCCCACCCCTCCCCTGATTGGCAGCTATTAGGCAAGGAACTCGGACATCCAGGATGGGCTCAGCGTAGAGCCGCTGCTTCTCCACATTCAGAGCCAAAGTCTCATTGTTTCAACAGACGGGGTTCTAGGCTAATTTTCTTATTGTGACATCACAATAAGGGACTTTTTAAACAGCTTGTAGAAAAAAATGAATGTTTTTTATTTGCATTTGGAGTCTTTATAGAGACAGCAGAGACCCACGTTGCAGCACAAAAGGGGTTCATCCCTCCTGAGGTTTGCAGCTAATAACTTTAACTCATTCTCATTCCCATCTTTGGAATCTTGAGAACTCCACCAGCCACCTACGAGAACTTTGGTACGAACCCTGATTACAACATGAGGTTCTGCACGCTGCTGTTGGGTTCTGGAGTCATGCACCTCTCCACTTTAACTTTGTTGTGTCGAGTTCAGCGGTCCCCTTGTTCACTCTGAGTAAACAGGCCTGCAGTTATAAAGCTTTTACACGCCAATCCTGCCCAACATTCTCTTTATGTGAAAGTGCTGCAGGGCTCCGATGCATAATACATGAGCACTCAGTTAATCTATTGATCCAAAATATGTCTTCTCTCTTTCTCTGTCTCATTTACTATCTGTCTTTTTTTTTTTTTTGGACCCTGTCATTCCCTCTCGTTGCTTCTTGCTCCATTTGGCTCTTTTTGATTTGTCTGTTCTCTATCTGCTGTTTCTCCATCAGCAGCCTAATTGTGGCGTGCGGAGAGGCTCGGCGTAAGATTAGAAGGAGAGATGAGAGAAAGGGTGTACATTAAGGAGGTGGAGATAATGAAAACAAGAACCATGAAAAATGCAAAAACCGTAAATAAGAAATAACCCTGTGCAGGAAAACTGGCTGGAATACAAAGAGCAGACCCCCCTCCTAAGAAAACAGTCATGAGGAACAGACACACAAGTTACCAATGAAAACTGCAACAAATATTGAATTTTACCTTTTCAGGTGCAGCTTGGTCACAACATTATTAAAAAGAGGAAAAAAAAGATCCAATAAGCCTAAAAAAATCTATTGTTTGAAGATCAGGATTAACTAAAATGTTTATATTAACCATAAAACTCCCTCATTTCACCTAAATGCTTAAAGTGTAAAATAATCAATGATCACTAAATCAGCAAATCAGGAATTAAAGAACAAGAACATAAAATGGGCCAAAAATCAAATAATGAGCATGACTGTTGAAGGTTCACAGCTGAAACATTAACAAATGATTTCAGATTACCTTTACTCAACTCTAGCTTAAGAGCTTTGATCTGAGAACATCAGCTCTGCAGAACTCAAGTGGCACTGAGATGCACGACTCCATATTTATACTAATTAAAAAAAAAATTTCTGAGATTATCACATAAACACAAAATGTTAACCTGAACACTCAATAAGATCAGAGAGGCAGAAAGTCATTAGAAAGTTACAAACACTTAAACTTTGAGAATCTTTTAAATTGTGACCTGGCTGAGAGGCGCTGGAAACAAATACAAAAACATATAAATACGTTTTACGATATTAAAACAAATAAAATGATAAAAACGTGAAAAACACAGGTGTGGGATGAAACTGTTTTGTGGATTTGGAGAATCCACAAAACAATTCTGTTCATAACTTTTATGGACAGGATTTCTAGGTGCAGCCAAGGTGGTGAGGGGATCCGTTTTGGTGGCCTGAGGATCAGGTCTCTGCTTTTTGCAGATGATGTGGTCCTGTTGGCTTCGTCAGAACGTGATCTCCAGCTTTCGCTGGAGGAGTTCACAGCCGAGTGTGAAGCAGCTGGGATGAGAATCATCTCCTCTAAATCCGAGACCATGGTCTTGAGTCAGAAAAGGGTAGAATGCCTTCTCCAGGTCAGGGACGAGGTCCTGCCCCAAGTGGAGGAGTTCAAGTATCACGGGGTCTTGTTCAAGAGTGAGGGAAAGACGGAGCGGGATACAAGCGGCTGAAATGAATTTTCTCCGCAGGGTGTCTGGGCTCTCCCTTAGAGATAGGGTGAGAGGCTCGGCCATCCGGGAGGGGCTCAGAGTAGACCTGCTGCTCCTCCACATGAAGAGGAGTCAGTTGAGGTGGCTCGGGCATCTGATACGAATGCCTTCTGGACGCCTCCCTGGTGAGGTTTTGCAGGCACGTCCAACCAGGAGGAGACCTAAAGGAAGACCCAGGACACGCTGGAGGGACTATGTCTCTCAGCTGGCCAGGGAACACCTTGGGATTCCCCTGGAGGAACTGGCCCAAGTGGCTGGGGAGAGGGAGGTCTGGGCCTCTCTGCTTAGGATGCTGACCCCGTGACCTGACCCCAGATAACCTGGATGGATGGATGGATGGATGGATGGATGGATGGATGGATGGATGGATGGATGGATGGATGGATGGATGGATGGATGGATGATGGATGGATGGATGAAGCTAGCAGAAATAAAGAGGGTGCAGGTAGAAGTTTGTGTAAGACGACTCAAATTTCAGAGTTTGTTAGGAATTAATTTCAAATTTGTTTTAGGAAAAGTAACTAATTTTAGACAAAAAATAAGGTGTTTCAAAAAAAAAATGGTGACATCAAAACGCCGTCCTTTCTGTCAGACCAAGAGAAGAGAAAACAGTCCAGCATGGCCCCCAGATACATTCACACCCCTGTAGATTATCTTTACAAATTCACATCCAACCACTTCTGGCCTTAACGCCTCCAGATGGAGCATCAGGATTAGTACCTTCATCAGAAACCTGCCTCATCCAGCCCTATGTCTATCTGCTGCCCCCTGGTGGAGGATCTGCTGGATCTATTTTAATTCCTTATTTCTATACTAATAAAGTGATTATTATAAAGTTGTTATTTTAACATTAGACCTTAAAATATTTTTTATAACCATGATTGTTTTTCTGATTTCACATTTCAGGTTGTAAAAAGTTAAACCATGTTTCAGTCTGCTTCTAAAATACTTTAGAACTTGAGCTCCAGTTTGGTTGATCATCATATTTATCTTTAAGTCAGCCGCAGTTAGCCAAGGTGCACCGCCTCTCAGCTCAGCATGAAGGTCCTGTGATGGCTGCAGGACCCTGACACTTATTTTCTCATCCAATGAAGCCAAATGAAGCAGAAGGACCATCATGCATCACTCAGCTGGAGAAGCTACAGATGCAGGTAAAGTGCAGAGAATTTCTCCCCAAGCGAACCTACTAACCTTTTCTTCCAGCCTCGTGTCTTTAATTTGTACTGGCAGACAATTAAATATTTACTAGGAACCCTACAGGCAATTACATTAAAAGTGTGTGGTTAGACACCGCCTACCCTTCGGCGAGCCCCCTCGGTGAGGCCGATTTGGTGAATGGTCGCAAACTTTACAACGTCAAATTTTACTCACTATCAATAATTCAGAGCTGGAGGAAGTGGAGGGAGGAAGAAAAAGAGGACGAGAGTGTGCAGAGAAGAAGGGAAGGAGAGGAGGAGGTGAAGGCAGGAGGTGGGACGGAGGTGAGGAGGCTCTGGTGGATGCTGGCGGAAGGAGACATTTCAGTGTCCATTTGCTAAATGTGGCAGAAACACACGGCGTGGCAGCCATGTTCAGCTCTCTGAGAGCTCCGCCGGACGTTTGATCCCTCAGAGTCCACCCTGCACCCAGAACACGCCAAGCCACCCATGCATAGCTGCACATACAAGACACATGCTAGTAGATCGTTCAAACATGCAAACTGTTTTATGCCCTTCTAAATACACAAACGCACTCAAGGACAATACTCATGAGGCTAAATTTAAACTCGATTCAGTAAAACAATAAACTTTTGCCACATTTTTGAGTAGTTTTGTTGTATTGGTCGCGCCGTGACTTTTGCATCATTGTTGGTAGTTTTACATCAAAGTCTTGAGGAAGTTAAAAGGGTTCAAAAAGTCCCTTTCTTGGAATAATTTTGCATTGATTTTTAATACCAAAATGCGTTTTCTTGGGATAACGGGCTCTAAGCCCCGCCCACTTACCTGCACACAGTCTTGGTGTTTTAAGCATCAAATCATTAACGTAGTAAAACTTTTAAAATAGCATGCAGACGTAGGACCAGGACTCAACTGGAGAAAACACACAGAAGAAATAATCTAAGGTTTTTAAATCAAGATAATGTCCCATTTGTTTACATGGAGAGGGGCGGGGCTTATACGCAGTTCTGAAACTAGCCACTAGGGGGTGTTTTGTTTTACTTTAACTGTCCAGTTACATTCCTGTGTTTGTTCACTTTAGAAATGATCATGAGGATGTGGAGCATTATTTTAGATCATTTCATTTATTTTAGGTCCGTTTTTTCTTAGATTATCACTTTTTATCGTTATGATTTTCAGCTGTTATATTTAGTAGCTGTTGTGTACTTTTATATTCCTCTGGTCCCGTATCAGAATATTTGTCCATTCTTACTGAGAGCTGTTGGGTTTATGTTCTCAGAAGCGCGCTGACTGTTCTTGAAGGTTTTATTTCTATTTGACCACAGACACTAGTGTAGTTTTTATTTCTCGTTTCTGCTCTGCTCTCAACAATAGAGCTAAAAAACATTTGGTTTAAGTGATTTCTGTTTGGGTTAGATGCTAAGTGTATAGCATGAACTGCAGGGTTTACTGTTGCAGTTAAAAGTCAACTTTTCCTGAAACACACAGACTCAACTCTGGTTCAGAAACATTTATTTTGAACACGTTTTCAAAGTTTTGTTGCACGAACAGATCAACTTTTACCTGCAGGTGATGCAATGCTGGTTTCCCTTAGACACCAGGCTGCCACATGATCTCTTTTGTTCTCAAATCAGAGTTTTTAATTTGAACATAGTTTATTTATTCCTATAAAATAACAGAGTGGATAGTCCTTATGCATAAGCATTAATGTTTGATTTGAGCAGTTTTCTGGCACAAAGAAGAGTTTAACCTTTGACCTTTCCCTTTTTTCCACAGTTTCACTTCTTATTTGATTCTTCTCTTCCTCCCAGCCCAGTTATGTTTCCTGCGTTTGCTCCGTGTGGTGCAGCGTTCCCAGCGGAGCGCCTGGCTGCAGACATCCCAGCAGAGCTGGAGGAGGAGGAGGAGGAGGTGATGTATATTTGATGAACGGGTGCCGGGGACCCTCTGCAGGGCGGCAGCTATAGCCGGACAATGGGCCTTGCTCGGGTTTCCTGCCTCCGTCACCAACACTGCTGCTCTTTTTGTGCAGGAGGCCGTGAGTCAAAGCAGGAGGAGCGCCGGCGGAGGCAGAGTTACAGCAGGAGCAACACGGGTCGAGTTTCAGCCAACTGAGCACGCTCAAGAGGAATAACGTCTCAGACATAAGCTTCGTGGTTTTAGTAATAATCCAGGTTTTCATTAACTGACCTGGTTAATTAAACTGAATGTGATTTAATGAGTCAGAGATTTCATTTATTCTTCTGCTTTTTCTACTTTTGTTGTGCTTACCTGACAAATCCACATGTTTACTGCTTAGATGAGTCAAATTTAAGGCTCAGGGTGGATTTCTGAACCTGTTCTGGACTTTTTGTTGGTTCAGGTTCACAGAAATGATCTCCAGTAAATTAAACACTAAATCGATGCTTCAGACACCTGGAGGTAAAACACAGGCTGGACGAAGAGACCTGAACTGTGGGGATGACTGTCTCCAGCTGCAGAAGTCCAGACCTCCTCATGACAGGATCATGGAAACATTCAGCCTCCAGCTGGATGACGACGTCTCTTGGTCTTTTTTTCTGGCTGCTCTGGAGTTATTTGGACATTTGGAGCTGAAGTGATTTGAAGTCATTTCATATTCTCTGACACTTTTCTCTGTTAGTTGTCTCAGAGTTTTGGTTTTCTCGTCAGTCATTTTTATTTCTTTAGTAAGTTTCTTTGACCTCTTTTACAGTTTTTGATTTTTTTTTCAATAAAAATAAATCTGACAGTCTGAGATTGTTCGAATGATTTTATTTTATTTTATTGCTCCTCATGTTTTGTTTCTTAGTTTGACGTAATTTTAAAAACTGATCCTGTTAGTTAAAAACCTGTTTCGATCCCTCGTAGGGTTAGGACCTGCTGTCTCTTTTTGCCTTTGTTTTTTTGTTTTAACTTAATATTATAATTCAGGCTAAAAAATATAGAATTAATAACAAAGTTGTATTTTATTCAAGATGTCACCCAAAATACTGTTTAATTCAATTTCAGGTTCAAAACAATCCTAAAAGCAGCCTGAACCTTTTTGGGTTTTCTAACAACAACAAGGCTGCAGGGTAATTAAATAAATAATAAGTGAAATATTAGTGATCTTTTCTTAATTAGAAAGCCCAAAGTTCAAGATCAGGACTTCAGACCTGATGTTATCTATTCTGTTATTTACCCTTACAATAAACACTTTTTACGTCAGATGAATAAAAAAATATCTTTGAAACAAAAACATTATATATATATATATATATATATATATATATATATATATATATATATATATATATATATATATATATATATATATATATATATATATATAAACTTTAGATAACTGTAATATTTGTGGCGCTCAAGCAGCAGCAAAGGAACAGGGAGGGGGGACCCCCACCCCTCAAACACACACACACGCACACGCACACGCACACGCACACACACACACACACACACCTTTGGGGTGATTATCGCGATAATTATTCCGTCTCTTTGCGCCTCTCAGAACCGGAAATCCCCCTGGTTTGATTGACAGCTCGTGCCTGACTGACCTCTGAGTTCATGTGTAAATATTTCATCATCTGCTGCTTTAGTTCCTGTTTATTCTGGGGGTGGGGGGGGGGGGGGTTTTTAAGTAAATGAAGCATCATTAATTAATTCATTAGTTTGTTAAATTGATAAAAATGCATCTAGTCCAGATTTATAAGGAAATTCTGCAGCATCAATTCTGTACAGTGAACCCCTTCAGAATAAAAGCCTTTATTTTTGTACGTTTATCACTTAATCTTTACTATTTGTTGCTTCCAGAAATGATCTAACTATTCATTATTTACCTAATTATGAAAATGATCTAAGTCTAAAGTTTTCATTTTAGGAACCATTTTTATTGGTTGCTTTTATTTTAGTTAATAATTTTCAAACATTTAAAAACGTTTTGCAGCAGCTTCCTCAAAGCATCCTTCCTCATTCCAGCCTCGCTTTGAGGAGAGAGCAGGGGGCGGGGCCCCAGCCAGGTACCTCCGCGTGATTGGCTGAGGCCTCCAGCAGGAGGGAGCAGATGTGCTCCAATCAGGAGCCGTCTGCGCGGCAGTGGTCCAATATAGCTGCCGGAGGCGAGCAGCATCTTTATTGTAGGAGTCATTAAGAGGCCGAAAGGAGGCAGGAGGTCCGCAGGAGTCCCGGAGTTACTCCTCCTCTTCTTTTTTTTTACTCCTGATCAACAGCTAACTTCTCAGAGTCCGATCGAGAGACTTTTTCATCCGAACCGTCTGCGCCGAGCAGGTCCGAGGCGTCTTGTTTTCCTCCTGCAGAAAGACCAGCAAGACGGACCCGAACGTAGAATACGGACAGAGACCCTCCCTCACGTCTGCAATCATGATGTCGATGAACAGCAAGCAGCCTTTCAGTATGCACCCCATCCTGCACGAGCCCAAGTACACGCCTCTGCACTCCAGCTCGGAGGCCATCCGCAGAGCCTGCCTGCCCACCCCGTCGGTGAGTCCACAACTTCCCACTAAACACCAGCAGAACACTCAGAAATGTGGGAATCATTACAAACACCTGGTAGAAATGCGTTTTGTTTACTAAATGCTGAATTTAAAAAGAGTTTATAAATAATTCGATGTGTAATTAATAACAAGATGCGTAAAGACGCGTTGGAGACCTGTAGGATCTCAATAAATAGTGAAGTAACATCAACTTCAATTACAATTATTTCAAAAGTTTATTTTATAATAAAAAAAAATCACATTTTAATTCATAAAAATGTGCAAAACCAATCAATTAAAAAATGTGTGTAAAATTGCAGAAATTAAAGATAATTTATGCGTTAATTTGTTACAAAAGTTAATACATCTGGGAAAAAAGAAAAATCTTATAATTAAGCGTGAATCCGAGGCACCGCATCTCTGCAGCCTGAATCCTCTCCTCCTGCGTGAGGGATGCTGCTGCAGCAGAGGAGCGGGTGGTGCGGACTCTCCGGGCGCGAGTTACCTCATATTGTCCCATTCATATTCAAACTCGGCTCATTTCATTGTCCGCAGAAATAATTCAGGAGATCGTAAATATTAATTTTAGATGAATATCGCTCCACGCTGACACACTTTCTCTAGCGTTGGACAGAACCGCGGGAGTTCGGCTCGGATTCGATCGTTTAAGTTTCCTTCAGATGTGTTGAATAATATTTAATCTGATTTAAATGAATTAACGACAACACGACTTTATTCTGCACACTTCTGCGTATTTTGTTGAATAAATTGGAATTCGTGATTAAACCTGAAATTCCAAAATAATAAAAAACCTGATTTGTTTGATTTTGTTTTATTAGGTTTAAAAACATTGTAACATTTTCGGTTTCTTCATTTTAACGTTGCAGGAATTTGTGCGTAATGGACGCATTTGCGTAAAAGCGCACTCCAGCTGTTTATTTGTGGAGCTGGGTGTTTTTTCCAGCCTCTAACGGTTCTGTCTCTGCTCCTCTCGCAGCTTCAGGGGAACATCTTCGCGGGTTTTGATGAGACTTTGCTGCAGAGGGCCGAAGCCCTGGCCGCTGTGGACATTGTGGCCCAGAAGAGCCACCCGTTCAAGCCGGACGCCACCTACCACACCATGACCACGATGACCAGCATGACCTGCACCCCGACCTCTTCCTCCGCGCACCTGCACCACCCGTCGGTGCTCACCTCCCACCACCACCACCCGGCGCACCACCAGCCGGCCCAGGGCCTGGAGGGGGACCTCCTGGACCACCTCACGCCCGGGATTTCCCTGGGAGGCATGCCCGGCTCCGATGTCTGCTCCACGGCGTCGCACACGGCTCACGCCCACATGTCGGCCATCAACCACATGCAGCATCACCACCACCACCCGCAGTCCATGAACATGCACCCGCACGGGCTGGGCTCGCACGGGTCTCTGGGGAGCGCCGTAGGCGATGCGGAGCCGGACCCGCGGGAGCTGGAGTCCTTCGCTGAAAGGTTCAAACAAAGGCGGATCAAGCTTGGTGTGACCCAGGCTGATGTAGGAGCGGCCCTGGCCAACCTCAAGATCCCCGGGGTGGGGTGTCTGAGCCAGAGCACCATCTGCAGGTTCGAGTCCCTCACGCTGTCTCACAACAACATGGTGGCCCTGAAGCCCATCCTGGAGGCCTGGCTGGAGGAGGCGGAGCGCGCGCAGAGGGAGAAGATGTCCAAGCCGGAGATCTTCAACGGCGGGGACAAAAAGCGGAAACGCACCTCCATCGCCGCCCCGGAGAAGCGCTCCCTGGAGGCTTACTTCGCCGTGCAGCCGCGGCCCTCGTCGGAGAAGATCGCAGCCATCGCAGAGAAGCTGGACCTGAAAAAGAACGTGGTTCGAGTTTGGTTCTGCAACCAGCGGCAAAAGCAGAAACGGATGAAGTTTTCTGCGACGCACTAAAATCAAACAGAAACAAACACGAGGCGACTGCAGCAAACCCGCGGGTCTCTGTCCCGGTTTGGACAAATCAGAGACAAACTGTCAGAACAGAAACAAGGTACCCCGTTGCGCCAGATCCAAACGGGCGGGTTTGACTCACAGCCGAGGCCGCAGAGACGCGCACTTACAACCCCCCAGATCTGATTACTCACTCAGTGTTAAACGGGAAACGTGTTTTTATTTTCTCCTTCACACCAAAACGACTTTAATTAGAGGCTTGTGATTAAAAAGGCTGATTAGGATGCGCTCTGATCCCAGAGACGCTGCGGAGCTCTGGATCCGGTTCTCCTGACGCTCAGAGGCGTACCTTCTTTTATTCTGACAGTTGGAGCAAAGCGGAGACAAAAAGTGACTCATGTCTGAAAACTGGACACTAAAACCTGTTGGAGGAGGAGGCTCCGTTCTTCATGTGGCAATTATTGTACAAAAAAGGAAAATATTGATGTCGGCGATCGAGGAAGAATAATTCTGATCCTCTTTGGCTGAAAAAGCTTTTTTATATTTATCGGTGTACATATCTGTGAATATGCACCTCCGTGTGTGGAGAGGCTCATCGAATCGTTGCTGTTTTTTCCTCCCACGTGTTTTTCTTTTTCTTTGAGTTTCAGAAGTTTGGAGGAAAAAATGAGTAAAAGTCGGTTTTTGGTCGAATTTCTGAGGCACCGTATCTGTAACCTACTGCATGGCGTTAGGGGGGGGGGGGGGGTTACTGTGGCTCCAAAAGTATCAACACACACCCCTTCCTCACACACTCACACACACTCACACACACACTCACTCACTCACTCACACACCAAAGTGAATGCATTGCAATAAAAGGAAACACTGATCCACGTTCACGCGGCGTAGCTGTGCGTCTACCTCATTACGCAAAGTGTTCACGGTGATTTTAAACCACGCCAGGGTTCCGGTTTTATTTATTTATTTGTTTATTTATTTATTTATTTATTTTTGTTCCACTGGGTGAATTAGAAAACTCACTGATGTGTAAAAACCTGTTTGCTTCGACAATCAGAAACTCGTCCCTGTTGGTTTCCTCTGGTTTGGACTCTGCGCTGGTTCTGATGGTTCTGATGGTTCTGATCACTGACACCTTTAGTGGAGCGCACTTTGTAGATATTCTCATGGCGGGAGCTGGTCGGCCTTATTTATACAGATTTTTCAACACTTGTGAGAAAACTTTATTTTATTATTTTTCTTATTTATTTGAATTTAATTTATTTGATTCCGGAGAAAAATGAGACATTTCATTTGTGAAAGTGTGCTTTATGTGTCTGTGTAAAGAGGCAGAAGCTGAATAAACCCTGCACGTTTTACTTCTGAAAGCCTTTCCTTTGGTTTTTCACTTTTAACCCTTTGTTGTCCATTATTGAGTCCTCCACGTGGCTCAATACGTTACAAGAATTATTCATTTATTAAATTATCTCCACATTTTTAGAATTAAGTTGAGTTTATTTAAAAATTCAGAGTTTAAATCAGAAAAAGGGACTAAAATCTTTAAAAACTGCTGGGTTATTTTCCTACCTTCAACCCTGGGTACCAGTTATTGGGTCAAGTATAGTTGGGTCATAAATGATGTCTGTTTTAATAATTCACCCACATGCAGGGACATTTCATTTGTGAGCATTTATTTGCTACCAGACCGTTGCTGTTAGAATATTCATTATGATGATTTTGAACCCATTTCTTTTTGGTGATCTTAAATTCTGACCCAGTTCTGACCCAGTCCTGCTGAGTTTGGCTCAGTCCTAATTTGGCCAAATGCTGAGTCAGCAAAGGTCTGATGGTGTTTTAGGGCAGCGGTGACCCCGGAGCCCTGATCAGCGCTCCGCCTGACTGTTTGTGGTTCTTGGATCCAGTTCTGCAGGTCTGAGCCCGGACCAGAGCAGCTGCTGCTCTGAAACAGGAGAAGCCTGGAGGTGAAGGAGGTCCGTCTAAAAGCTGCTTCCCAGCGGTGATGAATAGGATTTGATACTTGAGTGACTCTAATATTGATCAACGTTGCTGCCTGGAGATTCCACGGCTCTATCACACTTGGTCCGGTGCTTTAGAGAGGATGGAAGGAAAAGCTGCTGCTTTAGGTTGGAAAATCATTCTCCTAATGAGGGAGAGTAATTAAATAATAGGGAGATAATTAAAAACAGAAGATTTACTTGGTTTTATTTGCTGTTATATAAAATAATTGAAATTTATTTTAACTTTTACAGTCAAAAAATATTTTATTCTCATCCTATAATAAACAATAAAAGCAGAAAACCTCTAGAGTCATTGACACGTTTTCATGACTCATCTCAAAAGCACCACACATTTAGTTTTATTAAATAAAATCTCTAGATTTCATTTATTTCATAAAATCTCTTTAAATTTTTAGCATTTTTGTTTTTTTAATTCCCAAAACGTTTTACTTTACAGTTCAGAAATGAAAAATGTCACGTTCCGTCTCTTAGAATAAGCGTCAGAACTGAGTAAAAGTTAACTTTGTGGATTCTGAATAAACTTTTTGTTGTTTTATCTGTAATTTTAATCCTTTGGGGTTTATCTTTGATGAAAAAACTGACAAGTTGCATAAAAATCTTTATTTTTAACGTAGTTCAAATTTTCTCTGAAACCCTAAAGCTTGTCCAGAATAAATACCAGAACAATAAAAACAATAAAAAGTAATACATGGATGGTAGAATATAGCTGAGTTTTATTTAAAACATAATGCATGTTGACATTTACATAAAAGTCAAAGCCTGCCAGAAAACCACAGTCTGCAAAAGCTACAAAAACTCTAGAAAAATAAAATATATATATGGGTTTTAGCAAAAATAAAATATGAAAGTCTTAATATTGTTTCAGATGATTGAAAACTGCAGCATACCTGCAGATATTCTATAAAAACCTCATGATGTTTGGGTTTAGCAGGTGGTTTGGGTCTATAAAGGCGTTATTAATGAATAATAAATATCTGCTGTTATGATACTATTGATTTCTGAGTGTGTTTGTTAAGAAGCTGCTTTTGTGTTGTCTAACATCAGCTGAGGCTCAGATCCCCTCGGAGCAACGCGATACCAGCCGTGAACGGAGCGGGGGCCTGAACAAGGGCCCGGGGACCCGAGGTGTCGCCAGTCTAAAAATAAAAATCAAGTTCATCAACCTGTGGAAAAGAAAAATTCAATTTAGGGTTTATTATGGGTGATATGAAGGATTTTATCATTTTAAAACAAATCATTAAAAAAGCAAAACAAAAAGTTGTTTTTGAGATTTTTAATGAAGAGATTTGTTTTGAATTTTTCAAAAATAATAAAAGGTTTGAACCACAAAATGGTCTCAGTTATTCAGCTGAAAACCAGAATGTACTTTATGTGAAGAAAATTTAAAATTAAAAGTAATTAAATAAATTAATAAATAAGAACGTTCATTTACTTTGTGATTATTTTGCAGAAACAATTTCACTTTTGAAAAATAAAAAATAAAAACAAAAAGGATGTTTCTCACCTCAGTTTCGTCGTGCCTCCAGATTTAATGACAGTAAAAGACGATTCTATTAAAAATATTTAAAAATAAAAACATCAACATCCACTTCCTGTGTCTGAAGCTGTCACCATGTTTTTACATTTTATTCTCACAGTTTCATTTTTCCAGCCCACCTCAGAATTTCTGCATTTGCAGATGCTTTATGGATTTTCCTACCAGACTGTGGCTGGCTGGCATGTTGGTCTATAACAAAGAATGTAGTACATGGCTTCATCAAAGTTTAATGGTGGAGCGGCTCTCCAGTTGAGGCCTATAAATTATATATAATTGACCGTGTAATCAATGTGAACAGTGGATCAAGTTTTCCTGAAACAAACCGATGGAATGCAAATATGCAGCAATTAAAAAGAATAGGGCCAAAGCGTTTTTACACATTCAGACAGGATTATGGGAATTTATTCTTATTTTCTTGTTGCTTCTCTTTATGAGCAACAATCCAAACATTCAAATCTTCCAAATTTAGGTGCAAATGTTCCTAAACTCTGATTATTTTTACTTAAATGTGGTTTAGATGAGCAAAGCGGTGGACCCTGTGTTGCTTTGGGTTGGAGCAGCGAGCTGCGGAGCACCTGTGCAGCCTAAAATAGCCGTTTAAATAATTCAAAGCAACAGAAGAACGACTCTGTTTTCCTGCATTGGCTGGTGTTCTCCATGTGATCCGACTTCCTCCTGGCTCCACCCTGGATGCTGCTGTTGTTCTGGATGAGCGGATAAAGCAGCTTTTCCCAGGACAGCCTCGCATAATTGTTTGATTTAAATAATTAAGAAACGGGAGGCCTGGTTTTCCTCCTCTGTGTTTTCTCGTGTCGGATCCAAACAAGAGGAAATCAGACTCCAAACTTCCTCCAGCAGGAATCTGATGATGCAGCTGCACACACACACACAGCATATCCCAACCTTTAAACTCCAGTTTATCCACGTTGCCATGGCCACCTGGGAAAATGACATCATTTACAGCTTCCTCTGTGCCACACAATCAAAGGCAAACCCCCAAATGTGCGTGAGTTGTCCGATGTAAACATGGATCTCCTCAGGATTCAGGTCTGAGAGCCGCTGAGTCGGTCAAAAGCCAGTCAAGCGTTCCTTTCAGGTCAGCGTCTGCAGTGGGATGGAGTTTTTCCTATAAATATGTGTTAGTGAAGTCTGTGACGGTGCAATCAGAAGTTTCTCCTAACTGTGCAGCGAGAGGGATGAGTGGAGTAATTATGAGCCGTCAGCAACTTACCTGCAGACTGCAGCAGCCAGGATGACAGAAAAGAACTAAGTGTTTCATAAATGATCATTTTAAATAAGTCATCATACTTCATAATATAATAAATAAATAAATTAGACTTTTTGCATCATTTTCTCAAAATCAAAGCAGATTTACTTACCAAAAATTCTTGATGCTGAGTTTTTTAAAACACTTTTTACTCTTAGATTATTGTAAAAATTTCACATCCAACCACTTCTGGCCTTAAAGCCTCCAGATGGAGCATCAGGATTAGTACCTTCATCAGAAACCTGCCGTATCCAGTTATATGCATGTCTACTGCCCCCTGGTGGAGGGTATACAGGTGGGAAGGGCCATTTTTATTTCTTAATTACTGCTTTATTCTTACAGAATTGCATAATAGAATAAAACTGAACATATATACTTTTAACATCTAAGTCTTGAAAGGATTAAGTGGCAGATCTGGAGATGTTTGAACAAAATATTAAAGGGACGAATTATACAAAACTCACCTCTCGCATCCTTTTGTGCTGCCGTGTGGGTCTCTACTTCCTCTAAAGAAACTCCAAACTTAAAAAAATCATCTATTCATTTTCTGTCAGTGTTTAGTTTTTGGATGTATGTGCCTAAAACAAGTCATTTCAAAAAGTCCCCGTTTGTGATGTCACAAATGGGCAAATAGAATAGAACCACCTCTCATGTGTAAGAGAGAGATGCTGCTGAAGAGCAGCAGCTGACACTGAACCTAGAATATCTCATTAATATTATTATATCTTAATAAAACCTTTGTTTCTTTATCATTCAGCTGCAAATCAGCAAACTAAATACGTGATTGTAGCATAAAACCATAAAGTACAGTAATGGGTCAGGTCTGATGCAAACATGTTCTTCCAGGCTGACGTGACAAACTTCACGTTGCTGCTAAAATTGTCCTCAGCTTTCAAACCTAAAGCTTACAACAGCTGCTAGTTAGTGGAGGCTGGAGATGGGTTAGGATAGGACATGTGGGACTTAAGCTTTCAGGGTCTGAAAACGATTACGTCCAACATTTCATCCCAAACATCCCAATTTAACGCAGCGCTGCCTAATTCATACAACCAAGCAGTTTAGGAGCCTTGAATCAGCAGTAAAACAAATAAAATAAAACATTTCCAAACACATATTTTTATCTACGGTTGGACTAGCTTGGTGACTGCTGTTTGGCGTTTGACGACCATTTCACTGCCGTGACCCCAGTTTGACCCTACGTGTCATCTCTTCTGTTATTCCCCACTGAGGTTGAATTAAAGCTTTTACAAGTCTTTAAAAGTGCATTTTTACTGGAATGACAAGGTTACTTTTTGCACTTTTCTGCATTTTTCATGAAGCTCCATGTTGTTGAGAACGACACCCAAACGCTGAACTTCCAACCCTAAAGTTCACCGTTTTGCTCGTCACCTGCAGACGACACAAGAAGTCGTTAAAACGTAAAGAAGCGACAGGTCAAAAGGTACCGAGGGTTGTGTGATCTGCAGGGGATGTTTTGGTGTTATTCCTGGAAGTTTTAACATCTGGGAACGGGAAAACGTTCATCCAGGAGCAAACAGGTGAGAGAAATCAAACATAAACATAAATGTTGTTTACATAAGGTAAACAAGAAACTAAGCCATGCAACTTTAGCTTTCTTCAGTGTGATTTGTGCACAAACATGCAACCCCACCCCCTAATGCAGCCTAAAGGGACGATTGAAACCTTTTTAAAGTGTGTTTCTGTGCAGAAATGACAACTAACTAAATCCTTCACAGGAGATAGTTGACTGAACATCATGTAGAACCGGTGAGCTAACAGCTAGCTAGAATCAGAGATGAGGAGAATTGCTGCCATCTTAAAACAGCTCCAATCTCTCAAGTCTCACATAGCTGATGTGAAAATGTGGCGTGAATGTTTATTAATTAACATTTGACGTTAAGTTTAGGAGTTTGGAGCTGAGGTGTTAGCCGATGAGACTGGATATTAGCTCATCAGCTGTGTAATAAACTCTGAACTCAGGCCAATCAGGAAGCTATGGGTAAAACAGTGATTTTAAATAACTTCAGGCTGGTGAAAATCCCTGTACTAACCATCAACCTGGCTGATGTAGAGGGAAAAGGGGAAAATTGTAAAAACAGGAATGTCGTCTCCAGTTAAAAGATTCTAGATGGAGGTGTTTTATTCCTAAGTTTAGCTTCTTTCTTGTTTTCTTCATGTTTGAATTTGTCTCCTTATCCTCAGATTCCCCTCCGGTGCCTGAGCCACTCAGTAAAACTGCCTTTGGACAAACTGGCTGAATTTTGGTGGGAAATATCAGCTGGGCCTCGGTGCAGAACTCCCAGCCTTCCACTGCCTCTCATGCACAAACCGTTCGGGTTTGAAATCATGCAACTGGGTCTCATTCGGCACCGGGGGAAGAAACAAACATCAAGTCAGCTGGAAAGTGGTCTGTGAGGTTTCTGGTCCCAGCAGCACCGGCAGGGCCTTATGATAGCACACCAGCCACTCAGCGGGGAGCAGAATCGATATGAATAAGCAGTGGATGTTGTTAATTTCACTCTTTTTCAGATTACTCCATCCACTCCTCTCTGGCATGTGTTTTCCATGAAGCGAGGAAGCGCATTTTCATAAATAGACCTTGGCCGAGCGCTGCGGTGATGAAAATTTAATGAAGCTCAGAGTCTTGAGTGCAGCGCCGGGGCCTTGGAGAATCAGCCCTCTGTTACATTACTATGGCTTTCTCTCTCAGACACACACACACACACACACACACACACACACACACACACACGCACACACACACACACACACACACACACACACACACTCATCACCCACCCCTCGGTCTGGTCCCATTCCAGCCATGCTGTCAATATGCAGCTGGCTGCCCCATGCACCACTGCAGCAGGGGTGTGTGTGCGTGTGTGTGTGTGTGTGTGTGTGTGCGTGTGTGTGTGTGTGTGTGTGATGGGGGGTTTCTACGGAGACAGCAGAGCTCTAATTTCTGTGTTCTTTATTTTTTTCCACCTTATATTGGGCTGACCCTCGTTAGCGTTCCGTCACAGAACAAAAATGAAACTTTTTTGTTGTTTTTTTCTATTTAAGAAAAAAAAAATCTTCACACAAAGACATTTTTTTTCCTTCAGACACAGAGGAAGTGTTCAATTGTGTTGATGCAATATTTATCAGCGACGTTAGAAGATTAATCCTCAGCTGCAGACAGCTGAAAGGTTCTCCATTCCTGAGCAGGAAACACACACACACACACGCACACACACACACACGCATGCACAATTAAATTAAATTTTCAAATTTACAAGTCTCTCAATGTTTACGTCACAATTATTTGATTTCAAAGAATTTTTCTACATTTTGTTCTAACTGCAGCACGTTGAATTACATGAATATGCGTCCGAATCTGAACAGTAAGGATTTCATTGATTATTTGACTGATTATTTGATTGATTGACACTTTCAGCAGAAATAAAGCAACCTGCCATTTTTCATGAAAAGTGTCATCAAATGAAAGGTCAGAAAGAACCACTGGGTAAGAAGAATTCAGCTTTCATGTGTTCCTATATGACGATGCTTTTCAGACCCAAAGAGTCAAAACAAAAATGAATATTTGAACATGAAGCAGCGAGATAAGAGTTACACGACTGAATCAGAGTCAGCACCTGCAAATAGATCTGAGGTGCTTTTCAAACATTTTTAATCATGAAAACTTCTCATTAATTTACATGCAGGAGGCGGGGCTTAAAGTTAATTCTGCAAACGGTCACTAGGGGGCGCTTGTTATGTACAAGCTTTAACTGATATGCTTCTAATCTGCAAAACTGGGACCTGACTCAAAAAAAATTAAAAATCTATTTAGTCCTTTTAATTTATCTGTTTATAGACTGAACGTTAAACGGTGGTGTTTTTATTTACCCATGTAGAAGCTAATTGTATAAATATACAGTTAAACAACACAATGTAACTCCAATCACACGTCTGTCAAATCAAACTGTCCACTTAGGAAGCAACACTGATTGACAATCAGTTTCACCTGCTGTTGTGCAAATGGAACAGACAACAGGTGGAAATTATAGGCAATTAGCAGGACATCCCCAATAAAGGAGTGGTTTTGCAGATGGTGACCACAGACCACTTCTTAGTTCCTGCTTTCTGGCTGATGGTCACTTTTGAATGCTGGCGGTGCTTTCACTCTAGTGGTAGCATGAGACGGAGTCTACAACCCACACAAGTGGCTCAGGTAGTGCAGCTCATCCAGGATGGCACATCAATGCGAGCTGTGGCAAGAAGGTTTGCTGTGTCTGTCAGCGTAGTGTCCAGAGCATGGAGGCGCTACCAGGAGACAGGCCAGTGCATCAGGAGACGTGGAGGAGGCCGTAGGAGGGCAACAACCCAGCAGCAGGACCGCTACCTCCACCTTTGTGCAAGGAGGAACAGGAGGAGCACTGCCAGAGCCCTGCAACATGACCTCCAGCGGGCCACAAATGTGCACGTGTCTGCTCAAACGGTCAGAAACAGACTCCATGAGGGTGGTATGAGGGCCCGACGTCCACAGGTGGGGGTTGTGCTTACAGCCCAACACCGTGCAGGACGTTTGGCATTTGCCAGAGAACACCAAGATTGGCAAATTCACCACTGGCGCCCTGTGCTCTTCAGAGATGAAAGCAGGTTCACACTGAGCACATGGCAGACGTGACAGAGTCTGGAGACGCCGTGGAGAATGTTCTGCTGCCTGCAACATCCTCCAGCATGACCAGTTTGGCAGTGGGTCAGTAATGGTGTGGGGTGGCATTTCTTTGGGGGGCCGCACAGCCCTCCATGTGCTCACCAGAGGTAGCCTGGGTTAGGGTTTGAGATCCTCAGAGCCCTTGTGAGACCATCTGCTGGTGCGGTTGGCCCTGGGTTCCTCCTAATGCAAGACAATGCTAGACCTCATGTGGCTAGAGTGTGTCAGCAGTTCCTGCAAGATGAAGGCATTGATGCTATGGACTGGCCCGGTTCTGGGGGCTTGTTTAAAACTTTAAAGCTGTCAGCAAAGGTTTTAAAACCGTGTGTGTGTGTGTGTGTGTGTGTGTGTGTGTGTGTGTGTGTGTGTGTGTGTGTGTGTGTGTGTGTGTGTGACACTGCATTTGAAGCAGTAATTAAAACACTGCGGTCATAATTAGGAACATTGTATAACTAATCAGGCCTAATGAGCATCAGGGGCGGGAAAGGCGGTGATCAAAGGCCGACTTATGGAGCTTAATGGGCGGGGAGCAGAGTGACAGACCCACCGATGGTCCTGCTTTACGCTGCTCATCTATTATTATTATTATTATTATTATTATTATCATCATCATCATATCTGATCCTGTGTCTGAAGCTGTTACACCATCATGTACCAAATAAATTCCAGCCTCAATGAAAAATGCAGCGGCATGAATTATGAAAACCACAACAATATCGTAGCAGAGATATCAATATTTACACAACAGGAACCCCAGATCTCGGGAAAGCCTTCCTTCAGCCCTCTGAAGTAGAGAGAGGAGGAAACTGTGATGGAATAATCGGTTTCATATAAAAACTCAAGCAGGCGTCTTCTCTCTTTACAATCAGCTAATCCAATGAATAAATTATAGGACAGTGACGTTTAAAGCAGGCTGCGCAAATTCCCGCCATATTTGACTGATATTTACAGAAAACGAGCGGCTGATTTTCATTATTTGGGTCCAAGTTTCACATTTTTATATTTAAAGAGAAGAAAACATCTTTAACTTCTATTATGACCAGAGTTTGTCTCATTAGTCAGATTTTATTTGAGCTATTCGATTTTTAATGCTGATTAATAATTAAAAACATCCCCCATCTAAATAATCATTTAGACTCCGTTTCCACAGACAGGATGAACACGAGTCTGTTTAAATAAATCAAAACACGCCTAATAATAGTAAAAGTAGCTTCTGCCGACCTGCATCTTTATTTAATGCGCGTGAGAGAGAGAGAGAGAGAGAGAGAGAGAGAGAGAGAGAGAGAGAGAGAGAGGGAGAGAGAGAGAGAGAGAGAGAGAGACGCGCGTGCGTAACTGCGCCAGGTGGGCGCGCGCTGCACACACCTGGACTTTATAAATGCTGATAAATCGAAAAGGTAATTCGAAAAAAAAATAATCGATTAATTTACATTTATATATATATATAAATTTAATCATATTTTTTCTTTAATTTCTAAATATGATAAAAACATGAACATATATTAAATACGATTCATTTAGTAAAAAAATGAAGAAGTTCAGTCAGTTTTGAATTTAAATTTAAAAAACGATTTCTGTTTATTTGCTGCAAAGATGATTTTCCACCGTTTTAATCCTCTGATGTGTTTGTGATTAGATTTTATTCTATTTGCATATTTCGATATAAAACAAACTCATCACCACATATCTCCTCTGCAGGAATGATCCAGTTCTCTGCAGCTGATGGATGCGCCTCGTCACCACGTCGATGCACAAATTCAGATTCCGCGGTGAGACTTAATCACAGCCCGCAGGCCCGGAGGTCAGAACCGGCGGTCCGTTCCTGCCGCTCACAGCGGAAATATCATAAAAGCAGCGGAGGATTTCTGCGTCAAATGAGGTGATTTCGTCTAAGATCAGGTGCAAAATAAAAAAAACATTTAAATTCCATCAGTCTGGTTTTATTTATTATAAAAATGTTCCTCCGCCTCCTGAAGATGAAGAAAACATGCAGCAGAGCCAATCCTGTAAAAAATAAAAAACTGGAGTGGAAGGAACAAGATATAATACGAAGTTCAAGTTAATTCAGAGAAAAATGTTCAAAGAGACGCGCTGGTTGGGGCTTCTGCAGTCATGTCTCATCAATAATGCATTTTCTAACTGACAGGATGCCCGAAACGAGGAGCTGCTGCAACATGAAGCCCCGTTTCACGGACGGACACCGGCTAAACTTCAGCGTTTAGTTACAGTACAATTTTAATGAAATTAAATTTATTGATGGCGGGGAGGAGAGCGCAGCTTTCTGCAGGCGGAGATGCACAAACCGCTGCAGAAAGCGCCGGACCCTGCTGCTGCGGCTCTAAACACCAGTTACAAACTGGTCTCCTGTCAGCTGAAGCAGTGGGACCAGTTTGGGGCTGATGCTGCTGCTTCAGCTGGACCAGAGCTCAGAAAATACAACAACATGGAGCAACTTTAGAAGATTATTTTAAGACTTTTAACATCTCTCTCTCTCTCTCTCTCTCTCTCTCTCTCTCTCTCTCTCTCTCTCTCTCTCTCTCTCTCTCTCTCTCTCTCTCTCTCACACACACACACACACAGCTGATCACAACAACCAAAACTAGAAAAAAGAAAATAGCTCAGCCACTTTCTCAGATAGGAACCAAAACTTAGGATGTTTGTAGCAGAGGACCGTTTACATAACGCACTCTGGGCTCTAACAGGAACTTTTCTCCAAATGTTGGAGTCAATCTTATCAGGAACATATGAGCAAATTTGAATCACACATCAGTTAGAATGTATCTGATTTATTTTAGGATTCACTTAAAGGTATTGCAGACGTTCTTTACTTCCAGGTGGATAATCTAAACTATTGGTCCGCATAGCTGTCAATCATTCTGGTGAAGCTTTTACGCAAGGCCGTCGTACGTACGTAGGTGCCAGTGGCGGCTCGTCCATAGGGGGCGCTAGGGCGCCGCCCCACCACTCACAGGAAGGAGAAGAAGAAGATAGGAATCACAAAATATATTTTAAAAAACATAAAAAGTAAACTAAACGATCTATACACCATATGGACTAAGTGCTGTGTGTAATCTGTGTTTAATAATGTTCTTTTTACTTTTAACACGGCCGAATCGTCACGTGTCCTCTCGCGGGCGCAGCAATCTTTACCATTGACTTAATATGGGCTAACTGGCGCATGTGCAGTGGGTCCCCAAACCGTCCACAACGAGAAAGAATAGGAGAGCGTTTGGGCGCATCTTGTAGCGATCGTCGCCACCTCACCGGGTGAATTCTGCTCAGACCAGGGGGAGGAGATCGCTCATTGGTCAGGTTGTAAACCCCGCCCAGAGGGGAAAACATTCCACAGGCTAGCTCGTCGTGCTAGTTCAGTTGTTTGTTGTTGTAGCTGCTGCCGCGCACACCTCAACTATGGAGAAAACAAATACAGTTGCGTCTTTGAAAAGCGAGCCGTTTAGTAGGAGGACACAACAGGAAAAACTTGGCCTTAAAGAGCTTGGACCCGACCAGCCGGACATTAAAATAAAGCAACAAACGCAGGACAGAGAGAGAACTTACACAAGGACATTTTCCCAGCAAAACAATGCCAGCAAACAGTCTGATCAGCTAAGCTTTTACGTTGGGATGTAGAACTTCACGAACCGAGTGGATTGTTTTTACTACACCACACGGATTATGGCCATAACCTGCAGGTAAGCCTCATTTTAGCTTTTGGCTTCAGGAAATAGCATGCTGCCTTGTTAGCAGCTAGCACCGCTCCATACGGTTTGAACTAAGAGTGGTACTTCTATTGTTCTTGTTTGTGAGTCTGGGCTTTAATCTAAACGCCTGCTTCTGTGAATATCTTGTGTCACTGTGTGTTTTTCTGGATACGTGTAGCGTCTATTTTACGGCCTCACGTTTATTTACAGCTTATTGGGTGTTGGTAGAAAGTGGATTCTATTGATTAGATTAGCCTACTTCCCTTAAGCGTGTGTGCAGTTTATGTAATATATGGGTGAATGGATGAATATTAAGCATGTTTTTGTATGCTTAATATATTCAAAAACCTTTTGAACAACTTTGTTGCTGGAAGTGCTCCTGTGACCGTTAGTTGTGTGACGCTGATGCATAAGAATCAATGGTAATTTGGCGTCCCCTAGTGGTGATATGTGGTTAGCGCCCCACCCAAAAAACGTCACCGGCCGCCACTGGTAGGTGCACCATCATCCTGGATCTTGGTCAGGATGGACCGGGCACAGGCTCGAAGTCCATATCAGAACCCACTAGACTCTTGAAAGCTCTAAACCCATCAGCGATAAAAAGTAACTTTTATGCTAAGTGATAGCTATTTTTAATGCTATAGCTGTGGAGATGCTCGTAATGCTGCATGGATTATAACTTACCAGAGGCGATTCTGACATTGTGCGGTTCTTTCCTGAAATTCAGAAACATCGTATGCATTACCTTTGAGATGTTCTCCTCTTCCATAGGTGAAACAAGAGTAGCAGCCATTATTGTACATTTCTGTTTATGTTTATATACATTTGTGAAAATAACATGTGAACGGACATAAAAGGTGTTGGGATGCATTCACTCTTTCAAGGAATTCTAGACAATAAACCATATTTAAAGTCGTTTTTGCTCTTCTTTGTCTTGTTCTCATTCTAACCCTTCTTCCCTCTCCAGAGCATCTCTGGATGAAGCCTCCTCCCCGACACATTGGGATAGAAATGCTAAACAGGCTGGATGAAGAACTGGGCTGCTGGGCCAGTTTGATTAAAAAAGGGAGCAAACTTCTCTTCCCAGCAGTCCTTCTCAAATGCAACAAACTGACAGAAACAAACTGACAGAGAAACCGATAATTGGTGTGTGTGTGTTGGCTGGATGGATGTGAGGGTGTGTGTGTGTGTGTGTGTGTGTGTGCAGCGGTTTGGGGATTCTCTCCTTGCGGACCGAATTGCTTTATTTCTCTGCCCTATATATCTGTCCGCCCTCACTCTCCCCGTTTCCCTCTCCGCTCCGGAGGCTCAGCCTGCTGCTGTAGGGATGTATGAAGCGCTACTTTCTTGTCTAGGTGATGAATAATGCACGGCTCAGAGGCCAGCAAGTTTCCAGTTAAATACCAATTTGCTTAACCAGTGTTTCCAGCTTCTGCCAGCTCCACTCAGTAAAAGCAGGGAGCCACACTGGCCTTTGGAAATGAATGAAAAGATCCAAGGGGCAGAAGAATTCCTGGACAGAACGTGTGGTCAGCAAATTTCTCACTGCAAGCTCATTAGGGTCAAACGTCTCCTGCTGATGGAGATCATCTAAAACTGATTTTTAATTGTTTTACCAATTTTACAGGAAGAAATCTTCACAAAGCAGAGTCTGATGTTTGAATTCCAGCATCTTTAAGAGCTTTCCCGTCCTGTGACAGACGCAGGATTACTCTCAGCACGACCCCTCCGATCCTCACGGAGCAGAGTTTTAATTAGGCCGCAGAAGTCCAAACACCGGGATTTTGCACACGCAGCAGAAGCAGCACAGGGGGCACCTATAGCCCCAAAATGATGTGATGTGTTGAGTGTGTGCAACTTTCTGTCGATGCAAAGGGTGAAGCTGTAATGATGCAACAACCATAATCATCGGCTGGCAGCTACACTCCAGTCCAATAGGTGGCGATAAGGAGTCGGTTTTCCACACTATTCATTTCAAAAGAGAACCAAAGAGCGATTTCCATCGATGTTTACCCAGACACAGAAACAAACCTGGACGTGTAACCTAAAATAAAACAAACGTCAGCCAGTGTCTGGTTTTAGTTCTTAAGCCCCGCCTCCTCCAGGTGAACTAATGGGACATTTTTCTTTTCCTGGTGACTTTCTTTAATTCACGCCTCTTCCTGCTGTTTGTTCTGTGTAATTTCAGAATGCTGACCTGTGCCACATTCACTTGACCTTCAGCTTTAACCACCATTAGGACCATCTAAGGTCAGGGTTGTTATTCCACTCTACCTCACACACACACACACACACACACACACACACACACACACACACAGAAGATTGGTCTCAAACCCTGGATAAAAAAGTAAGCTGTTATCCAGTTAATAGCTGATCCATTGGAGGCGTGCCCTGTTCTGAGTGGGAGGAGCCTAGCATAGTACTGACAAAATAAAGCATGCGGAAGCTCAAGTTAGTTTTGAATGACCCCTACTAGAAGTGGCTTCAGGGGACCAGGCCTGAAGCTGCTGCTGAATCAGAAGTTAATCTGTGACCATGCTAAAGCGTGTCCAGTTTAAACCCTGACACAACCAGAGACCAGGGGTCTTGAGAGTCTTTATTCTTTGCATTTTCATTCTGGTAAGTTACAGATGATATACTTTTTTTTATACATCGTTTCTTTAGTTCAACCCGGACATGCATACCAACACATAGATACACACACCGGTAGGCTAATGCGGGCGCACTGAAACACAACTTCTTCTGCTACCCTTCTTATATGGGATAACAGTTTTGATTGTTTTACTAGAGAAACCAGCAAATGAAACATATACCTCTCATCGGGACGTTTACATCCGCTCACACCACAAACAAGAAAGCCGAAAAAATCCGTTATGCAGAGCTGCGGCAGCAGCAAGTCGTTGTCGGTGCTCCAGTCTTGGGTCTTTCATATGGATCCAAACCGTTTATAATCCTGATTTTGTCCACATACCGGTCCCTGGCTTCCTTATTTAATGTATCCCTGTATATTCCGCACCATTTTCGGGATTTTAACATGTTGTTTAACACATTCTTTCCCCCAAAACTGCTTCTTCTCTGCGATTTAATGTTTGTTTCCACGGTTTATTTACACCCGTGAGGCTTCCAACACGTCTGCCACGTCAATGCAACGCATAATCACGTGTGATCCCAAGCCCTATTAGTGGATGCTTTCAGTAAAAAACCCCAGCATGTAAGGTGTACAGACATTTAGACACAAAGAGCCTGGAGGATTTTTGCAAACTGCTTCAGTTGATGGGTTTTGTTATTGCACACATGTTCAAGTGGAAGCTGTGAACATGAATTTCCTACCATCAGCAGTGATGTCTGACTTGACTAAACGTAGTGCATGAGTAACATATCAGGTCATTTTGTGTTTTATTTCTATGACCTAAACTTTTAATCTGATCTAAACCATCAATAAACCTGCTAAAGTGAAGGAGAAATGGACAAACTGCTGAGTCACTATATAAACCCTCTCATGAGGCCGTGACCTGAGGCCGTGTGACTCTACATGGGGATCAAACAGACGGGATTCCAGTGATCTGAGGTGGGTTCAGCTTCCCCGTAGCTTCTGGTTCACAAACAAGCAGCAGGAGCCTGAACGTCAGGTCAGGCGTCACGTGGAGGCCCCGCTGACTTCCTTCTGGGCGAGAATTAGAGCTGGAACACAACTCGGTGCATAATGGCCGCCTGCAGGCTCGGGTTGTCGTGTCAACCTCCCCTTCGCCATTCTTCTCCTCTCTGCAATCAGCTCACTGAGGCGGGATGCAGAAAAGAAGCAGCCTTCCTCTCCACCAACCCTGGAAAAGTAAACACTGGCTCTCCCATCCCTCGTCAATTGTTATTCATAGGGCAGATAAATATTTAATTCCATCTAAGGATACCTTTTGTTAACAGAATTACCGTACAAGCCTTGCAGCCCATAAATCCCACAATGAATTCAAATTCTGTTGTGTGGCTTCAGACGCTGAGAGTTCCTGCTTGAACATGGCGGCGGCACTGATGTTGGAAAGAAAAGGCTGAGAGGGAAGAAGGGTGTAGGAATAAGATGGAGGAAGAGACTATGAAACGTCTTAATGCATCACAAGGAAAAATGAAATGAGTTCAAATCTGCACCAAAAACCTAAACTGACTGTAGACTCTAGGAGTCCCATGAAAATTACTGTGAGGGAGAAAATAGACTGGCTCGGTCCTCCCAGCTGTTGTGTCTCCGTACTAAATCAGCCTTGAAGAAATTTTCTAAGATGTCAGCATATTTCTACCTGACCCGAAACAAGGAGCTGCTGCAACATGAAGCCCCGTCACACTGTCACCTAACATTCATGGACTCACCCATCTTGACTCACGACGGGGAAGGCTGTTGTTGGTTTAGCGTCCAGGAAACAGCAGAGAACGTCTGGGCTAGTAGAAGCTAACCGTTAGCATTAGCAACTCCACCACACAGCAGAACTCCTCCAGGCTTGTGTTATTGGTGGAGATAAAACATCAACGTTGCAGAGCAAACAGAGTCAGTGGTAGAGTCGTGCTGCTGTTAGCCAATCAGAGGAGAAACGTCCACGTATCAGGAAATAAGACTCCAGAGTGAGGTAGCGAGTGAGTGAGTGAGGTAGCGAGTGAGTGAGTGAGAGAGGTAGCGAGTGAGGGAGGTAGCAAGTGAATGAGGTAGCGAGTGAGTGAGTGACAGAGGTAGCGAGTGAGTGAGGGAGGTAGCGAGTGAGTGAGGGAGGTAGCGAGTGAGTGAGTGAGGTAGCGAGTGAGTGAGGTAGTGAGTGAATGAGCGAGGTAGTGAGTGTATGAGTGAGTGAGCGAGTGAGGTAGCGAGTGAGTGGTAGCTAAGGATGTTTGTCATCATAAACTGAGGTAGCGAGTGAGTGAGTGAGGTAGCGAGTGAATGAGTGAGGTAGTGATTGAGTGAGCAAGTGAGGTAGCGAGTGAGTGAATGAGTGAGGTAGCGAGTGAGTGAGCAAGTGAGATAGCGAGTGAGTGAGTGAGTGAGGTAGCGAGTGAGTGAGCGAGTGAGTTAGCGAGTGAGGGAATGAGTGAGGTAGCGAGTGAGTGAGGTAGCGAGTGAGGTAGCGAGTGAATGAGTGAGGTAGCGAGTGAGTGAGCAAGTGAGGTAGCGAGTGAGTGGTAGCCAAGGATGTTTGTCATCATAAACTGACATGTTAACCTGCCACCTACTGGCCTTTTGTGAGAATTTCAGCATATTTTAGAATTTTGAATCTTGTCCTGTTTTAAGACAGGACATTAAAATGAAGCTCATCTAATTACTGATGGACTACAGGTGGCTTCTCTGGGATGCTGACAGGAGTTTTATTACCAAAACACCATTTCAGGACACTATTTGACAAAGTTGTGTGATGCATCGCTGTGTCGTGTGAGAACTGGTCATGATTTGTAGGACTGGAGATGGAAAAACAAGCAGATGGAGATGGAGAAAAAACTAAAAAACAGAAAAAACTTGGAAAAAGCAAAGAAAATACAATTTAACAGAGGACAATGTACGAGGCACAAAATCAGGAGGTAAGCTAAAGATGAATGGATTAAAAGGTAACAACCGAAAAGAGAAGCAGAGGAACGAAAATGAGGAAAAGCAGAATCAAACAGGAAGAGGATGTGCAGGGTGGATGTGGAGGCAGAGCCGGCTCCATTGATCTGCAGCTTTAAAATCCAGTCTGCTTTGCACTTTTGTATTCCTTTTGAGACATAAATAATGGAGTGATGAGTTCTGATGAGAACATTAACGCAGCCTAATGAGCAGACTTCCATGTGTCAGAGTAACGCTGTAATTACCCCCTCCAATCACCAGGACTCCAAACACAAAGATGAAGAACGCTGCTCTATTGATTCCAGATAAATTCAGCAGCTTTGATATCCGAAGACGGACCCTGGAAGGAGTCGATAACTCCTCTCGTCTTGCTGCTCGTGTCATTTCAGCCCAGGCATTTGTTTGGTCAGCCACCGGGGATTAAGACCTGTTGAAACCACTTTTCAGGAGAGGCTGAACACTGTTGGCTGAGGATTAAACTTTAATCAGCCCCACTTTGTGTTAATAATATTCTAACACCCCACTCTTTTTTAATGAAATTCATTTTTTCTTCAATTCCCTGAAGCCGAGCTGAATGGATGGAGAAGGAGGCACGCGTTTCTCTTGGAGCAAAAAGGTTTCAATTGGGGCTCTTTGATAGCTCCTAATAATATCCCAATGGTTGATGGATGGAATCAAATAGAATGACGAGTCTTTGATTTATATTCTGAGCATCAAACTGGAATATGTGTGAAGAGTCGGTTCAGCTGGTTTCGTTTGGTAAAAATAACGTCCCGGTGCCTGAAGCAGGAGCTTCTGAATGAGAGGTTTCATCAGTTTCAGGATGTGAAACGGATCGTTTTATCGTTCCTGAAGATCCGTCAGTCCACATTTCTCTGCAGATGTTTGCAAATAATAAATTATAACAGATTTTAGAAACATCTGTTCAGTCAGAATGAATGGTTGTGGGGTTTTTTTGCTGCTGAAAGACATTTTGGTTTCATTAAAAACTAAATTTAATGAATTTTAACATGAAACATTAAATGTCAGACTTAATGGTGGTAGAGTCGTGCTGCTGTTAGCCAATCAGAGGAGAGATGTCCACATATCAGGAAGTAAGACTCCAGATTCTGTCGTCTGAAGCTACTTCCTCCTCTGGCTGAATCCTCTGTGCACCAGAGCTTTTATTCCCCACAGTTTTTACCTTAAAGCCTCCAGATGGAGCATCAGGATTAGTACCTTCATCAGAAATCTGCCATATCCAGTCCTAGACATGTCTGCTGCCCCCTGGTGGAGCATCTACAGGTTGCAAAGACCCGTTCTATTTCTTTATTACCATAGATTTACATAATCATACACAACTGATTACTATATATTTATATTATTATATTTTAAATCTAGAAATTCTTCTGTTTTTTAATCTGTATGTTGTTTTTAGTATGTAAAGCACTTGGTGCTGATTTTATCATGAAAAATGCTTCATACACTAAAAAAAAAGATTCTAGGCTCAAGTAAACACCAGTTAATACTTTTATATAAGATTTAACTAAAATTTATCAAATCACAGTTTTAATTTAGCAAAACACTTGAACAAAACTCAAATATACTAGGTGTAAACCTAAACTAAGCACGTTACGTAAACCCTAAATCCTATTTTAGGACTTTAAAGAATTTGCTAGGGTGCAGCAAATCCCTAGTGTGTCATTTGCACTTTATTTGGGCTGAAAAGAAAAAACAAGGAAACGGCGGGTGCACTCTAAAAAATAACAAAGATTCTTGGCTCTACTAATCACCAACTAAAATTTTTCTGTAAGATTTAACTAATATTTATTAAAGCACAACCGTTATTTTTTTAAAACAGTTAAACACAAGTCAAATAAACAGGTTATCTTAAAAGTGGATCTTTTATTGACTTTATTTAATACATGGAAAATTTACATGTAATTAAATTACATAAAGTCTACTTTTTTTGGTCAATTCTTTTTTTCAGTGTAAATTGGATTTATTGATAAATAGTTTATTTTTAAAAACTATTATTTAATTATTAGTTTATTTCATATTTTGGGCTTTATATGATTCAACTCAAGGTTTGGTAAAGAAACTGAATTGTTTTTATTCTTATTCAATCTGCTGCAAGCTTGAAATGCAGGAAAAGACAAAGTTTTACATCTGGAATGAAACTTTTGAGAAAAATGTTTGATTTTTTTCTATCAGCCCCAGACTTTTCTGATTTAGGTTTTAGGGAGTTTGCATGATGTGATGAAACTGAGTCGTGGATGCTGGAGGTAATTAAGGATGGGTGGGGGGGTTGAGTGGTGAAGTGATGGAGGATCCACTTTCGCTGCAGCAGAGTCAGAGTGGGACAAGTGTCCTCTTTGATTAGCGGGCCTGTCTGTGAGTGCACTAATGCACCTCGCTATTAGCATGTTTCTCCTGGTTGCCACGGGCAGCGCCGCGCCGCCTCCCTGTTAAACATGTCAGGATGCATATCAGTCAGAGCGCGCCGTGGCCCGTGGGCCTCGCATCAGTGAGGGGAGGGGGTGTGTGGGGAAGAGCGGTAAGTGCATCAGAGAGGATGTTCTTGTCCTTGGTTAAGTTTTACCTCGGCGGGTTGAGGATGTTTTAATGGTGTGAGCAGTTTCAGTTTTCGGTTCTTAGAGGTTAGCTCAGGGTTAGGGACCAGGTCTGAGCGCTAAAACCACAAGTTAGATGGTTTCAGGTTGGAGAAATCCTGAAGGTTTAAGCAGGCGGAGCTGACATCAAGAACAGGACAGCAGAACGCTCCTCTGGATGGAGTTCCAGGAAAACATCCATTTTATGGAAAAACAGTTGTGTGTCCTGTGTGAATTCATCCATTTTCAGCTGCTAATGCAGATCTGAAGACATCCCAGACATCCCTCTCCTCAGCAACATTCTGGGGCATCCCAGTGTGCTCCCACACCAGAGATGATTAATAATCCCTCCAGTAAGTTTAGGTCTGCCCTGGGATCTCCAGCCAGAGCCTGGAAATCCTCCACAGAAGGACGATCATTAGGTACACCTTAACCACGCTTTTCAATGAGAGGACAGCTTTACCTTCAAAACATATTCTGTGAAGATCAGCCGTTAACGCTCTTAGTGCGATCACACTCCCTTAGTGGTCCCACGGACTAAACAGAAGACCACGCCTTCTCTGTTTTCACCCCTGGTCCCTCATGATTTAACAGGCTGCCTCCGTGTGACTGATTCCACATGTCTTGGGTCAAAAACCTTAATCCCAGTATGACAAGACCACGCCTTCTCTGTTTTCGCCCCAGTCTCTGGAATCAACTCTCTCAGCCTGGAAGAAGATGGTTTTGTTTGCTTGGATCCGGGATCTTGTTCTCATTTTTGATGTGATTCGGTTTCGATGTTTTTTGCATCACTAAAAATGAGGCGACAATGCTTAGTCTGCTGATAGGTCAGCTCGTCTGGGGGCGGGGCTACCAGAAGGTTGTGTTGTGACCCTGAGCTAGCTGACAGCACGCTCCAACCCCTCCTCTCTGAGCCGTTTATCAACTATTTGAACTGTTCAGTGTTTTGATGAGTCAGAGCTGATGAATCTGCTCGTCTGGACAAACGGATCTGGTTGACCGTCCAGCTGAGCCCGGCTAACTTGGAGCTACTGATGTTTCCGTGTCCTCCAAAATCCCAGAATGCAACACAAACCCTGGTCAATCATTGTGTCGGATCAAGGCCGCCTCCTCCAGCAGCTCTCAGTACGGTTCTTTAGTGGTTACTGTGTTCACACCTGCTCAGAAGGACTAAAACGGACCTGGGTTGGGTTTAAACGGGCTAAACCTCAGAATAAAACTCATTACTACAGCTGAATGGAACTTCCTGCAAACAAATGAAGAGTCACTGAGATAAAGAGGCAGAAACAGAAAGCTCTGAAGCCCTCAGACGGACACCTTCATCACCTGTAATTAGAAAACGGCGAGCAGGTCAGCAGAGACGTGGAACTCCGCCTGCAGGAGGCAGGGAGTAATCTGTCAGCCTAAAGAGCTTTGCTAGCGTGTTAACAGACCTCTCCAGATGGTCCAGCTGAAGAAAGAGAAAGCGAGCTGTGGATGGGAGGATTGACAGGAAGAAAAGAGCAGGGGAGAGAGGCCCTGGAGGAGACGAGTGCAGCAGAAAGCATGAAGAGCCTGAGAATGAGCGCGGGGCAGAGGAGACTGAGAGGCAGGGAATAAAAATCCCCTTAACTTTTCCTAACAACAGCTCCACAACCCTCAGCACACAACAGCTTCCCTCTCTCCTCTGTGGAAACCATCTCCTATTATTCCTCTCCCGTGCTACTTTCTTCTGAAAATCGCCCCGAGGCTGGCAGCTCTCCTGGGTGGCTCACCCTGAAGCAAAGCCCTTGTTCCTCGCATGCTGCTTGTAATTTGCGCTCACAAGAACTGAGGCTTTTATGGAGATCAACCTGCGGACCTCTTCCTTCACAGCTTTTCTCCTGGCTGTCTGCATCCACGGCATCAGGCCTTCTCCCACGGCGCGCCTGCTCCACCACGTCCACCACGTGCCGTCTCTCCCCCTCCAGAGCTGTAAGCTTCGTCGGCGGGCCTCCCCCCTGACCTGCTCTGCATCTCCTGCTCCCACAAACTGCAGCTACCTGACATGCATCGCTCCAGAGGATGTCAGAGAAAAAGACCCGACACAAAGAGAATGAGAGAATTGTTTGTGCAGCTGTGGAGCGTGACGAGGAGAGCTGCTGAAGAAGGGAAAAGAGAGACAAAAGAAAAAGTGAGGGACTGGAATAAACAACTGAACTGGTGGGTTCATGTATTTTGTACGGATCTTAGACTCTTTTCTGTCCACCAGCCAATTTACCGCTGCCATCTTCCACCTGCTGCTCCATCAGCCCCACTGCTAACGCTCAGTTTTACTTTTTAATTAGTTTCAATAAACTCTGATCCACCACAGCTGGACGGAAAACTTTCACTCCAACATTTTTACTTTATTTCACGCCCAGAATTCCAGTTTTCATCCAGCGCGTGCTTCAGAGTACCAGCGAGTCCAGACTGTATGATCTTAATCAATATTTCTCCTCTTTTTGGGTGTCGATGCTGTTTGTTTTTGCAATTATTGCACTTTTTTAGATTCGTTTCCTCAGCTACTTTCTTTTACCACCATCCCAGTTCTTGGTTTTGCAAGATTTGTCATATTAAATGTTTTTAAATCGCAGGTTCAACGAGTTACACTGATGATGGGGATTCTGGCTTCTTTAGACTCACCAACTTATTGTTTCTGACAGTTTCATTCTTAGGATTACACCAAAAGAAGAGTTTCTGCAAGATGGTGGAAGGATCCCGCTCTGAGCAGGATTTTAGTTGAACCCCCAAATGACCCCAAAAATGTAGGAGAGACAAAAGAAAAAACCCTCAACTGAAAGTTTTTCAGAAATCCCTCGTGATCCATGATGAACCAGGCTTTCCTCCAGGAGAAACCTGCTGCTGGATCATTCAGTCGTGGGTTTATTTAGTGGATACTGTTCAGGAGTTTAACAAACATGAAGCAACAGGTGGAAAATGCATCTAAGAGAAGTAATTCTTCTGTTTATTATATTCATTTGTTATTTGCACCATTTGCCTTCAGGATAGAAAATCTTTGTGCTTTTTTGTAATTCACCAGTTTTGGAGCCATTTTGAAAATGGTTTCATTTATTTTTATCTTTGTTTACGCAACACTTTGGGTTTAGATTTGGCTTGTGAGTAAACTTAGAAAACCTTTGTGCACTTCTGAAACCAGCTGTAATATATTCAGCAGCTCTTCTTCATGAGCCAGAAAATAAAACATTCACCATGAAAGACGGTTTGTGACTTAGAAATAAAATAAAACAGCACAAAATGACTCAGAGGAACTTGAAGAACACAGAAAGGATCCGGGTGATAGAAAACACCAGACCCTAAAGAGGAAACTGGGGAGTACCTATACAGGGATGGGTGATCAGTGACGGGGAACAGGTGAGTCAAATGAACGGATGCACACAGGTGAGATTGCTTCCTGCATTTTCTCACATTTTTCCATCTTAGATGTTTATATAAATGAAGTCTGATGACCTCCACATGGAAATAATCTCAGAAAATAAACCAAAATTTAACAAAAATAAGAAAATTCAGCCTCACATGGAAATTTAACTTTTTGAGAGAGTAGGAAAATCCTTTTATTTTTGTGCAGACGACTAAAACCCAACAATTTTAAAAGATAGTGACTTTTTATTGTCAGAATTTGATCTAAACAGCTATAAAAATGATTTTCTTAGTTTAATAGGCAGGCGTCAAAAGTGGAATTTCTTATTTTACCCCTCCTTTCCACCAAAGCGTCATGAAACGGCCGTGAAACATACTTCGCAGCAATTGGCCGCCATTATAGTGTTCGGATTCCTTTCCAGCGGTCACGAAGCGTCACGTTTTGGACGCGTCCCAGAAGCATCAGGACGTGTTGTTTACATTTAGAGTCTATTTTTACACACTACACTACCAGAACACGTCAAAATCCGCAATTCAGATCAGGCCAGACAGGAAGTCAAACACGAAAGCAGTGTAAAACATCCGGAAACTTTCAAAATAAAAGTCATGTGCAGATTTCCAGTTGCTTAACTAGTAAAGAACATGCGTCCTTTCCCGTAAACAGAACCGAAAATAAACCACGTGTGCTGTTGCAGTTCTCTCGTGATTTTGTGACCTCACTGGACCAGCTGTGTGGAACGCTTTCATTCCCGTTTCGCTTCTGAAACACTCCCAGTTGGAAGGGATGGTAAAACGCCTCTATTACGTTACAAGTTGCTGTTGCATCTGGTGGAAAGGATGGGTAAGCATCATACATCTACTCTGCACTTTTTGTCTGAGGTGCAAAATGGAAAAGAAAAACATTTGATTTGTGACATTTTTCCTTCCTTAACATGAAATCCCAGCATTCTGGTGAACTCTGCTCACGTGGAGACAACCTGAGGTAGGAAAGCTGATAAAAGACGACAAACCGTCACATGACGGCTCTGCGAGCAGGTTAGCTGTGACACAGCAGGCTCTTTAATGCACAGATCAGCCCCAGAGTGGAGCGGTGGCGTGCACGAGGAGCGCCCGCTACTCCGTGTGTCATGCAGGCCCGTATTGATCTTACCGGAGGGGCTGCAAGAAAAACCACAGAAAAAACATAATCCCATCCCAAACAGACACACCTGCGTTTACACACAGGTGGCAGGGCAGGTACAGCGCGCTGCTCCGTCCTGCCATCCACCGCTGGCAGATCTTTTATTTAGCTGCTGCAGCAGGCAGCTCCTGCCCATGAATTATGCAGACATGGGCCCCAGTAACAAGCTCCAGGCTGACTCTACACCTTGTGTGTGGCTTAAAATATAGATAAAAGCCGAACAGCCAGCTACAAACACAGTCTCTGTTTCAAGACAGAAGCTGGCTGGTGAGGAGAGAGTCCACGGCAATTAGGAGAGGCTTTGGTGCTACAGAGCAGAGCTGGTACCGATCCGCAGAGAAAGTCCAGCTGTTGATTGCAGAGGGTCAGAAACAGAGGAAAGCCAGAGAAAAGAAAAGAGGTGCAGAAAAGACAAACACTCAACTAAATTGAAGTTATTAAAGCCGAGCAGCGACTCTCTGAGGGTGAGAGCTGAAACACGGGGCTGAAGATGAAGGGCTGAACTTGTCGATTAGAATCTTTGTGTGCGTCGACGCTCTTTGAGCGTGGCGGGTAATGGGAGCTCTTTGTGCCAGCGAGATGAGCTTGAAGTTCGCTCCCTCTGCTGATTTCATAACAACGCTTATGCAACTTCTAAGAAGAGAACAGTGTTTTCACTGAGTGCTTTTATTCTAGGGGCAAAAGCACGAGCAAATATGTTAAGTTAGAAAACTTAAGAGACACATATGGATTATCATGAGGAACAATCACATCTTTTTGTTTTGAAAGTTCTTAATCCTCCAGCTTTTCTTTGCATTGCCTGATACGAGGACAGATCAAGTCCCTCTAGTTGATGACTTTCATGTGTTGCTGATCAACAAACTAAAGGAACTGACGTTTTACATCTGGTTCTGGTTGTTTTTCACCCTATTTGCCTCTCGCCTGTCGTCAAAAGGCAAAAAACAGGTAAAAAGAACTTTAACAGGTGTGTGTGGGATTGTAATCTCATTAAGCTGCAGCATGGATCCAAACTTTAGGACACAATGATCAGACGCACAGAGTTGAATTACTGTTGGATGCAGACTTTGAGCTGGCCCACTGAGTTTATAAACAACAATGTACTGTCAGCGATCCCTAACTCCCTAACGAGGGCCGGTATCCAGCATGTTTTAGTTGTTTCCCTAATCCAACCCACTTGATTCACCTGTTCAGCAGCTCATCGGGCTCTGCTGAAGCCTGCTAATCACCTGCTGATTAAAATCAGGTGTGTTAAAGCAGGAGAAACAGTAAAACATGCTGGAAACCAGCCCTCAGGGAAGGGATCACTGACCTATGTTGTCGAAACGTTAGTAGCGATTTTCACACTCAATAAATACTCAGTCACCCGAGTGCTCCGTGTCTGGCAGAGTGCCGGTTTGAGACTGGATGACGCGCCGGGAGCTTCATCCAGCATTCTTCCTTTCTTATGAAAGCAACAATGTCCCATGGATCACTTGCTGGATTTTATGGAAACTCAAAGAATGTTGTTGAATTTTCATCTACAACTGAAGGCAAGGCGGCTTTATTTGTAGAGCAGAAGCAATTCAATGTGCTTTCCAGGAACAAGGAACATTCAATATCATAATACACAAATAAAATTAGATGTAAGATAAAAAGGCAAAGTTAAAGGCTGAGCAGTTACAGCACACTGAAGCTGATCAGCACTTTAGAGACATGGAGCAGCGGTTTTACATGGTAGCAGCGGAGAACAGATTTCTCGGGACTCTGCAGACGTTGCAAACATTATTCCTGCACACGATAAACACATGGAAGCTGAATATTAGCAGTTTGTACCTGATTGATACAAAATCCCAACCTCTGAGGGGTAAACTATAATGAAGGCACCTGACCCTGATGTACTCACGATGATCTCTGGTAGCTTCAGCCAGACTATAATTTATTTACAGTATTCATCATTTTATTTAGTGACCAAAAGAACGAGATCGCGGATACAAGCGGCTGAAATGAGTTTCCTCCGCAGGGTGGCTGGACTCCCTTAGAGATAGGGTGAGAAGCTCGGTCATCCGGGAGGGGCTCGGAGTAGACCTGCTGCTCCTCCACATTGAGAGGAGCCAGTTGAGGTGGCTCGGGCATCTGGTTAGGATGCCTCCTGGACGCCTCCCTGGTGAGGTTTTCCGGTTACGTCCGACCAGGAGGAGACCTAAAGGAAGACCCAGGACACGCTGGAGGGACTATGTCTCTCATCTGGCCAGGGAACACCTTGGGATTCACCCGGAGGAGCTGGCCCAAGTGGCTGGAGAGAGGGAAGTCTGGGCCTCCCTCCTTAAGCTGGATGGATGGATGGATGGATGGATGGATGATGGATGATGGATGGATGGATGGATGGATGGATGGATGGATGGATGGATGGATGGATGGATGGATGGATGGATGGATGATGGATAGATGGATAAATGGATGGATGGATGGATGGATGAATATAATGGATGGGTGGATGGATGATGGATGGATATATGGATGGATGGATGGATATATGGATGGATGGATGGATGGATGGATGGATAGATGGATGGATGGATGGATGGATGGATGAATATAATGGATGGATGGATGGATGATGGATGGATGGATGGATGGATGGATGGATGGATGGATGGATGGATGGATGGATGGATGATGGATGGATGGATGATGGATGGATGGATGGATGGATGGATGGATGAATATAATGGATGGATGGATGGATGGATGGATGGATGGATTAACCAATACACCAAAAATATACATTTTTAATAAAGTTTATTTCAAACAAACATCAGAAACAACTTGCTAAACTTTTTGATTATTATGACTTAAAACAAACTTAATATTTGATTTATTTAAATGATTGATAAAAATAAACAAAACTAACATTTCTCCAATTAAATCCTACTTTTTGAAAAAGCCTTAACATGAATTAAAATCCAAACGTACGAGATGCCAATAACACAGCAGCGCGCCTATAAATAGTTTAAAATCTCCCTATAATTCTTTCATACACTGTTTGTAATATATCCTGATTCTTTGAACGGGGAAATATGTGAATGTCACAGTGAATTCAGCAGTGAGTATGATATCACACAAGAGTGAGTTATGTATTCATGGCTCCATTAATGAATCATAGCCTCCCTAGACTTTATACTCCAGACATGCCCTCTTTGAATATGTCATAAGCTGGAATTCTTTTTTAATGGGACATCAAATCACTGCCAAAAACAAACACGTAAACTTGTGCAAACACTGGTGAAACGGAGCGGAGGTGCTGCAGTCTGCTGTTCAGGCCTGCAGGTGCAGGAGGTGGTTGTGGTGCAAATGCAGCAAAGACAGAAAAATCTACAAAAATCCCCCCCACACCTTGTATTATTCATACTTTGTACCCAGAAGGCTCTTTAAGCAAGTCAAAGCTTCTGTTTGCATCCGTTTGCAGTCGGCTCCTTGGGAAACGCTCCTGCAGAGGGACTGAAGTGTCAGACCAAACTTATGGAAGGTCAGTCAGAGTTTGAGTCAAATGATCACTTCTAGAGTAGCTGGGCTGGAACTTCTTTAAATGTGGGTTTGACTAGGAGAACGTTAAAAAATACCTCATTAATTTCCAGTTAAGTCTCAGATCCTGAATTCTACCCTAAACAGTGCTTTTGGTACCTCCTTGACCTCACTAAGCGACATTTTATGACTTATTTTTGAGTTATTACAGTTCTATGGTCGACACAAAACATGTTCGTGAAATTCGTTGCATAAACGTTTCTCACATAAAGCAATTTCAGCAATTTTATTCCTGAAAATTTCAGAACCTTCCAGAATGAGCTGTTTCAGAGCAAGCTGGGGATGGCCGGCCCATTACAGATTAAAGATTAAAGCCATCAGTTTGTCACACACACTGGTGTGTGGTGAAAATTGTCCTCCACCCATCCCCGTGGGGAGCTGCAGACATGGCCGCGCTGAGGAACTATTTGGTGGTTTAACCCCCCAATCCAACCCCTTAGTGCTGAGTGTCAAGCAAGGAGGCATTGGGTCCCATTTTTATCAAAGTCTTTGGTATGACCCGACCGGGAATCGAACCCCGATCTCCCAGTCCCAGGGCGGACACTCTACCACTAGGCCACCGAAGCTATAAAGCTTAACTTTGTATTGTAATTAGGATTTTATGTCATAATAAAATTATGGTTTCTTATAATTATGACTTTTAATCTTATGATTATGACTCTATATCAGATTATTATGACTTTGCATCTTATAATTATGATTCTGAACCTCGTAATGATTACTTTGTTTTACAATTATGTCTCTAAATTGACTTTTTGATTTCTGACTTTTAAACTCTTATCATGACATTGGAGCTCATAATTTTGAATTTAAAACTTATAATTTGGACTCTGAACCTCCAGAGCATTTATTATTTTAATTTAGCTGAACTGTGTTTCAGGTTTTTTCTCCATCACGATCCGACCTTAAGCCGGTAAAACTCTCTTAGGCCCTCAGACATATTTGTGTAGCAACCGGACGCTCTTCCATGGGGTCAGCGTACGTTTGAACTCTACATCCATCCGCGTGTCCTGAACCGTTCTCTCATCAGGCCTCAGCTTTTCAAAGAGCCCATCTCTCATTCGCTGTGATCAGTCTTTAGCTCAGTAATCAACAGTTGGACTCGGCTCACAGCTCTTCTTCCTCAGACGGATGAATAATGCACTGCTCAGCAATTAAAACACGCAGATCTGACGCCGCGTCGCTAATTTATTGATTACTCGTTTTGGCTTCCAGCTTTGACGGGGTTAAATGTCAATCACATGATCTGAGTCACACTTCAGTTGGAGTTATTCATTCCTTCAGCCGGGACGAAGAATACAATTTCCCCCCTGCTGGCTCTATTTATTATTAACTGTTATGCTAGGCTGCGTTGAAGCACTTTTAGGAGACGCTGAGGACACTCTGGATAAGTGCGCGCCTTGGAGGAGACTTTAAAGTGAATCAGGAAGTGACGACTGTTTGATGTTGACGGTTGTCACCAGAACAAAGTCTCCAGAGGAGCTCGTCTGACGGGCTGGAATCCTAGTTTAGTCTGTTTGGTTGAACTCTGTCATTTTCTCATCTGAAGTTTACAGAATTTAAAGGGACA
>SSNS01000518.1:2723-152723 GCA_006937985.1 Aphyosemion australe | reverse complement strand
GCTCCCTGGTCCTAATCTGCTTTTTAGGGCCCCGCCACAAACACTCATCTGCATAATCGGGACGACAAGTGTGGAGAGGGTGAAAGAGCGACGGAGGGAGGGAGAGACTGAAGTATGGAGAGAGGTTAGAGGGAGGAAGAAAGGGAGGATGCAGATACGGGGGAAGGAGGCGAGGGAGGGAATGGAGGAAGGAGGAGGAGTGAGACGGGAGGAAGAAGGTAAATAAAACTATAAAGTTGAGTAAAAATGTGTTTATGTAAATAGCAGAAGTGTGTTTCAGTTATTAGTTATGACAGTCGCACCTGCTGCCTCTCCTCACCCCTCACCTCTTCCCCTCCATCTGCACCCCCCCTCCCATCAAGAGTCATTAAGCACCACCCAAAGGGTGGGGTGGGCTCCCTTATAAATCCTCCCTTCTTTTCTTTATTTCTCTAATAGATTTTTGGTCTTTGTCTTCGTTTTATAATCCATCTTAATCCCTGAGAACACCCAGATTAGCTTAATCCAAACGCTTTTTCTTTTTTCTTTTGTTTCCTACAAATCAAACCTAAAAACTCGATGTTCCGTCCGTTTTTAATCCTACTATTGGTTCAGATCCACCACTTGAGTCCTGAAACAGAACTCATGATTAATTCCTGCACAGTGTGACTGCAGTCTTCGCAGCAGCATGCTGCTCCGGTCTCTTTTCTTCTTTAGCTTTGATAACGATTTCTGGTTGATTTTTATATTTTAAAGAAAAGAATTTTAAATGATGCTTTGAATATTCTGCAGCTCTGACACTAGTTTGGCCTTTCAACAATTTTCTCCAGGACTTGTTGCACTTTTGCAATTTAACAGATATTTACGAGCACAAGCAGCAGATCGTTTTTTAGCAAACATAATAGAGATGGGATAACAGGGATAGAAATCAGAATCACTTAAATAACTAAGTTAACATCAATAATCTTTGTTTTTTAGGTTTTTTAAGGTCGTGTGAGATCATTATTCATGAACATGAACAAGGATTCTGTAAAAACTTGTTGGATATCAGCTTTTCTACCAATATCTGATATATCGATATAAGCCGATACCAACGGGGTCCCATCTCATTTGAGATTAGTAGAACAGTTTGATTTTTAATGTGTGCGTGGTGTGTGAAGGTTGTGTCATTAAAGCCACACTCCTCAACTTTTACACCTTAAAATAATGTTTATTGTAAAGTTTTGGCGTCATACTATAATCTATTATGTTCATTTGTTGCACCTGTGATAGAGTTTGGGGGTCCCACGTCAGTTTACCGCACTATACAGTTTTTTGCTCCGGGTCAAAACAGGAAGTACTGCCCATAGATATCATATATATCACTAGATGCCTTACCCGCGCTGTTCGTCGATTGGACGAACGTCCCTACGCGGCGGCCATCTTACCTCGGACAGCTGCCCTCTTTCGTAACATTGGTGTCAATGGTGCATGTACTATTAAATAACTCTAACTTGCTCAATTTTCAACCGATTTTCAAACGGTTTGGTTTGTTATAAACGCCAGAGATGTGGCTGTGAAATATGGCGGATTTGGCCCGTTAATTTAAAAACATTAAAGTATGTCCTATCAAGCCTATGTGCTATAAGGTTTGTAATAATGTAAACCGTTTGTAAATCTGTTAATATTTCATCGAGTTAAGAGTGTTTTTGTGTAAGTTGTTCACTCTCCTTCCATCTGCTACCACTGAGAACGGAGCGTCTGCTGTCGCTAGTAAGATGGCCGCCGTGTAGGGACGCTGTCGACTCCCAGTTAAGGCATCTAGTGATATATATGATATCTATGGTACTGACTGCGTGTCGTTTTACGGCAGAATATGGCGAGCCAAAGGGATAAAAAAGCGTGCGTTCTAAACGCGCTTTATGTCTGCCAAAATGTGCATCTTGAACGCGCGTTTTTGGACGTCAAAGGGGTCAAACAATGCGAATTATGTGCACCAAAACGCATGTACAAGACGCGCGTTTTGGCGGACATAATGTGAGGAAGTTTTTCAGATGTTTCTGCACTGAAACACTAAAAATCCTTTAGTTTCATAAACACTCGTGACTTTCTTGGGTTCTGTGCTTCCTGGGATGTTTAATTTCCTTTAACACCCATGCAGACCATCTCATATCACCGTTTCTTTGTCCTACTCTCCTCTCTTCGTCCTCTTTTGCATACGGTGTGTGTCACCTGGTAAGACGATCCCGCTTTAGAGAGAGCAGAAGGGAGCTCAGGTTCAGGACCCCAGCCGAGGCCCGCATTCAAAGTGGGGATGAACAGACACTTCCTCGGATGACTAATTGACGGTCCTTTAAAATTCCCACAGAGGACCAATCATGGTTTTCATGTGGGGCTACGCGGGGCTGAGAGGGGCCAGCGAGGGCTGCTCACAGGGAGGACGGAGACAAGGAGATCTGGGACGGCTTCAAGACCTTCACTATTATAATTCAGCATTAGGATAGATTTAATGTAAAATAACACCAGCTACATCAGCTGGAAGCATATTAAAGCTTTTACGTCTACTCACACCAGAAATTCACCTTTAGTGCATCTGGTTTGTATCATCTGGAGCCTAGAAGGTCCTCTAAACCAGATACACTTCTGACACATTTGACATCTGGCACATAGTTTCTCAAAAGATTTAAACTAGGGGTGGGAATTTAACGTGTTAATTATGACTGATTCGTTTGAAAAAAATAACGCGTTAAAAACAATTAACACATTTAACTCTTTAAGGGTTTACAGCAAATAAACGTGCCCTAAATATTAATAGATTTTGTCAAGCTGCACCTCTAAAAAACTGTTATTGTTATTTTAAAGACAATACCATTATCAAAACGTACTTAAAATAGTATTGTACTTGTAGGTCTGTCCAAATTTTGCCACTGATATATTTTTTTCTCCTGTTTTGAATTGAAATACAATTTAAAAGCATTTAGAAAAAGAAATTAAAAGAGCTTCAGTTTACAATAATAATCTCCATGTCTATTGCTTGATTCTCTGCCTCATAATTTTTAATATAAAAAATTGAATTTGGGGCAAATTTTCTTGAACGATTAAAATGCGATTAATCAAGATTAATTCATTACAAAGCCTCTAATTAATTAGATTAATTTTTTAACCCTTAGAGGTCCCTGGTGCAGTTTTTTGTGCAAGGGTGCCCAGTGTAGCTTTTTTAAGGAACCTCCAAGGGTTAATCGATTCCCACCCCTAATTTAAACACATTATGATCGTTAAAGTTGCAGAAAATCAGTAAAGAACAAGAATTCTGACAGTGGATGAATTCAGGTCACCCAAATAAAATAGATTCAAAAGAAAACAACAAAGAAAGGAATGCAAAACCAGGTGGCTACAACTCTAAAAGTGTCATGTAAAGTATCAAAACTGCAACCATAAACAAGAAAAACGTTTGAAAACAGCCGAAAACAAGAAAACAACAACCAAAAAAAAAAAAACAACGGAAATCAGAGTAATTTCCCCCGTTTCTGAGGATTTGTCTCCCAGCTGGTCTCTCCCATCTAAGATTCATCATATAAACGGTTTAGTGGGTTGGACGTGACGTTCTGTTATTACAAAGTGTGGTTTTGCTTCCTTGCTTCCATCTGCATCCTAAACATAAACCTATAAATCCACCAGGACTGAATCTTTTCATTCCAACACAATAGCTGCTGCACATCTCTCCCAGACGAGAGGAATCCTAACAACCACATGCATATTGCATCACCTCAACACATGTTTTCAGGCTATACCTCTTTTCTGCATTAATGTAAATCCCCTGGAGTTATTGGTGTAACGAGGCGTGATCAGTAACGATAAAAGCTGATAAAAGACACAAAAGGAGGAACATTAAAGGACAGAGGTGTGTCTGACATTCATGGACAACAATGAAGGAATCACCCTACAGCTGAAGGTTCCGGGAATGGGAATGCCCCGAGGCAGGAAGAAATCAGCTGATTGGACACCAAGTGTTGGTCTGACTATGTGGCAGAAAATCAAAAGCATTAGGAGATTCATGGTCCCCAGAGGGTGAATCCCATCGACTTCGGAGATGCTCCGACTACTTTTGATGCCATCAGCTGTGGTGCATTGTGGAGCAGAGAAGGGCTGAATGAACACGTGTAGGTGTGATGTAAGGACGGCCCATTTATTATCCTTTGATATGATGCAAATCATTTTATTCACATAACTTTATATGTTATATATCCAATTATTACATTGAGTTGACTCCCATCACGATGGTGGACTCATGTCGCTTCCTGGGCTCCACCATCACCCAAGACCTCAAGTGGGAGCCCACCATCACCTCCATCATAAAAAAAGGCCCAGCAGAGGATGATCATGAATGGTGTGGGTGTGGGGTGTGCCTGCTCTGTCTTCTCAACCCCCAGTGAGTCGTAGCGGATGGCTGCTCATACTGAGCCAGGATCCTCTGGAGGTTTCTTCCTGTTAAAAGGGAGTTTTCCTTCCCACTCTCGCTAAATGCTTGCTTAGTATGAGGATTGTACCAACACAATGACACTAGTCAGTGTCTTGATGCAATCTGCTGGGTTCCTTATATAGGAAACTTTTTTACTGATTGGCTTAATGAACTGAACTGTATTGAAATGTTTACTTTGTGAAGTGCCTTGAGACGACTCTTGTCGTGATTTGGCGCTATAGAAATAAACTGAATTGAATTGAATTGAATCCTAGGGCTGCCCACTCCAGTCGCTTGGTCCCAGTCACATGACCCGGTGTTGTGTTTGTACCTGAAGCTGATCCACTCTGATTACTACCTGCACTGTGTATATAGTAGCTGCTTCTCTAATTATTGCCACTTTTTATAATAATTATTTTATCATGAGTATATTATTATTTCCTATATTTGCTTATCTCTTATTTTTTATCTTTGTTTTTGCACCAAGTACCGCAGCAATTTCCTAATGTTGTGATTTCTCACACATCTGGCAATAAAACCCTTCTGCTTCTGATACCCAGTTTTTGCGCCAATGGTTCTAGGTCACATGGGGTGAAACGCTGGACTTCAAAACTCTCCGAGCAGCGAAGACAATAAAACGCCAGAGGCATCGTGGTGGAAGCACTCAGTGGTGGAGGACCAAATCAACCGGTGGTGAGTTTTTAAAGTCCAGTATTGTGATCATTTAACTCCTTCATCAAGTCCTGTTTGCGTTATGCATCCACTGCAGTCAAAGAGTTTCAGGAAATTAACATTTCAGTTTTTTTAACAAATCAAACCTGTTGTGGGTTTCTGCAAGGTCTAGCGTTTCATGTGACCANACTTCCTGAGGCAGCTGAAGAAATTCAACCTGCCAGCACAGTGGATGAGGCAGTTCTACACCGCAGTCATCGAGTCCATCCTCACCTCCTCAATCACTGTGTGGTACGCTGGAGCCACCACCAGGGACAAGAAGAGGCTGCAGCGTGTTGTACGCTCTGCTGAGAAGGTCATTGGCTGCAAACTCCCCTCCATACAGGACCTGTACACCTCCAGGACATTGAGGCGTGCAGGTCGGCTCACAGCTGACCCGTGTCATCCTGGACACTGTCTCTTTGACCCGCTCCCATCTGGCAGGAGGCTCAGATCCATTCGGACCAGAACCTCTCGCCACAAGAACAGTTTCTTCCCCTCTGCTGTTGGACTCATGAATGTCAATCCTAGGGCTGCCCACTCCAGTCACTTGGTCCCAGTCACATGACCCGGTGTTGTGTTTGTACCTGAAGCTGATCCACTCTGATTAGTACCTGCACTGTGTATACAGCAGCTGATTCTCTAATTATTGCCACTTTTTATAATAATTATTTTATCATGAGTATATTATTACTTCTTATATTTGCTTATCTCTTATTTTTTATCTTTCTCTTTGCACCAAGTACCGCAGCAATTTCCTAATGTTGTGATTTCTCACACATCTGGCAATAAAACCCTTCTGATTCTGATTCTGAGTTAGCATCAGCTGCTGAAAGACCAAAGTGCAGGATGCTGCAAAACATCTCATGAACACAATCCAAGATGGCTGCTGCAGGTAATTACCTCAAGTATGTCATAATTCTGGGTATGTAAGCTGACTGTTGGCGGGATCGTAGTTGAGAATTATTCACCACACATACCCTAAAACTAATGAATCACGTTAGGTTTTCATTTAAAAGGTCCTTCACTCATATTTTTAATACATCTGCAGTGGAATGAATGCTTTGTGAGTCGTACTCTGGGGGACAAAAAGCTCCGGTGCATGGAGGACGTAGCTCCAGACAACAGGATCTGGAGTCTTACTTCCTGATATGTGGACGTCTCTCCTCTGATTGGCTAACAGCAACACAGCTCTACCACTGACTCTGTTTGCTCTGCAACGTTGATGTTTTATCTCCACCAATAACACAAGCCTGGAGGAGTTCTGCTGTGTGGTGGAGTTGCTAATGCTAACGGTTAGCTTCTACTAGCCCAGACGTTCTCTGCTGTTTCCTGGACGCTAAACCAACAACAGCCTTCCTCGTCGTGAGTCAAGATGGGTGAGTCCATGAATGTTCAGGAATTAGTTACTGAACAAAGATTTTCCCAGTAGTAGCTGAAAGGCACGGAGAACATAAAAACTGTTTTGCAATCTTGACCAAAATGTTCTCAATTTAGAACAATCCTGCATGAATGGCGATGTGTGACATGTATTCTTTCATGAAAGGCCTTGTTTTTATTTGTTGTCCTGCGTCCTGTCCGCATTCTGGGTCTCTTCCTCCACCAACGTGTGCCATGACCAGAAGAATGTCCCATAGCTGCATCTGTGATGGTTATTTTGGTGTAAAACTCTCCTCACCCAACCAGCCACCCGTGCAGCACCGCTCACCCAAACTGGACCATCCCCGGTCCACAAACGAGCCTCAGCTACTCCTCCAGCTCCTCCCTCTGTGTAGAAAGTTGCACTGCATGGCGGTGAGGGAGCAGGCATGATGGATGGATGAAGTGTGTGCATGTGTGTGTTGCAATAGGGGGAAAGAGGGGGTGGCGTTGGGAGGGTGTTTCCCCAGCGGGACGCATTAACAAGCCCATCCAGTTAAATGTAGCCCCTGCATTACCTAATGTACCAGCCCTTCTCCAGCAGTGTAGGAGACAGCAGCATCCATTATTGATCAGATGGAGCTTTGCCTCTGAAGCTGGAAGCCTGGTGGAGAGAGATGGAGATGGAAAGAAAGAAAAGGGGGAGTAACAAATGGGGAGGAGGGCAGGGATGGGAGGAAGAGGAGAGAGATTTGTTGTGAAAGAGAAATAAGCAAAAAGATGATTATGACATTGCTCTCGTAGTGCTGTCTTCATCACTCTGTCTCCTCAAATCCTCCCACTTCCTGTCGCCCTTGGTCACATCTCCTGCCTTTTCATCCTACTTCCTCCCTCTTCTTTCAGTCCCATCTTTGCCCGACGCTCCACGTTTCTCTCTTCCTTTCAGACGTGATTTGTAGGCATCAATCATGACTCGTGCCGGCTGACAGAAGCTCGGCGTTATCCACATCATCATCCGCATCGCTCTGTTTTCTTCAAAATTCCCCACACTTGTCCGATAATCCAGCCATCCTTCGCTGCATCCATCCCTCCCCGGTGAGATCAGCTCGAGGTAGAATTTAAATTTCACAGGAACCCGTTGGAGGGTTTGGTTTGCAGAGCTGCTCATCACTCTCTGTGTCTCTCTGGTGTTTCGGTCTCCTGATTTGCGTTTCCCTCTGGATTATCAAGCATTTGAGCCAAGAGCTGAAAACAAGCATGAGCCTAAGAAGCCATCAGCCCTTGATTCTACAGCTCACGGGTTTGACTTGATAGATTTAAATTCTGACTCCTGGCTAAATCTGAATTACACTCAATAAGCCCGTCTCTGTTCTCCAGCATCTTTTACCCTGAAGGCTTTGTTTTTTTAAGTTTAACACCATATAAGGTTTGCTTTTATAGTTTATTTCATCTGAACATGTAATAAAAAGCAGTTATTTATATTAAATAATGTCCCACATCAAGGTCTTGACCAGGAGAATCTATCACTTCATCTTGTGATCAAGATGCTGCTCATAAATTTAGCCTAGTGGTTCTTTTGATTGTTTAGAATCAATATGAAACAGGAAAAAGATCAGAAGTACCTTTAATTCTTTGTAAAAGACATGTCTGATGTTCGAACTTGGGCTGCTTCTTCACCAGGTTTAAATCCTTAAACCATAATATTTTCTTGAAAAATGTGTGTTTGTGTATGTGTGTGTGCGTGTGTGTTTGTGTGTGTGCGGTTTGTATTTACTACCATGTGGGGACAATTATTCATGACTAACCAGTAAGGTGAGGACATTTAGAATTGTGGGGACATGGCTGGTCCCCACAGTGAAAAAACCCTCATATTTGGTTTTAGAGGTATGGTGTAAACTTACCTTTAGTTAAGGTTAGGGTTCTGAATAGACTAGTAAGGATTACGGTATTGGTAAGGCATTAGTCATTGCCTAAAATCAACGGAAGGCAATGCCGGGTCCCCACAAGTATAGAAAGACAAGAATGTGTGTAAGAGAGAGAGAGCTGGTGTTGACCAGAGGGAACGCTGAATTATTGATGACATTTCAGCTCAGATTCGTGTGACAATTAGCTTTAATTTCCCATTTATTTGTCATGTGGAGCAACAGCGATGTGCTAACCAATCAATACAGAACACACTGTTGCAACACACACTGCTGCTGATGAAATCACCTGCAGATGATGTTTAGATTTAAACACACAAAAAGGAACAAATGCACCACATAATACAGTAGATTCACCTCACAGATATACAAACATCTACTGTTCAAATAGCACATGCAAGGAGCTTGTAATTAAGAATAAACAGGATAAAAATGTGCATGTATTATTTTATCAATAACACTTGTTGGAAGGTAAGAGAAGATCACTATTAAATACACAACATGGGGACATTGTAGCCTGGCAAGCCATCCTATATATGTTCTAGTCTGGCCACGACCCGTAGGGAAAGTTCAGTCAAGGGGCGGAGTCTACGGTTGTCTTTCAAACTGTCTCCACATGCTATTGGACAACAAACAGCGTAACATACTCACCGCTACAGATGTCAGTCAATGGGGCAATCCTCCATACTCTAAACTTAAGTACCTCTATCTGCTCTTGACTCAAAGAAAAGCCCAAGTCTAAATAGTCCAAAGTTGATGCCAAAACCGTTTTAAAAGAGTCGTCACCATCTTAGTTGTTCCGCTGTCGCATCATCCCACCCACCAAACCAGCAGAGCGCTGTGATTGGCCCACCACCAGACTGGTCAGGGCTGTGGAGGTTCTAGTGGAGCGTGGCTAGACTGACATGCAGAGCAAAATCATTTTGCTTCTGCTACCATTTGTCTAGATTTCTAGGCTGAGGACATTGGCTTCTTTCTTTAAAGTTTTCATAAAAATTGTTTAATTTTAGTTTTTTCTAATCATATAAAATCCAAAATTAAAATTCTCACTGCTACATATTCAACAAATATGCTTTTTAAAATTTCTATGAGGTCCTAATAATCCAAAATAGTGAGAAAATAAATAAATTTATACTAAAAACAAAAAGCATGATTTCGGGAGGATAGAATGTGAGAGGTATATCTAGAAAGGCTTGTGATGAAAATGACTGTTGCACAACATGATATAAGTATCTATAAATACAATATGCTATTAATATAGATCTATAAAAGTGAGTGAGTTATTGTCTTTTTGATTTTTGTTAATTTTCTGCTCCAGGTTTCTTTCTGTTAAAATATTGTTTTCCTTCCCACTGTCGCCCTTTGGTTCGTACTTGCTCAGAATGAGGGGATATGTAGGACAATTTATAATTAATCTAATTTTATTAAAGCTGTTTTGAATTTACAGTTGGTCAGAATCTGGTCGTGTTAGGATTTGAAGTTTTTGCTTTTATGATTGAATTGAATTTACTTGAATTGTAACTTTAGTGGTCATGTTGAACTGGACTGACATTCAACATTCAGTCAAGATTTTCAGAGTTTTATTAAAATCAATCAAAAGCTTCAGGAGATATTTTGTGTTCAGACATATGAACACAAAGGCAAAAACATTAGAAACCACCTTTTACATTAAAAATCACAGAAATGCAGTAACAGAAACAGGTTTTGGTGTTGGATGAAGTGACTCGTTTTACATCTAACATTTAGCGTTTGGACTCATCGCTGCAGTTATTTTCCTCTTTAGCAGATTTTCTGCTCTCCTTGCTTTTCTCAGAGGTGTCTGCACAAGTCTGCTCGGACAGTGAGTGATGTCTTCTGCACCGAGCAGACCCAAACACAACGTGAGCTTCAGAATAAAAGAAATGATCTGGGGAAATTATCAGAATTATCCCAGTCGATGGTGCTTTATTGTTTAATTATGGAGAAAGCTTCACAAAAACATACTTTTATTTTGACATTAGCAGCAACCAAACAGTAAATAATCAGAAATTTCTTTCTTTCCTTTTCTTGCATCAATAAAAACCTTTTATTTGGTGGTTGTTGCTCTTTCCCTCCTCTTGTCCTTAATCTATTGATCTCGCCATGAGCCTGGATGCTAATCAGAGCGCCGCTACGCCTCAAAGAACAATTAATTGTTACTTGTGATCGATCTCCAGACCCTAAATCAATAAACAGCTTCTCTCTGTTTGAGTTTGTTGGTATTAATGTGACGGTAGGAGTTATTTTTATGACACCATTCCTGGTTTTTCAGCTCATTCTACGTATGAACGTGTTTTATCACAAGAATATGAACATTTTATCGCGTTTGGGTTATTATAATGATATGAATAAAACAAAAGCAGCACAGCTTGACTTATAGCTACAGAACAGCTGATTACATTTTTGCTATTTTTACATATTTACATGAGGTATGGAAACCCTACATGGACACAGTGGGTTCCCACACAACTTTCATCTCATTTATTGGAGCAAAAATGGATGATTGTTTTAATGAGATTATCTTTAATAAATAAAGTTAAATGGTTTTCACTCTCGTTGGTCTGATGAGCTGATATTTCCTGTCAGAGTTTATAATGGAGCTTTTTGTTGATTTTAGTGCCAAAAACTGCTTAAATTTAACAGTTTAGCTTCAACTTTGCGCCTTCATGACAGGTTTTTGTCCTCATTTGTCTCCAACTGATGATAACTGGATTCCAGCTGTTTATTCAGAGTTCTGTGCAAAAATCTTGAACCATCTCTCATTCCTTTATATTTTAGTTTCCAATATTCAGGACTTATTTGAAGTGGTTTTGATCCAAGTCTTTAGTTTCTCTATGTATTTTAAACTGATTCTATTTTTAGATAAGGGCCTGAGTCTAGCTGTTCTTGACCTTTGACCTTCTCTATCAGATTTGGACTTTTGAATATCAAGTTTAGGAATTTCTGAGGACTTGAGGGAATAAACCTGCAGACAGACAGCCATCATCAGAGACAACTAACTGTAGCAGAGAAAAGTTGGAAGTCCAGGAAACAGTGAAAATAAAATGGACCCAGCCTGAGTGAGACGTCCACGGCGAGACACGATCAGTGAAATATTAATGAGGCGTAACGTCTGTGAGGTCATTCTTTTCTTCTGTCCTTTGGCTCGCAGCAGCGGCAGGTTGTGTTGCCACCTTCTGGAAACACACACACACACACACGTGCGCGCGCGCGTGTGTGTGTGTGTGTGTGTGTGTGTGTGTGTGTGTGTGTGTGTGTGTAAAGGCCATTTGCAGGAAGGGAAATGAACATGTTGTGGCACTCAGAGGGCAGCTGGAGCCTTTCAGTGTGGGAGGTGCGTGATTCACCCTGAGCTGGCAGCTAAGATGGGTAAAAAGGTTTTTTTAAGTACGTCAAAATGCAGACAACCTTCAGACCAAATTGTGTTTCTATGTGAGACATAAATACCTTTTTATTTTCATTTCAGGATAAATTAGGTTTATTTCAGCTGTTTTACACTTTCAGTCATCAAACAAATCACGTCAGGTTGGCACCGTCACCTGACAAGCTCATATCTCACTTGCCTCCTTTTTTGTGTGTCATTTATCTAGTTTTGACCCCCACCGTCATGGAATTAGGGTGCAAAACCAGTTTCCCTCACAAACATTCCCGTCAGACAGGAAATCTCATGAAACCTCTTGAGACCAAACATCACCTCGGAGTAAACAAACACGGCGGAGGAGGAGGAGCGTGCTTCCATCACCTCGCTTTCAGTTAGCACATTAGTTTGAAATTGGACCAAGACAATCCAACACAATTGAAAAGCCTAGATTTATGATCAGAGTGGTCCTGACGTGCTTCGGAGCAGACCAGAGCGCTCTTAACACACCACACACCGTAGGAACATCTGATAAGATTATCTTTAGTCGTTACGGTAATAAATGCTGTGTGAACCGGGCCTTAGAGGAGCTTCCTGAAGGAAAACCTACCACCAAAACTCCTGTTTCTCTTTATTTTTTATTATTAATACGTAAAAATGAAATAGTACCTTCCATAAGGAGATGATTAGGAGGCATTAAACAGTGTCAGATATGAACCCAGATTAAGAGATTATAAATGGATGCAATCAGCGTTTTAATGTTTTGGACAAAAACCTAAAACATCAGAAAAATAGAGAGAAAATCTACAGGAGACAAATCAGGAGATAAAGAGGCTGATAGTCGGAGAAAAGCACGAAGATGGAGAAATAAGGTTAATGTGCAATAAAAGGGCTTGATCCAAAGAAAGAAGGAAGAAAGTGTGGTGAGAAAGACAAAGAGAAGGAAGCGAGAGAAAGAGAACCACACTCTACAGAAAAGACGGCAATCAATAATTTACATCATCTGTCACTGTACGCTCCACTGGACCACTCAACAAACAGCCGCCGTAATTTCAGCCTTAAACACACACGCACACACACACACGCACACACACACACACACACATACGCACACACACACACACACACAGAAAAAAACGAGTGCATGGACTTGCATTTACACATATGCACAAACAAAAGTGGCAGCCTGCGTTCAACCCCCCCATTGCAACCTGTGCCTGACTTCCTGCTAAAAGCCGAACATCAGAGGTCAAGCATCAGCCCCGCGCCCATCGTTCAGATCCCGACCCAGACCTCCTTCTGAGACGACGTTTCAGGAAGTCCAGCCTCTTGTCTCCACGGCGGCCATGTTCAATTTAAGCAGTTTATTTCACCGTTAGCTCGGAGCTGACAGTAAATATTTGATACGTTTCCCATCTCGTCCTCAAAGTCCCTCAAGCACACGATTAGACCTTTTGGGAGGCGGCGATCAAAGACATGTTAAATTTACCGTGTTTGTTTTGGGTAGAAAAATCCAGCAAATACCCGCGAGGAACATAAACGAGCTCCTCTGTCCGGTTCGGGTCGAACCAGTCACTGTCCACGAGTTAACCCAGGAATATTCGTGCAACACATGACCAGTTTTACAGCAAAGATCTGACTGGGCGACAACTTCCGGTGACTAATTGTGAACAACTTTTAAAAAGTTTGTTTTAAAACATTTGCAAGACTTCTCAGTGATTTTTGGGTTTTGAACATGTTCAGGAGAGACAGATGTCCTCTCTAAATCATCAAACCCTTCTCAAACCCTCTCCAGTCCCGCTTGAATCTTTCTTAGCGAGTCAGTAAATGAGACAATCAGAGACTACTTTGTGCAGAGTCGGGTCAAAAATGTGACTAAAATGAAAGTAAACTGCAAACAAACTGATGCATGTTTAGAACACTTTGTGACCATTCGGCAACAAGCACATTTGCACAAATGTCTAAGTTAATTCAGCATTTACAGAGTGTGTCCCACATGAATCAATCCTATTCAAAACTTAAGATTTGTCCCAAATCCATGTGATTCCAACTGAAAATGTGTGTATTTTCCAACAATTTAATGTCTAGTTGCTGATAGTCGCTGGCTTTATGGATTCAAAAACTTAAAAAGTATTAAAACTAAAACATTTTCATTCAAAATCCATAAAACTTTAAGATAATAAACAGTTTAATTGTTAAAGATTTTAAGTTAAAGTAATAAAAATAAACATTCTAAATGTTATAGCATTTGTATCATCATGTTTATGTGACTCATAACAGTTCTTCCTCCATGACTCATCATGTTTCCTAGAAGATGTGACTCATCGTTTCATGCAGACAGCCAGCAGAGGACCACAAATATACTGAATTTAAAAAGTGTGATGCAGCTTCAGAAGTTTCTAAATGAAGGTTCTGCAGGACTGGATGCAGGTCAGATTTATAAATCAGTTTGGATCTGGTGATCAGGACCTGAGCCGAGTTATCCCAAACCGGATCGTGACCGACTCGTCTGACTGCACACGCAGAGGCCGACGGCTCTCGGTGTAATCGGAATGTTCAGGAATTTAAATATGAATTCTGACGTGACTTTTGGGAGCGATCACTCCTCAGGTAAGGTCAGAGACACACAACCCAAATGGAAACATTTCAATTTCACACTTCAGGTGTCCTTAAACGCCTCGTCCTGCACGTGCACGAGGAGACCCCGTCAGTCACTCCTCGCTGCGCCTGTCCTCAGATGACTGAAAATACAATCAGTCAACACAACACCTGAGCCGAACCCTTGGTTTCTCATCCTCACGAGGAGACGTTCAGAGGAAGGATTCAAGGCTTTCAAACGTAGAGGCAGGAGGTCTGAGCTTTTCACTCAGGGAATAAAAATGGAAGAAGACTGAACCAGACGGCTGTGCAAGTAAAAGCAGGGAAGGTCAGGTGTCTGTGAGGTTTTAAAGGGTGAAAAGCTTCAAACTGCAGTCAGATTTACTCATCAAGCAGATTTAAATCATAATTTCAGACTAAGACTAAAGCGGGTTTCATAATGTTGGAAAGGATCAAGCAACACAATTAAACGTGTGTAGTAATCTGTCATAATCTGGAATAAAAATGCTAATGTAGGTCAATAAATTTGGTTCTAGAATGACAACAGATACAGCAAAACTAGATAAGGAACTTTTTTGTTTGTGTGTGTTTGTATAAAAGGAATTTAAATAGATTTAGAAAGAGAGATGGAAATAAATAATCCCAGAATATTTTCCAGAAAACAACAGCAGCTTAGAGCTGCCAACTGAGCGATATCACGTTATAACGTGGAAACTTTAATCTTCTAACAATAAAAGTTTCACGTTCTTACAATACACATATTCTTCACCTATGTGTGATTCTGTATAATGTTGTATAATATTGTACATGCATGTTTATTTTCAGAACATGATATTATTTGGTAGCATTTTGAAAATTATATTGTAACAACAATAAAGTCATCTCCTTATAATGTGACGCTTCAGTGTTGAAGCTGCTGTAGCAGCCCGTGGTACCGGGCAGCCCCGTGGTACCGGGCAGCCCCGTGGTACCGGGAAGCCCCGTGGTACCGGGCAGCCCCGTGGTACCGGGCAGCGCTGAGGTTCCAACTTGGGTCAAAATCTTAAACTTACATCAAGAATAGAGAGACGAGCGGAGCAGGAGTCGTTACAGCTGAGGGTGAGACCATCAGAGATGTTTATTCTCCTTAAACGTCGCCACTCAGCCTGTGTGTCCACAGCATCGGCTCAGTTAACAAAATCAATAAGCCTGCATGTGTGTGAACAGGAGAGTGTGTGTGTGTGTGTGTGTGTGTGTGTGTGTGTTCGTGTGTGTGTGTGCGTGTGTGTGTGCAGGTGACATAGTTGTTCCCAAGGCCTTTCCTTCACATCAATAATTAAGCTCTGAAGAGAAGTGTGTGTGTGTGTGTGTGTGTGTGTGGGGGGGGTTACAGGTCAGGGGACCTGGACTCTGAAGGGCTTTCAGGGGCTTCATCCACTCATGTTCACACAGTCACACCTTCCAGTAAAGATACAGAGTTAATATGTTCACCCTGTAATATTAGTGGGTCGGCCATCGATCTGGGAACTTTCTGTTGGTTTTATTCCAGAAAAAAGCCACAAAAATGATGTTTTAGACAAAATAAATGTCCAAAAATATGTGTTTTATGTCCATAAATAAATGTTTGCACACAAACTGTCAGACTAATGGCTTCACAAAAGGGTATAGGGTGTACTGGGATTGGGCCTCTCTCCTCCTGAATCCTGACTCAGATCCTCACACCTGCCTCCCATTAACTCACCTGGTCCTGGTTCTGTAATCACCTCCCACGGTTCCGTTCCCTGCTGCTCCAGTCTGGGTCTGAGGAGGTTCTGTGTCCAGAGAGAGTGCAGCAGACAAGCCAACAAACGTGTTTGATTGTGGCAACACTTGATGTTTTTTTATTTGCTTTTATTTTCATAACTTCCTGCATTTTGCTGCTTACTGGAGCAGTTTTGCTGAAGTGTCCAGTCCTGGTCCACCTACTGACTAAAATCAGGTATAATTGCTGCATAGGGAGGCTCGAGGACACCAGATCTCTTGTAACTTTGGAGAACCGACTCTTTTTGCCCAGAAATGTCAGCTTTAGAGGTTTCTCAGTGACTTTTGACGCTTTAGATCCAGGAGAAGTGAAGTAAATCTCTCTTCTCTGCCTCTAAATAAGATTTAACCTGAAGTTATTCCTCTCCTATGTCCTCTCTCACATGTTTAGGCTTTTCTGGCCTGACTCCCCCAGCCTCCCCCCAAACCCCACCTCTCTCACCCACACTTTCCCCTCCACTAGCGCTGGCTGCATTAAAGGCAGGGATGGCTGATGCATGTAGCGTTAAAGGGGCGGGCGGCCCAGCAGAGCCTGGCTGTGTCTGGGCCGGGCCTCGGCTCATGAAATATTGACGGGTGAGTGTCCCTTCCAGGAGCTGGCTCGCTCAGTGTGTGTGTGTGTGTGTGTGTGTGTGTGTGTGTGTGTGTGTGTAGGGGGGGGAGCAGGAGGGACACATTAATATTTCAGATTGCAATCTCCTGCTTGACAAACTCCCCCACGTGATTGGATAAAAAGCCGCTCACGCTGCCTAGCAAGCACCGGCTTGCTTTGCCCCACCTCACCTCTTCCTCCCCCGTCGTCTCCCTCGCTCCCTACTCCCCCTTAGTCCTGCTCGTCCCAAACCTTCCGTCTCCTTGATTTAAAGGAAAGTTGAATCCAGGGTAGTTTGTGACGGCGAGGATGCTGAGGAATGACGTGGCGGGGAGGGGGAGAATGGGGGAGATAATTAATCACGGTGGGTGGACTGGGATGTTAGTCGCGGGCCCCGACACTCGGCTGGCCTCCAGGGGCCCCGACGGTGGGACCCACCAAATGAAGTGGCATCCATTTTTTATGAAGAGCAGGTTATCCTATTTAGTCAGATTAAAACAGGCAATGAAGAGGAAGTGGAGGACAAAAATCCTCCTTCTTCCTCCCATCTGTCTTTTTTTACTCCCCCCCTCCTTGTCCTCCTCCATCACCACCGCCTATCCCATCAACTCCATCTAACTCTCTCCGCCCCCCCGCTCACCCACCCATTAACCTGGTTACGGGTGCAGAGTGCTTTGCTGACCCTTTGCCAGGTGCAGCTCAGTTTCCTGCATCCCTTCTAATCTTTTCTCACGAGCATCTTTTTTTATCTCTGTTTCTGCTTTTTTTTGCACACATTCAGTCTAAAATTTTATCCAGGAAAAATTTTATTTTTTCCTGTTGAAAAAGCTAAAAATGGAAAAACTTGCAGGGTTTTTCTCTTTTCTTGCAGCGTTTCATTTTACAAACATCTTGACTAGGATAAACACTAATGTGAGTGAAATTTGCAGCTGAGAAAATTAAATTCTGCTCTAAATAATTTATTGACTGGAATCATTTCTGCCTCTGCTTTCACAGTGGATGAGTCTTCAGCCCTTCCCACTGAGTTTTAGGCAACCAATGAGATTATTACCGTCGTGGCTGGCGCAACAGCCGTCCAACTTCTGCTCTTGTTTCTCCTGAGTTTTTATTTTTCAATCATATTTAAAGTCCAAACATTCATTATAGTCCTTTAAACACCTTCTTTGCCCTCAATCTGGTGCTTAATCACCAAATTCAGTCTATTAAAAGGTCTTAATATTAAAGAATAAGAACAAAATAATGTAAATAATAAGATTTCATTCAGTGGAATAAATATAAGCTACATAATATGAAATTTGAATTCCTCCCGCCTTGAAGGAGGTTATTTATTTAACATTTTTAAGTGCGTGACATGCAACATGCAGCGTATTCTCCGTGAAAAGAGACAAACACACCTAGATTAATCTCTTGTTTTCAGGCCTTTTGCTTCTCTCCAAGTTTATGTTTTTTATCCACCGCCTCCTCTCATAAATCATCCATCCTGCAGACGGAGTGAATGATTCAAGGCCAGCTGCCAGGATAACTTACCCTCCTCTGGGCAGCCGAGGTGTGAGGAAGATCATCTTTATAAAAAGAAGATGTTCTCCTCCTGGACTTTTATCACGACCTGAAAACAGCCCAGCGAGCTCCCCGAGGGCCGCTACAGAGGAGGAGACGCCGCCCCCAAAGCTTAAGAGCAGGATGAATTAGTAACACTTGCACTTATGTCATCTTCCTAAAACATTTAGGTGATCAGCAGCAAAGAGCATGAATCACAAAGTTGTGGTACAAATGTAGAAAAACGTCTGGTTTCTCCAATGAAACATGGTTTTCAAGGTGGTTGAGGGCTCATAAAAGGAGGTTTTATTTAACTTTTTAATGATTAACGATACACTAGAGGACAAAGAGTCAGAAATAAGAGCAAAATGTAGAGAATGTGTGGACTATAGTGTGTGGAAGTCCCTAAGGTCAAGTTCACACAGAAAGATGATTATGTGGATTTTTGACCCGATTCTCTCCTGACAGTCTGACAAACCTGCCCGATTAACGTAATAGCTCTTCCTGCCGTGTGTGGTGTGTTGAGAGTGTTCTGGTCGACTCTAAAGCACGTCAGGACTGCTCTGATCATAAAACAGGAACGTTAAATGTTGTCTTAGTTTGATTTCGAGGGCAAACGAGCGTGCAACCTGTTGAATGTGATGCTTGTTTACTCCAAAGTCACATTTGATCTCAAGAGGTTGTGAGGATTCCCATCTGAGTTGGGAATGTCTGTGTGTGAAATCAGTTCATGTGTCGTTTTTGTCATGTGGCCACAGGACCAAAATCGTTTAATCAATGATTTTTTTTGGTATGTGTGCGTTCTTCAAAGAATATTCCTACAATTTTGAAATCCAGCTGTGTGAGCTGGGTCTAAGAATAAAAGTCTATACTTTGCTGTTTATGGGGGAAACTAGTTTAGGCTAAACAGAAAAGGACTGAGGACACACCCCTGTGGGACACCACGGGTCATCTTAGCGCTGTTTTAATGTTCTTTTAAAGGCAATAAACTATCACATGAAGGTCAAATTGTAAAGTTTAACTGGGACATGGTGTTGCAGGGAAATAGACCTAATTATTCAGATCAAATCAGGTAGAACAAAACCCACAATCACATTTTTTGACTCAGTCATGAATTTGGTCCCACACAAAGATGGGTAAAGTGTTTAAGTTGAAAATTTCTGCAAATATTCAGAAGCCATGCATGCTGAAGTAAAACGATTTTTATAAAATCATATTCAAAGTTTTATTATTTAAAAAAATATGTATTATTTTTTAACATCCTTTGCACTAACTTGTCTTTATGTTACTTTTTGGAAGAAAGATGATAAATATGATTTCTCAAGAGCTAAGAAGATCCACCATGATGTTTAGCTTATTAATGATATAAAAGCCACTGCTGAAAATGTTCAGGTAGATTTAATAAAGTTTTCTCCCAGTTTGAACAGCATGAGACTAGCAGCACAGCAGCAGAATGTTTTCCCCCACACTAAGACAGTGTTGTTTTTTTCTTGCCCTGTTCTCCACCTCTTGTCTTTCGTTTTGTCTTCTTTTGTTATTGTCTTCATCCCTGTAGCCTCGCTCGGCCCCTACTCACCTCATCCATCCCCACCTTGTTTTCTTCTTCTTCTACCTGTCTGCCATCCCGCTGTGGGAGGTTTCTGTTAAATCATGCAGGAGATGGCAGACAGAACTGTAACATGGCGAAGCCAATGGCACGTAAAAAAAGAAGAAGAAAACGCAGCATGGCCGGCATGAAGCATCCTCCTGGGGTTGGAGGTGGAGGGGAAGAGCAGGGAGCGAGGCAGGTGCAAGCTGAGCGGTGGAGGCAGAACGAGGAGGGAAAAAGGCCTGAGAGCAAGAAGGAATGAAGCAAAGACATCAAGAGAGCCAAGCACACACACAAGTAGTTTGATAGCCTGCTAGGAAGTTTACTTCCAGCCAACAATTAGCTGAGTATGAGTTTCATTTTCAAACTAACATACAGATGTGAGCCAAGCTAACACAGGAAGTAGCTCACTAGCTTTAGCTGGGTTGTCCACGTGAGTTAAACTGAGTTTATCTTAAATGTATGTATTTGCAGTTTGCTGTAATATTATTTATTTCAAAATAAATTTGCAACATTTTCTAGCAGTTCACCCGGCTGGATCTTCAAATTATCGAGCAATTTTCCAAACATGACAGACCACACACGTGGCAATAAAAACATTAAAGATGTACCAGTTTTGGTCCTACTGTGTGCCGCCACACAAGCTGATTTCATGTACATCCCCGGTCAGATGGGAAATCTCACAAAATCTATTGAGATCGAACGTGACTGCAGAGTAAACAAACATGATGTAGGAGGAGCGCAGCATCGCCTTGTTTTCTGACTGGCAGCAGAAATGCTTGTCATCGATAATGAACCAAGACAATCCAACGTATTTAATATCCCCAGCAGTCCTGATGTCCTTCCAATCAGATCAGAGCGCTCTAAACACACCACACATGGCAGGAATATCTGATAAGATTATCTTTAGAGCCATTGCAGTAAGAGCAGGTTCACTGAGAAACCATGTTTTACTTGTTTTTTTTTTTAAATGATCAGTCACTCTGAGTTTTTCATGCAGGCTGAACATGAAAATAGTCTCCTCCACCTATCTCCTGCAGTAGCTTCTGATAGAAAATAGACTCTAGGTGAAACTCTAGGATTAGAAAATCCTGACAGATCTTCGTCACACTGTCACTAACATTCATGGACTCACCCATCTGGACTCACGACGGGGAAGGCTGTTGTTGGTTTAGCGTCCAGGAAACAGCAGAGAACGTCTGGGCTAGTAGAAGCTAACCGTTAGCATTAGCAACTCCACCACACAGCAGAACTCCTCCAGGCTTGTGTTATTTGTGGAGATAAAACATCAACGTTGCAGAGCAAACAGAGTCAGTGGTAGAGTCGTGTTGCTGTTAGCCAATCAGAGGAGAGATATCCACATATCAGGAAGTAAGACTCCAGATCCTGCCGTGTTCTGCCACTCGCTCCTCCAGAGATGTTGGCTGTGTCCAAATCCAGGGATTGCATGCTTCTGAGTACCCGTCCTCATTGGTCTCAGGAGAACGTGTTCTTCCGTGACCACTTAGACCGGATGTTAACAGCTGTGAATGTGGACGTTCTAGCCTTAAATAAAAGTCCCGCCCCTACTCCTGTCACCTAGCAACTGCTTAAAGAAAATCTATTACAAAATATGGATCCACGATGCTGGATTATTCACGGTTAATTGTATAATTTATGTTATGATTTATGATTTACCAATTTTATGAACTGTAATGACGAACAAGAATACAAACACACATTACAGGCCTAATGAGAATGGGAAACGCCTAAAAACACAACCACTTCAGGCTTTTACTTTTTCTACAGTCAGATTTGAATAAACTAGTCGTACTGCTGCTCTACTGCTGCGTGTCCCGTTTCTACAGAAATCAATCCCGCAGTGCATCACGGGAATTATGGAGGTGAGGAGACCACGGAGACTACACCGCACCCGTTCTCAAAATCGGGGAAAAGAAGAACGCATTTCAAGACCGCATTCTGAGCATTCTTGGAATTTGGACGGTCTTCGACGCGGCGCTGTGACGTCACTGGTCTTAAAATCCGAACTCATGAGCACGCAACCCCTGGATTTGGACACAGCCGTTGTCTAAATATGAAGAGTTTGTAAAGGTCAAAGGTCAAGTAATTGTACAGCCTTTAGATTGTGCTGCATGTAATGAAACACTCTTATTTAAAATGATTGATGGAAACAGAAGAAGTAAAGAAACAGGCGGGAACGTGAGGATAAAGGATAGAAAAGCTGAACACACTCTGGCGTGACACTCTTGAACCCTAACCTCTGAGCAAAGCAGCGAGTTGTCTCCGTCTCTGCTGTCTCTCCCTGTAGAGCTGCCACAGTAACAGAAATCATGGCTGAGTGTTAGTGCTCCAAGTCCAGCCATGCAGATAATTTATCTGCCTGTGAGTCTCCTGATGGGCCGTGCTTTAAAGGACAAGGCCGGTGGGAACGTCAGTGAGCGAGAATCAATGAGCGGGCCGAGACTCAGCGTGTCCCTGAGACCGTGTGTGTGTGTGTGTGTGTGTGTGTGTGTGTGTGTGTGTGTGTGTGTGTGTGTGTGTGTGTGTGTGTGTGTCAGCCTGCTGCTAACACACATCTGCATTTTGATGTGGTTTCATTCTATTTATTTTCCTTGCATCTTTGTGCAATTAGCAATAATTATTTTTACAAATAAATAAATTCACTCTTTACAGATGAAGCAGCAGGAATCCTGAATATTCATCTCTTTCCTTTGAAGTATAGGAAACTAAACGTTCCAATGCAGAGATGTTTCCACAAATAGCATCCAGAATATAAAAGGACAAACATTTAACCTCCTTAGATGTAATTAATGTTCATGAGAAATAAATTCAAGGTCTTGATGTTCACATTTTTAATTCGAAATTTGAATTTTTCAAATTTTCTTCCACCTACAAGCAACTGAAAAACATGTAAAAAGTAAATCATTTGATTATTTTAATGTTTGAATTGTAAAAGTAATTTTGTTCTCTGCAGCTCTGGTTTTAATTGTAAAGCATGCATGCTCAAGCGTCATGTTTTCCCTATGAGATTCAGAATTTACCCTCGGTCTTTGCAGCTTTCTCAACATGTGACCATCCCCTCAGGTGTGATGACTTCCTGCATGTTGACCCTTGTGGAGGATGAATGGACCACGTTACGGGAGCAGAAAGCGCACGAGCCTCTTTCAAGTACCTGATGCACGTGCACGCCGAAAAGGCAGCAGCCATCCTGCTGTAGCCGAGTCCCCAAAGACGTGTCAGGAGTTGACAGAAGAGCCACATTTGTAGCGAAAAAAGCAACAAAACACTCACCGACACACTTGAGTGGACAGGACAGATGATGGCAGGTCTCCATCTGGTTCTGTCCCACTGGACCGACCGGTCAAACATCCATTTCAGCACTTTTTTTTAAACCCATAGTATCTGTGAGCTTTAGGTTAAAGCTGTGTGTGTATCTGGCTCCCAGCCTCCTCCAGACAGATAAATAATCTCTGTTTCTGTCAAATCGGTGTCAGTAGAAGCAGAAACTGAGGCGTTTATTTCAAATTCAAACTTGTGTTTTCAGCTGATTTAGGAGGTTTTTGTGATCAAAGGGAGAAACATGAAGAAAACCCATCAAAACTGCAGCTAAGATGTTTTTCAGGCGGGATTACTCCATTAGTGGACCCACCTGCCTCTCCCTCTCCCCCCACCCACACTCTTACAGTACTCTTTCTCCTAGTGAATTATGAATGCCGAGGCCCCTTGTTTTTCTGCCTCTGGTCGGCCCGGTGTTCACTCAGTGCACTCTACCGTACATGCTCACATCAGTTTTAAACACAGAGCAAAATGGCACCGAGTGAGGTCCGATCGGATCGGATCGATGGGGAGAAAGTTTGGCAGGAGAGGAGCTGTGGGCCGGAGGTCTGTGGAAAAGGCTGATAGATCATGTTTTACCACTTCTTCTAGGAGCAGAGAAGATAAAATAACTGCAGAGTCGGGATCTTGTGAGGAAGAAAATATTTCAGCCTTTTATTTTGTGCAGGGGTCTCCAAACTTTTATGGCAGGGGCCAAAATCAGCAAGTTTTAAGCCGTCTTGTGCTAAAAGAAACTATTTTTGGGGGATTTAAAGCATTGCTTAATGAAGATGCAGAATAATAGGCATCTTTATTACTAAATATCCATCCATCCATCCATCCATCCATCATCCATCCATCCATTTTCTTCCGCTTATCCAGAGTCGGGTCGTGGGGAATCCCAAGGCGTTCCCTGACCAGCCGAGACATAGTCCCTCCAGCGTGTCCTGGGTCTTCCTTTAGGTCTCCTCCTGGTTGGACGGGCCCGGAAAACCTGTACCTCATCGCTAAATATGAACATAAAAATCTTTTAAAAAACTAACATGCATGTTTTTGACCTTTGAAAGGAAACCTTCAAACATGAGAACGTGCTAAATCCATGTAGGAAGGCTGCAACCTTTTTGCTGCAAGGCAGGAGTACTCCCAACCCTAACCACTTTTGTAAATAAAAATGGGATTGAGGATAAATTACATCCAGACCTGTTAGAAAAGAGTTAGTAACAGATACATATTTCTTCCCTTATCAGTCTGTGTTTGTGTCTAAATTCTTCTGACCATTACATTTTTGCAAATAATATCATTTTTGTTTTGCTCCAGTGGAATTCCTCCTTCTGCAGACGAATTCTTCACATAAATCCTCCAAAACATCACATCTAAGTTGTTTTTTGCAAATATTACAAATCCTGGAGTTAAATTAAATTAACCCTTGGAGGTCCCTTAGTACATTTTTTGTGCAGTAGTGTTTTTTGTTTTTATACAATGCAGATTTTTTAAATCACCTGGCATTAAAGGGGTTAAATCTAAAAAACATACATTTTATCATATTTAGTGAGTGCTGAAGCCAAGGATGGGATCTGTGTAAAGACTTATGAAATATTATATCATTTTCATTACACCTTGTGATCAAGGACATTTTTTTGTGTTAAGGGTTCCCAATGTTACTTTTTTTAAAGGGACCTCCAAGGGTTAAAGTTTCAAACTTACAGACAGACAAGAGTTTAAAAACAAATAAAAAACACGAAGATCCCAACAACAGACTGGCTCGTTAGTTGTTTTTTATTACATCCAGTTTAAACTGTCCTCCTTTAACGAGCCGTCGGCAGCCATAATTACGAGCTGCAGACATAATTAGCCTCATTAGAAAGACTTTCAGAGTGTTTAAATTAACTTAATTAGCTCCGCTATGCCAGCCAGTGTGAGTGTGCGAGAGCTTGTGCACACAAACGTGCACAGACACACACGTACGCTCAGATAACCCACCCATGCTCAGGCACGCTCAGTCCCTGTAGACTCGGCCTTAAGCTACTGCTCGCACGCGGAAGAGAGTTCAAGAAAAGCTGCTGGTTTTAAAAGTTAAATGCCACTGAGTAAATATGTTTCCAGAGGATATCCAGGGAACAATCAGCTGTTAATTTAGCTGCTAATCTAATTAGCCGCCACGGTGCTCAGCGATCTCCCCAAAGTGATTTAAAGGAAAAGTCTGAATCTAGCAGGGATGAAAAACCTACAAGGAAATAGTTAAAAGAAAAGAGAAACCAGAGGTTTTTTCTGTCCGGGGGATATCGCTGCATTTATGGAATTACAATAAGGAGAAAAGTCGGTGGAGAAGTGATGAGAGAATCTGAGGAGTTGCCTGCAGACGTGCAGCTCGCTCCCTTGTTAACTACAGTAAAGTTGATGCAATAGCATATTAAGTCAGTCAATGGATTCTATCAGGGTCAGGATCCATTAATAGACAACAGCCTGCAGCACAGAGTCGGTGTTTTAGGCCTACACCCAGTATGGTGATGTGTTTGACTTATGATCATCTGCAGAAGAAGAAAGTAAACATGGATGCTTTAGATGCACTTTGTGATTTAAATCTGTTAAGGGTGTGGAACACTCGTTTAATCGATGCATCTGCAGTGGAATGAATGCCTTGTAAGTCGTACTCTGGGGAAACAAAGCTCTGGTGCACCAGTTTAGAAGTGAGCCACATCACAGCTGAACTTCAGACGACAGGATCTGGAGTCTTAAGCCTAATTTATACTTCTCCGTTTGTCAGTACGGACGGACGGACCGCCATGATCCATCGTTGCAAGAGCTCTGCAGCAGGCCTGCAAGGACGGAAGCAGTCGAGCTCTCTTTTCTAAACATCCGTCCAACGAGACGGAGAGCGCAAGCTTGTGATTGGTCAGAATGCCACTTCTTTAAATACGTCACCAGCTCCGCCATCACCGCCTCAAAGAATAAAAAGAGAGCCGACGATATCTAGCGGCAAACATGGAGCAGCTTGAAGAATACCTCGTGTCAAAACTCCGAAAATATGAACGTTTATTCACCCGTGACTGGAGGAGTATAAAGATGCATAGCAAGCGTTTTATTCGTGGACGGAAATGACGGGAAACCTGGTTTAGAGGTGGCGAGCGCATGAAGAGGTGGAGGAGAATGAGGGACAAGAAGACGGAGAAGTTCGAAAGCAAAATGGTTCCATCAATGCGTGCGTGTCTCTGCCTCTAGGAGCTGACGGAGACGCATAAATTAGGCTTTATTTCCTGATATCCGGACATCTCTCCTCTGATTGGCTAACAGCAACACGACTCTACCACTGACTCTGTTTGCTCTGCAACGTTGATGTTTTATCTCCACCAATAACACAAGCCTGGAGGAGTTCTGCTGTGTGGTGGAGTTGCTAATGCTAACGGTTAGCTTCTACTAGCCCAGACGTTCTCTGCTGTTTCCTGGACGCTAAACCAACAACAGCCTTCCCCGTCGTGAGTCAAGATGGGTGAGTCCATGAATGTTCAGTGACAGTGTGACGAAGATCTGTCAGGATTTTCTAATCCTAGAGTTTCACCTAGAGTTTATTTTCTATCAGAAGCTAATGCAGGAGATAGGTGGAGGAGACTATTTTCATGTTCAGCCTGCGTGTTAAACTCAGAGTGACCCATTATGATCAGAAACAATCATTAAAACATGGTTTTTTAGTGAACCACACCTTTTAAAGGAGAAGCTGCTAAAGAGCTCTCACCATAGAACATTTTACACGACTGAAAATGCCTCAAAATTCATCACAATTTGATTCCGAGGAGCAAAACTGAATGAAATTGAAGTCCTGGAATTCCTCAGAGGAACACATGTTGCACACCAGAGTTTTAAACGGAAAACTCATCTTAGGTTTTCATTTCATGCTTAGGCTGCTGCCCCCGTGACCCGACCCCGGATTAGCGGACAATAATGGATGGATGGGCAATATTTGGAGATCATGCTACCTGTTAGTGCTCAGTGTTGTGAACGGCTCTCACCTGAAAACGCCAGATTTGAGCTCAGTGTCTGTAAACCTGACTGATTTACAGCCTGTTTGTGTTGGTTGAGCTTAATCAGTCGACTCCAGAGATCATTAAGGATTATTTTCTGACCATTTCATTAAAATCCACTCAGTAGATTCAATAAGAAAACCATTTTATTGATGGATTTGTTGTTATAACCGTGTTTCCTGGTAATAAGAAGAAGCAGATTATTGTTATAACGTTATAATTCAAATTTGTAACTTTTATTTTATTTTATATTTCAGGCTTTAAAGCATCAATAACAGGTCAAACAAGGTGAAAACATTAAATATTTTCATATATGGAAGTGGAAAAACACACCTATCCCTTAATCTGAACACCAGGAAACCATGTCTGAGCATTTGGTCTCACACCAGCAGAATGTGTGCATGACCACCAGAGTTCTGTGATCTAATGATGTCCTGATTAAAAAGTGGCTTAATGGGATTAACGACGGCTGATAGTAACGAGGAAATTCAATTAGCATGATCCCGACGGTGATCCGAGACGCCTGGAAGGCTGCTTAGGACTGCAGATATCAAAGACTGCGGGTGAGGAGGGCCATGTGTGTGTGTGTGTGTGTGCGTGTGCGTGTGCGTGTGTGTGTGTGTGTGTGTGTGTGTGTGTGCGTGCTTGTGTGTGTGTGTGCGTGTGTGTGTGTGTGTGCGTGTCAGCAGGATGATGCAGATGAAGATCCTTATGCTGAAAAAGAATGTTTATTAAGTCTCATAATGCTTCTCTGTCGATGTTTTGTAATGAAAAACTTTATCGATCTCCTTCCTTGACACCAGGCGGTCCAGGAAGATGGTCGCTCATTCTGATCCTGGTTCTGGTTCTGGTTCTGCTGGAGGTTTTTTCCATTATTTCCATCTTCTGATTCCTTCATGGAGAGAAAATTTTACTAGTTATTGTTTGGATGCCGCTGTCGTCTCACAGCCTCCGTCTGACGGTTCGACTCCTGCAACAATGATTCTGGTCAAATGCTGAAAATGCATCATGTGCAATAATCTGGTTGCACCAAGAGTTTGTGTTTTGAAATATTTGCCTGAAATAAATTAACAAATTTTAGCCATTTTTTGTGTTTTCTAAGGTGAGTTAGCTGTGGCGGCCATCTTGAACGTTGGTTGTCTCCAAAGGTTACTCAGTTTTAAACAAACGTCCGATGAAGAAGTCCTGAGATAAAAACCCTCCAGTGGATCATGAGACAGATCCTTATGAAAGGCAAAAGTATTATAACCCAGCGTTTTCCTTTCCTGGGGAGAATAAAACATAATTCCTGCCATACAAACATCCAGGAATGAGGTGAGTTGCCATCAGCTTTATAACCCAAACACCTCCTTCGGAGCAGCCAAGTGGAGCGAAAACCGGAGAGTCCGACCGCCTCGGGTGAATAAAAAAAAAAAACTCCTGACATCTTTTGCAGCATTGACATTTTTTGCAGCCGGTGTTTTGAGGAGGCCGGGGGCTTCATTAGAGAGATCTGGAGGCCGACCCTTTCAGCCCGGGGGTATGGTGCGGGGGGGCAGGGGGGACCGAGGGCCCATCTCTCTGCTGGAGACGGGCCTGCATCCCCTGGGCTCCCCACGACCGACCTCCTGCTTCTGTGGACGGGCCAGGAAAACGAACGGCGCTCCCCTTTGAACAACCTCCTCCTCCTCCTCTTCTGCTTCCTGCTGCTCTTTTTCTCCTTCATGCTCTCTTCCCCTCTCCCTTTGCTCCTTTTCTCCGTGGTCCTAATGAATGATTCATTTAACCCCTCCACCACCTCCAGAAACTCCTCGCCTTTTCAACTCACCACCCATTCTCTTCCCTCCTCAACGCGTTGGACTCGTCCTGCTCTCCTGCTTTTCTGCAAGTATAAAAAAAGGAGAGGAAATGGTACCCTTGGGTGGCGGCGCAGCGATGGTGGTGGTGAGGAAACAACAAAGAGAAGAACAAACGCCCCTTTGTGTCACAGATCCCTTCGTGTATTTCATTAAAAGCAATGTTTGACAAATTACTTTACACAGCTTGGATGGTGATGTGCTGTGTGTGTGTGTGTGTGGGGGGGGGGGGGGTATAAGCAGACGAGCCCTGGCACACACACTTCACGCTGCTAATGAGGGCAGGATGGTAGAAAATCCCTCTAAATGAGGTGTAACCCACACACCAGAGCTGCAGCTAAATAAAGGCAGGCGAGCTACTGAGATGCAATCAATTACAGCCGGCATTATCTCGGAAAAGTCATTCATTTAATGGAATAATTGGTTGAGACACGGAAGGGCTAATTGCCATGATGAAACCAAATTTCTAACATGAAAGCAGAAATAAATGAATGTAGATGGTGGACTTGAAAGGCCTCCAGAATCTGGGGACACTTTCAAAGAGGGGTTTTTATATTCTTGGTTTGGTTTTCCCTGGGCTCCGACTCGCAGGCTCAAAGTGAAGAAAACAGGCATAATTTGATTGGAGAAGAGATCTCTTTTAACTCCATGTCAGCGAGAGAAAATAGAACGAGGAAGAGAGGAGGCGGCGGCAGGGAAACGGGGCTGAGTTTGTGTTTCATTCCTCAAAAATAAAAACTCGTCCACCCTCAGGGAAGGGCTGGGATCGGGGCATTGTAGATATCGGATATTAGTAATAAAAGCAAGGGGAAGGGAGGATTCTGAGAGTTCTGGAGCGAGAACAAACACCTGATGCTCTAGAAGCTAAATGTAAACACAAGTTTATTCTATGTTGGTTTAATAAAGTTTTTGAGTGTTTTTGTCTCTGAACTTAAAATGTTTTAGATGTGAGTAAAACTCCAGAATTAAAAGCATTTTCCTGCAAGTTTCATAATTAGATCTGATCTTTTTGCAGCTTTTTAAAAACTATTTATTCAATTAAATTCAGTTTATTTAAAAGCTCCAAATCACAACAGGAGTCGTCTCAAGGCGCTTCACAACGTAAACCTACTTATCACTGCACTGAGCTCAATTCATTACGCCAGTTGGTTAAAAGTTTCCTATTTTAATTTTATTTAACTTTAATTTAAGATTAAAAATCTCTGTTTCAAGAGCGACCTGGTCAAGCAAACATCACACAAGTTACAGAAAATATTACAATTAAAAAACATAGAAACAAAAACAAAAATAGTCAAATAGTTAAAGTTGCAATGGCAAATTTTTTATGCCTTTTAACAACGTTCTAACATCATATAGCTATAAATATATTGTGAAGATTAAAAAAAAAATAAAATAAACATTTAGTAAGGTATTTCTCCCACATTTGTATAAAAACCTCCACCAATAACACGTTTCAGACCAGAACCAACAATCGGACCATCCGGTTGAACCGCCGCTCTTCCCTGGGTCCTCCACTCATTCCACACTCACGTATTCAGCACCAGAACACCACTGGTGTGAGAGGTTCTCCGCTCAATAACATCAGAGAAGGAGAAACAGTCGGCTGCTACCACTTCAAATTTAGGACAAACTACCAGAGTCCCAAAAAGAAAAACACCATTTGAAGTCACGGACAACAAAAGACGTTTAGACCTAGAAAACGGAGACTGGTGTTTAGAACTATCTCGTTTCCTCTGGTGATGTGGGTTCTGGTTCTGGCAGAAGCGTCTCAGGGAAGATACCCAATGGGAGGGGTGAGTGTTCAAAACCTAGCTTGTTCTGTAAATTCTCCATAACAGCTTAAAATGGTGAGCAATCTAAACGAAACACTCAACAAAATGTTCCACGCTGAGGGTGCTGGGTGGACAAAAGCTCAGCGCGTGTGAACGGAACAGAAGGCAACAAGTTTTCTTGCAGACGAAGAGAATAGCAACCAGAATTTTTCATTTCCAGAAGGGAGCACATGTAGGAGGGCAGCAGTCCGAGTATTGCCTTGTACATGAATCTGTATGAGTGTCTTCGTCCTGCTGGTCAGAGCAGGCCATCCTACCTGAGAGGATAACTCACAGTGGTGAGTCAGAGATGTACGGTCCTCAGAGCAGCAAGATCAACAGTTAGCAGAAGCATTCATGGATTAAACATCTCCATAATCCAGCACAGGTAAAGATGCTAAAGCAACAAGTCTCAGTTTTAGCTTCAGCTTCTTCACAAGATTCTCTATGTGACGTTTGAAGGTAAGCAAATCATCAATCAAGACATCCAGACATTCGTGTGAACCAACGCTAGTGCTATCACTTGGGCCCGCCTCCTTGTTTAGGAAAACAGCATGGTGTAAGAAAACCCGGCAGAGTCCCTGACATGTGTGAGAGACTTTACATCATTCCCCCTACCAAGCATGTAGCGACAGTGAAGAGGAAAACTCCCAAAAAGTCTTTTTATATGAAAATGTTGAGCTACAAGAAGTGAAAAAAGACTTATAGAAGGTCTAATGAGTTGTGGACTGGGGTCACTGAGGGTCACGAACCCTAACAGATGTGTGTCATGAGTCTTGTCAAACGCGGTTGAACAAAGCTTGAAGCAGACTTTAAATAAGGCCTGGTGTGGCTCTGCACCACTTCTGCTCCTCATTAGGAAACTTGTGTGTGTTCTGGTTGGCAGGAGCGTTTCCTTGTGAGCAGACAGCAACTGTGGCGTTTGGCAGCGACATCTGAGAGGCTCGAGAGACATGAGACACAACAGTCTCACCCCCCCGCGCCGAAGACCGATCCACGGCCAAGTGGCAGCACTTTAGAAACCAAGATGGTGGCCTGCTCCTGCTCTCCTGTCTATTTATAATGTCTGAGCTGCTGTCAGAAGGGGTTTCTTCATCAGGAAATGTCATTTTTGGTTTCAGAGCACAAATCCACACAAAGTAAACCCAGAGTGAGTTATTTCAGTCCAAACCCAACTGCAGGCCAACATTTCAGGTTTCCAGACACCTGAACCGCCCGTAAGGAGGTGAGCGTCCGAATCCAGAACATCCACAGCAAACAAGTTTGTTACGCAGACATGGAAGTTTCTCCTGATTGATGTGTTCCCCTCCTTTTGATCAGCGATTATCCAGAATGAATTATTTAAAGTACTAAAAAGTTAATAAAGAGTGGAGAGAATCTCTCAGATTTGGACTTCTGAGACGCAGGAATCGGATTTGACAGACATGAAGGACGGAGGAGGGCGGCTGGGAGATAAACACCAGAAAGATGACAGGAAACTGGACAGAGGACGAGAGGGAGGCGAGGCGGGAAGAGGAGTGATGTAGGAGGAGGAGGAGAGGTGTGGCAGAACGGGCCGAGGGGAACCCGCCCTCTAATTGGTACTTAACACCCGCGCCGAGCAGAACTGTTGCTATCATAAGAAATTGATGAATTAACTGAGTGAGGGATGGGCAGAGAGAGAGCAGGAGACTGTGGACGACTGAACGAGAGAGAAGGGGTTCTGAATCTTTTAACAGGATAACTTACTTGGGCAAAACAGCTGTTTATGCATTATTTGTGCGGCGAGCCATTTACTACCGTTTAGGATGAAAAAACCTCAGTTCCCGGGCTGCAGGAGTTGCCCGCGGGGACTCGGAGGGTTTTGGGAGGGACCCTGCGGCCCATCAGTCACTGATAAGAAAGGATGAAAAATTAATTTGCTGGTAGTTTCGTTTTAAAGACTCAGATATTGGCCTGTCAGTCTGCGGGCCTCCGATTAGGGGACAAAAAGGCGGGGAGGGATTCCTGCAAGAGGAACAAGTGGACGGGGAGGAAAAGTTCTGGACCAGAGAGGCGGTGTCCTAATTAACTTCCTTCATTCCACGGTTTTCCTGCATGTTTTTACTCTTTCATGATATTTAGATTGATGCTTTTGCATTCATCAGGTTGGAAATTTTTACCTGTTTGCAAATTTGACATCTGGACCAATAAAGTCTCCAACACATTTACACCTTCCTGTTGCATCCGTGCCGTTAAACGTTGGGAATACTGGTGATTCAATTTGTCAAGATGGCCGCCAGAGTGAATCAACTGTAGAGACTGAGGTATGCATGCAGTAAAGCTGTCCCACACCTTAAACACCTTGGTCTCTCACTCAGCAGAATCTTAGCCAGGGGTGTAAACAAGGTTCTCAGTCTGCAGGGTGCAAAAGCCCCGGGGGGGGCACACTCTGGCCCCCCTGGGAAGTGAAGGTTTTATTAGGACTAGCAGCTGTTTCCTGTGTGAAAAAGACTCTTTATTACAAAACAATGATTAGAATGAAGCAGTTTAAAGTCACTGAGAAAGTTTGGTCTTAGATGGAAGGGAACCCAAAAGCAGCCAGCGGTGAGGATGACACAGATGTTGCTGTAGGACGTCTGCAGGTGTTCCTCCTGTTTGCTGCTGCAGTCACCTTCTCCCTCCTGGGTTTTCTCTCCTCTCCTGTCCTTCTGCCTCCAGGCGACACTTGACTGTCATGTCGGGCCGCTCTGATGCTGATCGGTGCTGATGGGGGGAGTTTTGTCCCTGCTTGTTCACCTAAAGCTCCGTCGTGTCACAGAACCACCTGAGAAAGCAGCTTCCTCTCCTTCAGAGGCACGGCCTCAGTTTTCCTTCACTTCACCGATTGTGAGACTTTCTACCCGTTTAGAATGAAAACTGCAGCTGTCGTGGATTATGGGAGTAATTGTATGATGTTTTATTCATGCGAGTTTCAGTGGAAGCAGACTTTAGAAAAATTGAGTTAAACAAAGGCTTGAGTGCATAAAAGGTTGAGTTTGTTTTGTAATAAATCAGTGGATCTGAACCAGCTGGACGCATGTTGTTTGAACGTTTGCAGCAATCCTTCATTTACATGATTCAGAAGGATTTTCTTTCACATTCTCTGCAGTCTCACAGCAGTCAGTGAATTTTTGATAAATGCAATCCATCGATTTTCATTCTGCAACTTTAAGTTCCCTTTTTGTTTGTGTGCAGAGACAGAAAACTCAGCTAGTGCAGCTTGTTTCACATCAAACCAAAACTTTTTACGTTAAGAAACGAAATGTTGCTCTGATTCTGTGTAGTTCTGTTGTTTAATAAAAATCGTACTTATGTGGGTCCTGAACAGGATTACGACCCCAGGGGCCTCCTGGGTGCTGGTTCGGATCTGACCGGAATAAACGCGATACTCGGTTTACTGTCATGAGCACGACATGTTTTTATTGTTTCTTTGATGTGAATAAAACCCAAAAATAAAGTAGGAACAAATTCTAATGACATGAGAAATATTAAAAATAATCTGGTTTGGAAAGATAAAAAAGTATTTGAAGTTAAAAACATCTATGCAAGGATGTGCAGTGGAAACCTAGAATATGTGGGACACTTTAAATCTGGGACAGTGGTGCTCATTCCTACAGGGTTCAGATGTTTCTCTGCTCCGACACACCTGGTTACAGGTAACAGGTGATTAACAGAAACCGGCTGGATGGAGGCCTTCCAAGGCTTTCTAACATCCCCCAACAACATTAAAGGCAAAGTTCACGCTGCAGTGGTCTCTAGTATACTCGTAGCCTGGTAAGCCATCCTATGTGTGTGAATATATAGTCTGGCCACGACCCATAGACAGAGCTCAGTCATGGGGCGGGATCTACGGTTGTCTTTCAAACTGTTTCCACATGCTATTGGACAACAAACAAAGTGACGTACTCATCGCTACAGATGTCAGTCAACAGGGCAAGTCCTCCATACTCTGTTGAAGCAGACGAAAAAATCCATCCTTTTTCTAAATAAACTTAAGGACCTCTATCTGCTCTGGACTCAAAGAAAAGCCCCAGTCCAAGTCGTCCAAAGTTGATGCCAAAGCCGTTTCAAACGAGCTGTCATCATCTAGTTCCCCTCTGCGCATCATCCCGCCCATCAAATTGATAGAGCGCTGTGATTGGCTCAGGCCAGTGGTAGTCCATGCTGAGGCTCCTATAGAGCGTGGCTGGACCAACCTGCAGAGCAAAATCATTTTGCATCAGCAACTCTCCGTCTAGATTTCTAGGATACTATAATCAGACATCTCTCCTCTGATTGGCTAACAGCAGCACAACTCTACCACTGACTCTGTTTGCTCTGCAACGTTGATGTTTTATCTCCACAAATAACACAAGCCTGGAGGAGTTCTGCTGTGTGGTGGAGTTGCTAATGCTAACGGTTAGCCTTCCTCATCGCGAGCCAAGATGGGCGAGTCTGTGGATGCTAATTTTCAGTGTGACGTAGGTCTGACTGGCTTTTCTTATGCCAGTGTTTCCCCGTCTATTTCTATATTAATGCAGGAAATAGGGGTAGAAGACTGTTTTCATGTTCAGCCTGCATGTGAAACACAGTGAGTGATCATAATGAAAAAATAACACATAAAAACAGTTTCTTGGTCTTTAATGGGTTAAACCTTTAAGTGAAGTTTCCCTTTAGAGAGCTAGTAGGTTTGAATTACACCAATTTGTTTGTTTTTTGTCAAATTTACAATATTCGACCCATTTTACATCATCCCAAACCAAAGTCAACATCTCTGGTTCTCCAGAGCTTCCATCCTGCAGATATGAGGCATTTTTTTCTCTGATACACCTGATATGCACGAGAGAGTAATCAACAGCTTTAGGGAGGTGGTTAAATCATTTGATTCAGGTGTGCTGGAGCAGGAAACAAGTAAAGCCTGGAGGCCTGGACAGTGACCCCTAGATTAAATAATAATCTGTTTTCAGTCCAGAACCAGGGCCCTTTAAAGCAAAACTAACAATCTGGCTACCAACGATTAGAGAGCTGTGTCTGTTCTAAACTCCTGCAGCGTGTGGAGGAGTTTAGAGGGAGACAGATGGAGTCCTCTCCTGTCCTTCTCCCAGTAATGAGAGTCAGGTTTAAAATGGGGGGGTCTGGATAATCATCATTCAGTTGGGATGTGCACGGAGACTCCTGATTAGCCGGCAATTTATTCTGGGGGTTTGGATTGAGAGGAAGCGGTCCCTGAAATGGTAATGTGTTTAAATGTCAGAGGAAAGGTAAGGTTCTCATCAACCTTTGGTCACCCGTCCGCTTTGAATATTCTTATTGCCATCATGTATTAGTAATGAGAGTTGAAAAGTAAGTAAAATTTAACCTTCGCTGTACCTGAGGAAACTATGAATATTAACGAAGCCTATTATGTGTACCTGATCTGAAAGAATTTTAACCCCGCTGCTGGCTCTCCCATTCCTTCATTTCTGCCTCCATCCCTTCCATCATCTCTCCTTCCCTTCCTGGTTCCCTTCCTCCTCTTTTTCCCACTCGGACTCTTTTTTTGTCTCCTTAAACTATTTGTTCTACTGTTCTTTTTCTACATTTTATTCAGTGTTTTATTTGGTGTTTTCCGGCAGATTTGATCATTTTAAACTGACCTAAGGTGGATTTACCCTCAATTAGGACAACAAAAGGATCATTTATTAATGTGCAGGGATGTGTTCCCAAGCCAGAGGAAATACACATTCCCTCCATAGAGCTCCAAATGTTCCAGGAGTCTCCTCACGGTTGAGACACCTCCAGAGGGAGACAACCAGAAGACGCCTGAACCGCCTCAGCTGACTCCTTCTGATGAGGAGGAGCAGCTCTACTGGTTACAAGATGTAGATGCCTAGAGGAGGCACACATGGGTCAAAGGGTCAAGGTCAAGGGCAACATAAGCGGGGTGGAAGGTGAGAACAGCTTACGTAAATTAGCTCAAATCTCACCGTAATCTCTTAATTTACAATCTGTGCCTCACAGCGTACAGGATGTGTGTCTGATTTTGTTTGAATTTTTTTCTGCTTAATTGGGGCCTAAGCAACAACTCTTCTTCTTCTTCTTCTTCTTCTTCTTCTTCTTCTTCTTCTTCTTCTTCTTCTTCTTCTTCTTCTTCTTCTTCTTCTTCTTCTTCTTCTTCTTTTCATTCTCAACCCTCTGTCTCAGTCTTCTCAGTCCTCCTGAGAGAAGAGAGAGAGGCTGTTTGCATAGACGAGGCCAAAGTGGGACGTGTGTGTGTGTGTGTGTGTGTGTTGATGGTGCCTTGATCAAGTCTTAATCTGGGGAATTACCCCCTCATTTCCATACAACACACACACACACTCAAACACATACACACACACACACACACACACACACACACCCCTCAGAGAGTCTGGGGCTTAGGGGGGAGTTGACACATCTATCTGCAGCGGACAACAAAGACAGAAAAGATGTTTGTTGAAAAATCAAATCTTAAGACTCGTTTATGATCTAAGTTGTCGTTATAGTGAGCTTGTTGACGTGGAACCAGAAAACCAAGGGTTTCCTTATGTGTGCAGCAAACATGCATGAATATAAAGTCTAAAACTGATCATTTTCATGCATGTGATGATTCTGAAACCCGTGAGTTTCCTCTCTTAACTCAGATAATGTCCTCCTCCTGTCCTGATGTCCTCCTGCTGTCCTCCTGTCCTGATGTCCTCCTCCTGTCCTCCTCCTGTCCTCCTGCTGTCCTCCTCCTGTCCTCCTCCTGTCCTCCTGTCCTCCTCCTGTCCTGATGTCCTCCTCCTGTCCTCCTCCTGTCTTGCTGTCCTCCTACTGTCCTACTGCTGTCCTCCTCCTGTCCTCCTCCTGTCCTGCTGTCCTCCTCCTGTCCTCCTGTCCTCCTCCTGTCCTGATGTCCTCCTCCTGTCCTCCTCCTGTCCTCCTCCCGTCCTCCTCCTGTCCTGATGTCCTCCTCCTGTCCTCCTGTCCTCATGTCCTCCTCCCGTCCTCCTGTCCTCCTCCTGTCCTGATGTCCTCACCTGTCCTCCTCCTGTCCTCTTGTCCTCCTCCTGTCCTGATGTCCTCCTCCTGTCCTCCTGTCCTGATGTCCTCCTCCTGTCCTCCTCCTGTCCTCCTGCTGTCCTCCTCCTCTCCTCCTCCTGTCCTCCTCCTGTCCTCCTGTCCTCCTCCTGTCTTGCTGTCCTCCTCCTGTCCTCCTCCTGTCCTCCTCCTGTCCTGATGTCCTCCTGTCCTCCTCCTGTCCTGATGTCCTCCTCCTGTCCTCCTGTCCTGCTGTCCTCCTCCTGTCCTCCTGTCCTCCTCCTCCTCTGTCCTCCTCCTGTCCTCCTCCTGTCCTCCTGCTGTCCTCCTCCTGTCCTCTGTCCTCCTCCTCTCCTGCTGTCCTCCTCCTGTCCTCCTCCTGTCCTCCTGTCCTCCTCCTGTCTTGCTGCCCTCCTACTGTCCAACTGCTGTCCTCCTCCTGTCCTCCTCCTGTCTTGCTGTCCTCCTACTGTCCTACTGCTGTCCTCCTCCTGTCCTGATGTCCTCCTCCTGTCCTGCTGTCCTCCTCCTGTCCTCCTGTCCTCCTCCTGTCTTGCTGCCCTCCTACTGTCCACCTGCTGTTCTCCTCCTGTCCTCCTCCTGTCCTGCTGTCCTCCTCCTGTCCTCCTCCTGTCCTGCTGTCCTTCTCCTGTCCTGTTGTCCTCCTCCTGTGCTCCTCCTGTCCTGATGTCCTCCTCCTGTCCTCCTCCTGTCCTCCTCCTGTCCTCCTCCCCTCCTCCTCCCCTCCTCCTGCCCTCCTGCTGTTCTCCTCCTGTCCTCCTCCTTCTCCTGCTGTCCTCCTCCTGTCCTCCTCCTGTCCTCCTGTCCTCCTCCTGTCCTGCTGTCCTCCTCCTGTGCGCCTCCTGTCCTGATGTCCTCCTCCTGTCCTCCTGTCCTCCTCCTCTCCTCCTGTCTCCTCCTGTCCTCCTCCTGTCCTCCTCCTGTCCTGATGTCCTCCTCCTGTCCTGCTGTCCTCCTCCTGTCCTGCTTGTCCTCCTCCTGTCCTCCTCCTGTCCTGATGTCCTCCTCCTCTCCTCCTCTCCTCCTCCTGTCCTCCTCCTGTCCTCCTGTCCTCCTCCTGTCTTGCTGCCCTCCTACTGTCCACCTGCTGTTCTCCTCCTGTCCTCCTCCTGTCCTGCTGTCCTCCTCCTGTCCTCCTCCTGTCCTGCTGTCCTCCTCCTGTCCTGTTGTCCTCCTCCTGTGCTCCTCCTGTCCTGATGTCCTCCTGCTGTCCTCCTCCTGTCCTCCTCCTGTCCTGCTGTCCTCCTCCTGTCCTCCTCCCGTCCTCCTGTCCTCCTCCTGTCCTGCTGTCCTCCTCCTGTCCTCCTCCTGTCCTCCTCCTGTCCTGATGTCCTCCTCCTGTCCTCCTCCTGTCTTGCTGTCCTCCTACTGTCCTACTGCTGTCCTCCTCCCGTCCTCCTGTCCTCCTCCTGTCCTCCTGCTGTCCTCCTCCTGTCCTCCTCCTGTCCTCCTGTCCTCCTCCTGTCCTCTTGTCCTCCTCATGTCCTCCTCCTGTCCTCCTGTCCTCCTCCTGTCCTGATGTCCTCCTGCTGTCCTCCTCCTGTCCTCCTCCTGTCCTGATGTCCTCCTGCTGTCCTCCTCCTGTCCTGATGTCCACCTGCTGTCCTCCTCCTGTCCTCCTCCTGTCCTGCTGTCCTCCTCCTGTCCTCCTCCTGTCCTCCTGTCCTCCTCCTGTCCTGATGTCCTCCTCCTGTCCTGATGTCTTCCTCCTGTCCTCCTCCTGTCCTGATGTCCTCCTCCTGTCCTCCTGTCCTCCTCCTGTCCTGATGTCCTCCTGTCCTCCTCCTGTCCTGATGTCCTCCTCCTGTCCTCCTGTCCTGATGTCCTCCTCCTGTCCTCCTCCTGTCCTGATGTCCTCCTGCTGTCCTCCTCCTGTCCTCCTCCTGTCTTGCTGCCCTCCTACTGTCCACCTGCTGTCCTCCTCCTGTCCTGCTGTCCTCCTCCTGTCCTGCTGTCCTCCTCCTGTGCTCCTCCTGTCCTGATGTCCTCCTCCTGTCCTGATGTCCTCCTCCTGTCCTCCTGTCCTGATGTCCTCCTCCTGTCCTCCTGCTGCCTCCTCCTGTCCTGATGTCCTCCTCCTGTCCTCCTCCTGTCCTCCTGTCCTCCTCCTGTCTTCCTGCCCTCCTACTGTCCACCTGCTGTTCTCCTCCTGTCCTCCTCCTGTCCTGCTGTCCTCCTCCTGTCCTCCTCCTGTCCTGCTGTCCTCCTCCTGTCCCCCTCCTCCTGTCCTCCTCCTCTCCTCCTGCTGTCCTCCTCCTGTCCTCCTCCTGTCCTGCTGTCCTCCTCCTGTCCTCCTCCTGTCCTGCTGTCCTCCTCCTGTCCTCCTCCTGTCCTGCTGTCCTCCTCCTGTCCTCCTCCTGTCCTGCTGTCCTCCTCCTGTCCTCCTCCTGTCCTGCTGTCCTCCTCCTGTCCTCCTCCTGTCCTGCTGTCCTCCTCCTGTCCTGTTGTCCTCCTCCTGTGCTCCTCCTGTCCTGATGTCCTCCTGCTGTCCTCCTCCTGTCCTGATGTCCTCCTGCTGTCCTCCTCCTGTCCTCCTCCTGTCCTCCTGTCCTCCTCCTGTCCTGCTGTCCTCCTCCTGTCCTCCTCCTGTCTTGCTGCCCTCCTCCTGTCCTCCTGCTGTCCTCCTCCTGTCCTCCTCCTGTCCTGCTGTCCTCCTCCTGTCCGCCTCCTGTCCTGATGTCCTCCTCCTGTCCTGATGTCTTCCTCCTGTCCTCCTCCTGTCCTGATGTCCTCCTGCTGTCCTCCTCCTGTCCTCCTCCTGTCCTGATGTCCTCCTCCTGTCCTGCTGTCCTCCTACTGTCCTCCTCCTGTCTCCTCCTGTCCTCCTCCTGTCCTGCTGCCCTCCTACTGTCCTCCTGCTGTCCTCCTCCTGTCCTCCTCCTGTCCTGCTGTCCTCCTCCTGTCCTCCTCCTGTCCTGATGTCCTCCTGCTGTCCTCTTGTCCTCCTCCTGTCCTCCTCCTGTCCTGCTGTCCTCCTCCTGTCCTGATGTCCTCACCTGTCCTCCTCCTGTCCTCTTGTCCTCCTCCTGTCCTGATGTCCTCCTGCTGTCCTCCTGTCCTGATGTCCTCCTCCTGTCCTCCTCCTGTCCTCCTGTCCTCCTCCTGTCCTGATGTCCTCCTCCTGTCCTCCTCCTGTCCTCCTGCTGTCCTCCTCCTGTCCTCCTGTCCTCCTCCTGTCCTGATGTCCTCCTCCTGTCCTCCTCCTGTCTTGCTGTCCTCCTACTGTCCTACTGCTGTCCTCCTCCTGTCCTGATGTCCTCCTCCTGTCCTGCTGTCCTCCTCCTGTCCTCCTCCTGTCCTCCTGTCCTCCTCCTGTCTTGCTGCCCTCCTACTGTCCACCTGCTGTTCTCCTCCTTTCCTCCTCCTGTCCTGCTGTCCTCCTCCTGTCCTCCTCCTGTCCTGCTGTCCTCCTCCTGTCCTGTTGTCCTCCTCCTGTGCTCCTCCTGTCCTGATGTCCTCCTCCTGTCCTGATGTCCTCCCGCTGCCCGCTGTAAGCCGGTAGCTGCTCGGCTCTTGTTAGCTTTGTATTGATTTGTTGAAGGGATCCAGAGTTGAGCCGCTCTCATTAACACTGGATGAGGTGTTAATCCACTGAGCAGCTCGTCTGACTCACTTCTGCCTTTTTTAGGCCTGAATTCAAAGATTCTTCAGTCATTTAAAGGTAATAAGTTCATATTTATGAAACAATGAAGGAATCTGAACATATTGTCTAATATCACATGATGTCTTTCACTCATTTATTTTGTTTTGACTGGTTTTGTAATTTTTGTTTTTATTGGTGGATCTACGTTCCAACCCTCATCGATGCGCGGGTCCAAGCGGCTGAAATGAGTTTTCTCTGCAGGGTGGCTGGACTCTCCCTTAGAGATAGGGTGAGGAGCTCGGTCATCCAGGAGGGGCTCAGAGTAGACCTGCTGCTCCTCCACATCGAGAGGAGCCAGTTGAGGTGGCTCAGGCATCTGATTAGGATGCCTCCTGGACGCCTCCCTGGTGAGGTTTTCTGGACATGTCCAACCAGGAGGAGACCTAAAGGAAGACCCAGGACACGCTGGAGGGACTATGTCTCTCAGCTGGCCAGGGAACGCCTTGGGATTCCCCGGAGGAGCTGGGGACAGGGAAGTCTGGGCCTCCCTGCTTAGGCTGCTGCCCCCATGACCCGACTCCAGATAAGTGGAGGAAAATGGATGGATGGTTTTACATTTTTCCTATTTTGATTTTTCTTTCCTTTATTTCTTTTTTGTTTTGCATTTGTTAAAATTGGCCACATTTTCTTACTTTTACAACTTATTTATTCAAGTTTTATTTTTAAAGTTGAATTTTTTTCAATTTTTTAAAAATCTTTTCCAGTCCAAGCTGCAGATCCCAACTTAAAGCTCGTCCACTTGATCAAATATGGTCCCCAGTCTAATGAAGGGCTTAACATCTAAATCCCAAATACTCAAAAAGGCATTTTCAGCAAAAAATATTGTTTTTAAGGTAGATGAATGGCTCATTTTCACAGAAGAATAATTAAATGTAATTCAAAGCACTCTGAGGATGCTGGGAGCTTCAATCAGTGAAGGATAAAAAAAAGCATTAAAATTTGTGATTTCTGATTGTTTTTAATTAATTTAATGAAAGAAAACATTTCAGATATGATTTTAGTATTCAGTTTCCTTTCTTCAATGGTCTCTAAAATCAATATTTATAACAAAAAAGAGCCGTTTGTTTTGTTGGATTTTTGTGAAATGAGACTTTAAACGGTTACAGCGCAGTTCCTCTCATCACCAGCTGGTGTCAGTAACGTTCACAGCATCCCATAAGAAAAGGCAGAGAAGAAAAAGACAAACTGGTAGTTTTCCTGACATTTGTTACTCTTTTTTGGTTTCCACTGTTTATATCGAAGCAGAACAGGAAACATTTTATTATTTTATTTCCTCAAAATGCTGTTGTTAGTCAGCCAGAAGCTTTTTTAGTGTCAGCAGTTTTGCACAGTTTGTTTTGATGCAAAAAGGGGCGTGGCCACTTGGAGAAGCAGGAAGTTATGTGACATTGATCTAAACTTTGCACAAAATAACTCCAGAAACGTGCTTTAAACTGGTTTATCCGAGAATGTCGGTCCAGTCGTTCTGCTCATCGCTCCTCCCTCCTCACTAGTGAAAACCATCCTCAATCTCACCTCCTTCCTCCTGCTCCAAAACCTCCAGCCCCATATTCACGCCCGGCCCGCTCTGAGCTGGGAGTTATCGATCCGGCCAGCGTGGTGGAGGTGTGTTCACAATGCAGCGGGGGTCTGGCTGCTCGGGCTGAATCTTTCAGAGGGCCAATCGATACCGAATCCTTTTCTCCCCTTCAAAGCTTTTCATTCACACGGGCAAACAGAGAGAAAGGAGACGTGAGGAGCAGGAGGAGGAGGAGGAGTGAGTGACAACAAATATGATTTTCTTCTCCTTCTCTCCTGGACTCACTGGCCTCGGGGTCAAACCTGCAGGGAAAAGGAGAAAAGTTCAATGAGGGAAGAAGAAGTAGGGAAATTGAATCAAACTTTAAAAAAATCACGTATTTATTAAATTGTTCAACCCTGGGAAGCTCGGGAAAACGGAAGAAAGGTGGAGGTGAATGACGAGAGGAGAGAAACAGAAGGACGGGAGTCTCTGATTATTTGATGTGATGGAAACAAAGTTCCAGGATGTTTGGGGGAGTAAACCGATTGCCCTCAGCTGAACTTCAGGACCAAACTTCTATAGTCTCTCCTCCATAAACTCAACCTCAAGGTTATTAAGTCAAGCATCGTCCTCTTCATCTTCCTCCTCAGCCTCGTTCACGTTTCTATCATGCTGAATTTCCTCGTTCGCTGCAGATTTGACCGTTTTTATCCTGCTTCCTGTTCCCGTTTGCTCCTGGTTTCAGTTTATTTACTCCTATAGGCGCGCTCCACCGCTGCAGCATGGGTGGAGAGAATCCCTCCAGCTACACATTTCCCTCCTCGTATAAACATCTATAGACCCAGAGCCGTGGCTAACAAGGTCACGCCTTTAAGTTCTACCAGCTTGATCGCTATCGTTGGGGGAAAGTTGTTTGTATCGATCTCTATTGATTAGAAAATCCTTGAACATCTGAGTATAAAAATTGGTTGTTTGAATGAAATCACACTTCTACCACTTTTATAGCAGCCATTGATTTTGAGTGAGAGAATGAACTAAAACAGCATCTATGATCCTATAACAATGTCCTGCTTCTCCATGTAAATATGAGGGGAGGATCTCTTTGTTTGATTGTATTTGACAATTCAGTCACAAAAATTGTGATTCTGGATTTTGTCTCGCCTGATTTCACCTGAATAAATGGTCCATAGGACGCCACGTTCATGGACTCCTCCCCGACCATCTCCATGACAACACAGCATCTCGTGGAAGCTGCAGGATTCAAAGACTCCTGGAGGACGTGGTTATAGTCATGAGGCCCGTTTCCAATATCAGAACATCAGTGTAATTTTACCAGCATGCACGTGTCTCCACTTCACCGGGCCGGTCCAACAGGACCACATTCGGGGGAACTTCAGGGACCAACCGAGTACCTACATTGGAGCATGTACTTGGATATCTGCTGGAGTCACTGGGTGGGACTTGTGGTTAATTCATTCTGACTGGTTGTAACTTCACCAAACAACCAGCATCTGTAAAACTGGAAAAGTTACCAACAAAGTAGAATAAAAGCAGATAAGCTGATTTAAAATCACCATTTCTAAACTTCTAAAGACAAAACAAGCAGTAGAAACCCCACCAAACACTTTAAAATGCAGCTTTTTTTCTTGTCATTCTTGTCACCATCTACGATACCGTTGCTGTCTTTTATCTGCTGTAATCTCAAAATTAACCAGTTACTGATCTCTTTTATTGACGCCATGTTTGTTTTGGTTGTCCCAGCTCCCTATCCAGTCTGAGTACTCTCATTCGCCCCCTAGTGGAACACTCCAGTACTACACGCCGTGCAGCGCAGTGTAGCAAGTACGTGAACAAAGACGCAGCCTGCGCCAACGTGAGGTTAAACAGCAAGTATATTCCGGCCCGTACCCTGTACTGTGATATAATGTAGGCAATGTCAAGGTTTTTTTGTCAAGCCCCCCCATCCCATAGAGCCCCATGCAATTTGAATTGAGCGCCACTCAGCATTGGCCAATAGCGTTAGACGTCCGCTTACGTACAGACGACAATCACAGAGCGTGTGTGAGTGTTTGATGACGTATCTGATGCAGAGCTGGTGACCTTCCTTGTGGACAAGTAAGACTTTAAAAAATATTTACATACATAAAATATAGATGGAAATATAGAGGATGATGCTTGACTTCATAACCTTGAGGTTGAATTCATTGAGAATATATATATATATATATATATACATATATATATATATATATATATATATATATATATATATATATATATATATATATATATATATATATATATATATATATATATATATATATATAAACAAACTCAGCATTTCAGCTGAGTGATATGATGTCATCTCGGCAAAGACCAGAAATGGCCGATTTCTCATGGAGACACAACGGCAGGATTTTCCAGGAACTCCAAACGCAGCGATAGGATAGGAAGAGTGGCCTCCACGAGGTCCAGACTGAGAACCAGTGGACTATAGTGGGCGGAGCTTAATGTTCAACAGGTAAACTAGCAGAAGACCTAAAGGCAAAAACAAGGAAGGAAATCTTAATAATCCTAAAGGCTTCTGGTGGAAATATTGTGTGGACTTAAAGATGAACATGGAACTTGCTAGAAGGTGTTACATGTGGAACAGTCAACCATGGTGGTGGTAGTGTGGAGGTCTGGGGCTACTTTGCTGCTCAAGGACTTGCTGTAACCATGAATCCTGAGAGAGAACATCTGACTTTTGTCTCCTCCTTGTAACCGGAGGGTTGCAGGTTAAAGCCCTGCTCAGTCGCTGCTGTTGTGTCCTTGGGCAAGACACTTAACCCACCTGCTGGTCGGAGGGACCGGTGGTGCCGGTGTACTCAGCAGCCTCGCTTCTGTCAGCGTGCTCCAGGGCAGCTGTGGCTACAGTGTAGCTCATCACCAGCACAGTGTGAATATGCGAATGACTGTGTTGTAAAGTGCCTTGGGGGGTTCTAGGACTCTAGAAGGCACATTTACAACTTAAACAGGCTGGGAAACCCTCCGATGGGGTGGAATTCAAACAGAACAGGACAATATTCCTCCACAGGGCTCTACTTTTTCACATAGAACCAAAATAGTTCCCTTAAAATACAAACTTTTATTAATATTCAGGTTATCTTTGACACTGACACGTTACATTTTCTATGATCGATGGTAGATCACAAGAAGGGAGAGGCTCAGGAAGGCACGATTCTGTAAAAAAGGGTTTTCTGCAGCAAAGGGTTGGGATTTGTAAGGCTAAATCCTGCCTATTAACAAACAGGATAAACAAAACCTTGATTATTCAAACCCAGACGCCACTGGACGGTCTCAGTGGGATTCAAATCCAGAGCATCAAAGCCTCCCAGCATCTTCACTGAGCCTCTCCTCCGATAACAACCTTTCTTCTTCCGACCCAAGTGAAACCTCTAAGTGTGACAGACACAGAGGGGATGAAACAACACAGAGGAAACCGCTCCAGCTCGTCTTTAACTCCGTGGTAACGGCTCTGTCTGTCAGTAAACTTTCCATGAGAGCCTTCTCCGTGTCTGAGCTCGTAACGCCATCCACGGCTCCAGGCGTCACAGACAATTACATTTTGGTGAAATCTCTTCCTTTCTTCACCAGAGGTTCTCGCTTATTTGATGCTCTGGTGAGGAAGATCGTTGGCTTTAATACAAATCATGTTTCAATCGTTACTTAAAGACCTTAAGCCCTACCCCGGCTCTCCGGAGGACCATGGTAATGAGGCCTGCTGGGATTTCAATCATTTTTACATCTGCTGAAAAATAAGGCGAAAAGAGAAGCGGAAAATAGCCGAGAAAAGAGAAAAATCAACGATCCCCCCTCCTCAGCCTCCCCTCTGCTCTCTTGTAGAAAGAAATTATCTGTTTTGAGGATTGATAATGAAAAAACAGCTTTTCTTTATTCTACTTTTGTTTTTTTCAAATTCATCTGGCCTTGAGGTCTCTGTGATGAACATCAATGCTGAAAACTCCCCAAACACTTTCTTAAATCTGATCTTTTTCATTTTCATTTTCTTCCAACATTTGCTTGCAGAGTAGATCACAGACCTGTAGGGAGACAGAATCATTATGCAGGAGTCAAACAATACAAGCGCCCCCTTGTGGTCGAGCCCCGTATGACAGTCCTGTCTCTGCCTCGTAAACATCGTTTTCTGATTCAAAACCTAGTACTTCTTATCCTCACGCATATTGTTAGACTCTTCCCATCTGCGTGTACATAATCTGCGTTCTGTATCCCATCAGGGATCGCTGCCGAACAAAGGAGCTAGTCCAGTGTGTAGACACGGAAGACAAGGAGCATTAGCCTGCGCTCGCCGTCTCCGCCTCAGGTGAAAATACCAGAGACAGAAAGATAGACATCATAGCTGAAAACAAGAAGAGAAAAACATTAGTATGCGAAAGAAACCAAATAAGAATCAACAAAGCAGCAGAGATTCTGGAATGATAACAACTCAAAGAATCACAAGGATAACACACAAAAGCCACGACGGTAGTTTTTCTGTTGGATGTGTTTTCTTCTTGTTCTTTTTTATAATGCTGGTGGTGGTCGGAGGGACTGGTGGCGCCAGTGCTCGGCAGCCTCGCCTCTGTCAGTGCGCCCCAGGGCAGCTGTAGCTACATCGTAGCTCATCCCCACCAGCGTGTGAATGGGTGGATGACTGATTGTGTTGTGAAGCGCCTTGGGGGGTTGTAGAACCCTAAGAAGGCGCTATACAAATACAGGCCATTTAATATGCTTGTTGTACCTTACTTAGCTGTGATAGCTATTTATGAGTTGCTGAATCAACCAATCAGCATGTTTACGCCCATTTTTGAATATTGGCAAGCAAGAGAAGCAAAGTCCCACTGCTGGAATCTGAGGTAATCAGAAGTATGTTTCTGACTTTGCTTGAAAAAATTCAATAGCGTTTTTTTTTTCCTCAGGATTAAAAAACAGTGTTAGTAGTAATAGGGCAGATTTTTGTGAGTTAATTAGGAGTTCCTCAGGGTTGTGTTCTCGGAACTTAAAGCTGTATCCGGAATATTCCCCTTTCAGGAATAACATATGACTTTTCAGAAATCCATAAAAGTGATTGTCTTATCATTTACTGTGATATAATGTAGGCAATATGTCTTTTTTTTGCTAAGCCCGCCCCCTGTCCCGTAGAGCTCAATGCAATATGAACTGAGCGCCGGTCAGCACTAACCAATAGCGTTAGATGTACAGACATCAGTAACAGAGCGAGTAAGTCTTTAAAATATAAATATATGAAAACATAACATAACATGAGCATAATAATTGTAAAGCAATGTGTTTTAGCTCTGTTTTGTTGGCTAGAAGAGCGCGTTCATGAACGAGAGGAGTTCCTTTCAGCTGTAAATACGGAAGTAAAAACGTCTGGTGTGATACGTCGGTCAGCCACTAGATGGTGCCATCAGATAAACGAAATAATCCGGACACATCTCCTTTAATTTTACAAAAACGTTCACACTGTCATGTCCAATGATACTAAAACCTTTGCTGATGACACTAAACTCCAATTTTTTCTCAATTATAAACTTGGTGAACTTTGATGAAACCAAATGTGAAGTTTTAATGTAGGCTGGAGAAAAACTTGTTATATATAATTATTTTAATTATATCAAAAAGTTCATGTTTTCTTAATTGAAAACTTTAATTTTTGCTGCTGCGGGTTAGAAGTGGCCCAAAAATGCTAATATCTCACTACGTGTAACAGGTGCACTGACTCAAGAGACAAGACGTGAAACTAGATCAGTCTGATACTGGTTTAGTTTCACTTAAAGCTAAAATCAGAGCGTAGGATCCTTTTCTAGTTTCTGTTTTTCTACCTTTTCCGTCAGAGAGAGTAACTCGTTTGGTGGGAAGGAGCCTAAGGCGAGGTTAGCTGGGTCAGATGGTCCCAGAGGACCATGAAGTCTAAGAAATCTACATTGCTAAGCAGCTAAGGGGGGTCTCAGACATCTTGCAGCACTGATGTAATGCTTGCAGAGCCAGTCATAGTCCGCAGCTTCACAAATCAAAAACTCATCATTTTCATTCCATTTTTACAAAAAAATCACTTCCCTTTTTTAATGTGGACAGATTTTATGTCCCAAGAATGTTCCTGCTGGAGACAGGAAGTTATTTTTTCTTTATTTTTCTTTCCTATTAACCCTTTAGACTGCACTTAAACCTTTAATCAGCTGGTCAGCCACTTGGTAGAGCACATTATAGTCGCCTTATCTTATTAAACACGACCTAAAATGAATGGAACAAAACAATTCTAAAGTTAAAAATTAGACGAACATTTTACACAAAACAGTAATTAATTACCATCTTATGTTATTATTACCTTAAAGTAATAATAATTTTAAAATGTTTTAATTACATTATGCTATAACCCTGCACCAAAAGAATGTAAAAATGCAAAAAGGACAATTTTCTAAATTTTAAATATGTTCCTAGTTTAGAATGTGAATAAAAACTTAGGACATGCATAATCAATCGTTATTATTATGAAAGGGAAAACAAGAAATGATGTGCTTTATGAGTTGCTATTAATAGTTGATGCAACCTAAAATATAGTTCAGCAAAGAATACTTTAATACCTATTTCTAATAATGTTCATCAGAGTTTTTATTGGCCTTTACATTCTCTTGTTTCAGTCAGAAGTTACTAGAAATAATAAATTCACAGATGCAAAAAGGTTCTTTAAGGTGTTGAGAAGGTTCCTGTAGAACACTTTATTGTGTTAAACGGGGTTTATTTTAACATGAAGCTACCATGCATGCATCACTGGAATCTGAAGGAGCTTTTGAAGCCTCCTCGCGGAGCTGCACCAGGGAGCTCACACCAGCTGCAGCTGTGTTTTTTTGGTTGCATTGAAGTTTGCGTTAACACTCCACCTCCACGGTGGATCAGAAGCTGCCCGCTGTGAGGCGCCTCACCTCGATCCTGAAACATCAGAGGAGGTTCCCGCCTCCCTCGGTGCACACGACGGCCCTCTCTGCTCCCCACATCAATAGTTTGACTGCAGCTCAAACTATCACGCCTGTGTTTGTGTTGTTGCCTTTGACCTGCATCATATCCAGCTCGGATTTCCTGCCTGTCACTTTAACTTCTCCTGCTGTAAAGACTCGTCCTCTTGACTCGTGTTGCTTCTCACGTCAGCTGACAAACATGTTTGTCTCAAATCTTGGCCTTCAGTGTGCTGGACAGCATCTCAGCCCACTCCAGTTGCTGCTTCGTCTTCAGTCTGCTTGCTTCTCTTCTGCGTGACAGGGATGGTGAGGCATCACTTTCTGCTGAAAACGCACAGGTGTTGCACCACATAGAGCATCATCCATGTTGAAGCTGATCATAGCATGTCTGTGCTATGACCTACTTTATTTAGAAAGTGCAGAAATGTGATTGCTAATTTCCTAATTTCTTCATACTTCATGTCTAAGCAGGGTTGTAACATTTTATAATAGTTCTGCAGACTTTGGCTGCTTTTTCACTCATTCTAAACCTGACCATGGCATCCTTTTGCAATGCTTTAAAGGGCCTGTATCATGCTATTTTATACCTTCCAGAACAACGGTAGGCACAATGAATGACAAAATATTACCGTTGACACTACTGAAATGTCATTATTTATAAATATAAGTTATTTTGTGATCCATTCCTTCAACTCGGATATAAGATGCCTGGATTCAATGAAACCCTGCCTCCACCCATGTTAATTCCACAATAGTACACAGCTGCAGACCCCACAGACAGAAACAGAAGGAGAGCAGGTTGTCAAACCAATAAATCAAACATTAACAGGTTCCAGAAACAAAGATGAGACCCAAAGGCAGGCGGGTGTTAGTGGCTCTCAAAGAGAAGATTTGTTTGCAGACACAAGAGAAAGAGTAAAGGACAGGTTTGGTCCAGGAATGTAGATGGAACAAGATCTAATGCTGCTGACCAGGACCAGGACGGAGCAGACAGTATGCAGGGTGAGGGGGATTTTTCCTGATTCTTGAGGTTCTAGAAGAATGGATCTGATACTTTCAGCCATCTTTACTGATCCTGTCCTGCTTGGTGGCTGCATTCCATGATGAAGCTGCAGGTGTAGAACTGGATATCTAGCTTCTTCTTCAGTTTCTGCAGGATGCAGATCTTCTAAATGGACTTTTGGAGGATGGAGGAGAGGAAACTTGGAGGCCTTCACAAGTGAAACAGAGGAAGCCTTTTATGGTGTGTTGAGGCTCCTGAAATCTTGTCTTTCTCCACAGCCTCAAGCATCTTCAGCTCCATGGATGCTCTATCTGCACCAAAGCACCTGCCGTTCTACCGCTCCTCCTCGTCACCTTTTCAGATATGATCATGATGTCTTCTGCTCATTTAAAGGCTGTTAATGTTGGTGTAGATGATGAAGAACAGTGAAAAGAAGCCAGAAGTCCAGGTGACCTGCTGTTAGGAACCTGCTAGAGATGAATTATTTTTAGTGTTGCCAGAAGAAAGGTTAAAGTCAGGGTAGGATTTCAGAGGCCATGAAGATTAGTTCTTTTATTGACAAAACGTTTAATTCTGGGGTTGCCATGTGAAGAGCATTTCCAGCAATATGGCAAGAAATGCTCCAGAAAAACATCTCCTATCCCACCTTAAATGTTTTAAGAGCAAAATAGTTGATTCAAATTCATCTCCTGATAATCATAAAATGTTAAAAGTGCATCATCTAGAGCACAGCGCCACTCACACAAACAGAGGCGCTCTGCTCTCTGCCTATCAGTCAGTCAGACATAAAATATAAATGCTCAGACTTCCCATTAATCCATTTATTAAACTGTTTGGTTACCAGCCGGTCAGTCGGGTCCTCGCAGCCAGACAAACACATCACGATTCAGTCCATCAAACCTGTAAACAGTCGGATCATCAGTCCTGGTTCCACAGCTCGTGTCGTCTCCTCTGCAGCTGTCAGACTCTGGATGAGTGAACCTCCCTCAGTGCAACTTATTGATCAGCTGCTGCTGCAGAGCGCACATGCACACGCACACGCGTGTATGTGTGTGAGACTCAATGACATTCACCACTTTGGGTTCAGAGGTCACAGATTCCATTTTTTCACCCACTCAACAGGTCCAGACAGCAGCCATCAGGCTTTGGGTGAACTGAACACATTCAAAAGGATTTATTTTCCTACAAGGTTCTGGTTCGTTTTTCTGTGTTTTTGGTTTTTAAGCTTAAATTAAAATATTTTTTCATCATGAGAGCAGCAATAACAACAATAACTCCTAGTATTTACCAAGCTTAGGCTTAAATGTAAAATATTTATGCAGTAATTGGATAAAATACCTGGAAACTTTGTGTTTTATCTACATAGATGATGTTTTATGTGTTAACTTTGTCAGTTTTGTTGTTTGCTTGGTAATTTACAACAAATAAATGTTGTTGTTTTTTCTTTGACTTTAAGCTGAAGTTTCCTGATTAGTGAATTTATAAAAGAAAAAACAAGAAATACAACAGAAATAATTCAGTATTTGGGCTGCAGCTTGTATTTATTATTGCAGTGGTCCAATGCTGACATCATGTGGTCACAAAAAGTAACGCATATTAAAATTTACTCTGCTTTATTCTGCTTGAATCATCATTTCTTCTTCTAAATGTTCGCTTTTCTTTTGAGTTTCATCCTACTAACATCCTTTAAACCTCCTCTTTCATCATTTTACAGGTTCCTTAATATTCATTGATGCATTTTCCGTTTCTCTCCTTTGTTTTAATCTCTTGTTTTATCCTTTTCCTTGCATTTCCTCTCACTTTTTTATTCTGGCCATCTTCAGGAAGTCTCCATCAGAAGAAAAAAACATTTTACTAAGCCTTTGTTGTTCTCTCTGCACCTCCAATCAGAAAATCTGATGGAATTAAAATAGTTTTTATTGATTATTAAGGGAATCCTGTGAGTGGACAGGTGATTTGATCAGGTTTGATCTAAGTGCAGCTATACTGGTATCTTTAACTACTATGCCATGGTTGGATGGATGGAAGTGGCCCAATGAGAATGTTCTCAGTTTGTTCAAATTTAAGTTCTGGAGAGTTCTGGCCAATCAGCTCCTGAGGTCGTAGATGAAGTCATTAACATTTATGGTGTAAAGAAAGAGACAGCTGAGCTGAGTAACAACCGTCTAAGGTCTAGATTTTTGACCTGATTTCCCCTTCCGACAATCTTAAGGACCCCCAATTGCCGTAATTACCCTAAAACATTTTTTAGCAGACATTGCTGCCATTTTTAGGTATTTTAAGAGCTCTCTGGTCCACTCAGAAGGATGTTGGAACCACTCAGATCAAAAACCTGGGATATTAACGTGTTGGGTTGTCTTTTTTCAATATTGAGGACAAACAAGCGTGCTGCCTGTTGAATGTGGCATGTAGCCAATTAGAAAGTGAGGTGACTGAAGCACGCTGCACACTCCTGTTGGTCATGTCTGTTTCCTCTGAAGTCACATTTCATCTCGAGAGATTTTGTGAGAATTCCCATCTGACTGGGGAAAGTTTGCGTGTGAAATCAGGTCGTGTGTAGTTTTTGCCGTGTGGCCGCACACCACGTAATGTAGAACTTAAACTGTTATGGCCGTGATTTTGTTTGAAAATCATCTGACAATTTTAAAGTCCTTCCGTGTGAACCAGTCCTAAGAATGAAAATCCATAACTTGCATGTTCATGTGAGGAACTCGTTATGGAAAAATGGAAGATGATCGAGGACACACCCATGTGGGACACCACAGCTCATATTAGAACGGTTTTAATGTTCTTTAAAAGGCAATAAACAGTCAAAACATGTGGTCAAAACAAGGCATGCTGCTAAATAATCTCAAAAAACAAATTTTATTTTTTTACTTTACCAACAGTGTGTGCTAATGTGAGACTTATTAGAGGTGTGACAGATTGTATGAAAACTTCTTAATCACTTTCTCTTATTCTACAGATACGTGGGATGTTGGACACGTTGTCTGGATTAGATTATGTTTCAGATTAAAATAGCTCAGAAAAGCACTCCTGAATACTTTTCTTAATCAAAGTTAAAATGAGATATTTAGACATGACCTGTGTGGACGTCTGACAGTGACGCAGAAGCTTTCATCACAAAGTTTCCCTACAGCCTTTAATGTGTCATAAATGTGCTCAGCGTTTACGTGTGTTTGAGGAATATTTGTTTTGATTTCTCATCAGCTGTTTCTCCTGACAACAATGTGACTCTATCAGTGTTTTTTACCTTAAAAAGGAAATCCTCTGCTCCTTTACTTCATGTGATTTCATCAGTTTCTGAGTCAACGAAGCAGGAAAAGGTCATTGTCTTTATTTTTAAATGATGTTTTGTTTAGTCAAACATCTTTGAGTTGGGATGGAGGGGTCATAGAGGTCAAATCTGAGATTTATTTCATGTCTTTTACCACGCTGGAGGAGGAGCGTGGGGTTGTTTGTGTTTCTTTATTAGCTCTTTTTGTTCCTTTCTCAGTTGCAGAAATCTTGGAAATCACCCGTTTGGTTAGATAACACACACACACGCACGCACGCACACACACACACACGCACACACACACGCACACACACACACACACACACACACACACACACACACACACACACACACACACACACACAAGAAGCAGAAATAGAAACTAAAAGCTGCTTTTTGGTCTAAATTCAGCCTGGAAACACAGATCAGGGGAAATCCCTCACTTGCAGCATCTCTTTCCCAGTTTGCTGCTCTTAACAAAAGGAAAACTGAATTACTTCAACATCTTAGCATAAAGCATTTAAAGTTTTTGCATTAGTGTGAGAATTTTATTATGGTCTCTAAATGCATCAAGTCTGTTTCCTTTTCTAACTGAATGTTGACGAGGAGGTTCAGGTATTTAGGCTCTAATGTGACAAATCATAAAGATTTTTAAGTCACATTAATAGTGTGAATGGTTGTGAAACCACCTGGACCTCGACTAGACTCGACTACTGTGATGCCTTGTATGTCAGTTTGAGTCAGGGTGCCATCGCACGTATCCAACTTGTTCAGAACTTGGCTGCCAGGTTTGTGACAGGCACTAGACACCAGGAACATGTCACTCCGGGCTTCCGGTGCAGCATAGAACAAAATTTAAAATCCTCTGCAAATCTGTTGCATTTCTATCACCTGGCTGGGAGTAATTCAACCAGTGACTGTGTAAAAACCAGAATATTGCTCTGCTCTCTATCAAAAACATCCTTAGACCTACTGGCTTTCATCAAGGAGAAAAGAGAAACGTGTGTTAGGACCAGAAATGAGCCAGAATTCAGAGAACTGTTAAGTAAAAATCCACTGGGAAGCTTTTGGTTCAATATTTAGACTTTTATTGTAAAGCTGTTAAAAACATCCAATCAGTATTTATTTATTTATTAATAATAATAATAATAATAATAATAATGGGTTGGATTTATAAAGCGCTTTTCATTATTCACACACTCGGTGATGCTAAGCTACCATGTAGCCACAGCCGCCCTGCGGCGGTCTGACAGAGGCGAAGCTGCCATTTGCACCATCAGCCCCTCTGACCACCACCAACACAGGCAAGTCATGTGAAGTGTCTTGCCCAAGGACACAACAGCAGAATACCTGTGGTGGAAGCTAGGATTGAACCATTTCTACCTCCTGAGCGTCTGCTGCCCCAACTTTGAATCCCATAAAAGACAAAGTGTGTAAAAACACATCAATATACCAAAAGGACACAATAAATGCAAATAGAATAGTTACACTTCTTTTAGATAAAACCGGACAGATCAAATGAATAAAGTACAAAAAAAAAATCAGTTGTAATTTTTTTGAAATTAGTCAAATCTAAAGAAGTAAAAATTTTCTGACCACTTTAAATTTCCAGTAAACAGGTGAAAGCGCTGGTTTGTGATTCCTTCCTGTTTTGCCTCGGTGGTGAAGTTCTGCTCAGTCCAAAGTGTTGCAAAGAGGAAGTGACGACGAGCTGCACACAGACTATAAAAGCACGGAGTCGGCCGTCTTTACCCACAGCTGGACTCGGAGCCTCTGTTCAGCGTCATGGAGGAGATCTACGTCAGACACGTGGAGCTGCTGGGGTTCGAGAAACGCTTCTTTCCCAGTCAGCATTACGTAAGACTCTTAAACCCTAGAATCTAAACATTCCCAGACGTAACTTTAAGTGTAGAATGTGGGTTTTGTTGTGTTTGTGCATGCAGGTGTACAGGCTGATGGTGAAGTGGAGCGACCTCGGAGAGAAGCTGATCTACAGGACCTACCCTGAAATCCACACCTTCCATGTTGGTTCTCATTTAAATCTCACAACATTCAGACTCTTCAGCCTGAAACTTAAAAACCTTTCACGTTTTGTGTCTCAGAAATCTCTGAAGGAGATGTTTCCCATCGAGGCTGGAGAGATAGACCGTAGGGACAGGATCATCCCTTCACTACCAGGTAAAGAATGAACTCTTCTGTTTTTATCTTTTGCAAAGGTGTGAAACTCTGAACTTATTCTGCCTTCATGTGCTGTGATCTTCAGTCAGGAAACACCTGGATTAGCAAACACTAACAGTCACTTCTCTTTTTTCTGTAAAGCACGACCAGAATCAACGTTAGAGGTGAATTCCTGCACAGGGAGGATAAAATGATGCAGAACGGACAGGTTAAACAGTCAGTCAGCGTAATCAGCAGTAGTCACAGCTTCTGGCTGCTGCAGAGCGATCAGAGAGTTTTCAGGATGAATGTAAAGATCTCAAAAGGTTTAAAATCAAATTTGTAATTTCAGGAGGTAAATGTTTAGCTCCAGACTCACAACTGGTCATTTTAAAGCCATACTCTGCAACTTTTTCATGTTTTAAATCTTGTTCTCGAGCCAGTTTGTGCTAAAATGACCTTTACAGGGTTAATGACATGTCACTCACACCCCCACCGCCCTCTGTGACCAGAATACCACACTTGCAACTTCAGAGTAGCGGTCCGGTCCCTGTTGGACTTAGTAAAGTGGAGCTGACATGCCTGGTGCTGCAGTCTGCTTCCAGCATGTTTCCTGCATGTTTTAGATCATGAACACAGCTGATGTGTTTGATTTAGTGATGAACCGCTCCTGTAGACACTAATGAAGGCTGAGGAGACGTTTCAGCTGTTAGATTAAGGTGTTAAAAAGACCAACGCACAGCCAGGAGAGAAGTTTCACTTTTAATTCTACTAACAAAACACTAGAGGGTGCTAAAACAAGCCAAAACGGCATACTATCCCTTTAAGTACCTCTATCAGCTCTTGACTCAAAGAAAAGTCAAAATAGTCCAAAGTTGATGCCAAAGCCGTCTCAAATGAGCCTCCCCATCTTAGTTTTGCTCAGTCGCAGTAGCATCCCGCCCACTAATCTGATAGAGCGCTGTGATTGGCCCACTAATCCAGTAGAGCAGGGGTGCCCAATCATGGTCCTGGAGGGCTGGTATCCAGCATGTTTTAGTGGTTTCTCTGCTCCAGCACACTTGACTCAGTGGTTGATTCACCTGTGCAGCAGCTGATCAGGCTCTGCAGAAGCCTGTTAATCACCTGCTGATTTAAAACAGGTGTGTTGAAACAGGGTTAAAACTAAAACGTGCTGGATACCGGCCCTCCAGGACCAGGATTGGGCACCCCTGCAGTAGAGCGCTGTGATTGGCCCAGTAATCCGATAGAGCGCTGTGATTGGCAAGCCACCAGACTGGTCTGACCTGCTGAGGCTCTAATGAATCGTGGCTAGATCAACATGCAGAGCTAAAGCTATTTGCTTCTGCTGCTGTTTGTCTAGATTTCTACATTTACTGCTGATTAGCTTCAACCAAATCCAAAATGGCCACCATCAACTCAAAAAGACTCAAACTTCTCCAGTTTTCCAGACATCGAGCTTAAGTTTGGTGTCCTGGTAGCCAAAAGTCATTTGCATCATTTGCTTTGAGGGAGAATAGATCACAGCACATCTTATATTGTTACATGATAATTTCAGCATTGGAAAATGTTTCCAGGATGTAAATGTTCTCATTCTAATCAGTGACGTTAAAGCAGCAGATCTCCCAGTGGAGAAGCTTTAAGGTCATAAAGTAAAAGTTTAAATTTAATTGTTTCAAGTTTCAGTCTCTTATTAATGCATGAATTGTTTAGATAAATAAATGTTAAATAAGCCACCCCACTTCTACTCGACAGAACCAAATATTAGAAGTGAAATAATCCGCCGTAAGTTGTGTAGGTTACAAACTTTTTAGAGGCATTTCCACAGTTTCACTTTTTAGCAGCAGCTTGTCGCTCAAATAAGAAACGTGCAAATTTTTCATCGCCGCTTTTTCTGTTCCTGTTCCACGCTCTCTGAGCCACTTTAGATGAAAACAGAACTGCAGCGTTACACATTCCCTTTGTGAAACGCTCATTGCAAAACACCTGGGTAGTTGCAGAACGGAAAAGAAGCTGACAACACCTCAGCTGTGATGCAACCGCTGCATCAGCTGGTCTTTTTTAATGTTTGTATTAATGAGCAGCTTTTGTTTGTGCCTTAGCTCCACGGTGGGTGGACAGCCAGAAATCCAGAGAGGACAGGAAGACAACGTTGGCCGAGTACTGCCAGTCACTCGTCAACCTGCCGGCTCACATCTCCCGCTGCAAACACCTTTCCAACTTCTTTAAAGTCCGACCCGAGGACGAAAACCCTCCTGCACCAAACACGTCAGCATCAATCACGCACGTCTGATCCGTAAACTGCAGGTTTCCTTATAAAACGAATAAAACTGAATATTTTACCAACAGATTAAAAAGAAACGAGACGTCTGTGGAGTCCAGGGAACTCACCAGAGGAGTTGCATCCGGTAGGAATCTGTAAACTTCTTTGAGAACTCCCAAGAGTGTGAATTTGGGTTTTTTAAGGATCGGAACTTTGGATACACTTACTTTAAGAGTTTGAACCATTTCCTTCTGATGTTTTCAAAACAGAGCTGAATATTTTGTCACCCTGCAGAGATTTCTGGACCCATCATCCTGGACACCTACCGGGTCGTCGCTGACTTTGAAAAGACGACCAAGTACGAGATCGCTCTGCACACCGGAGACTTTGTGGAAATTGTGGAGAAAAATGAGAACGGTGAGAAAAATGATCAAGAATATAAGAACCTGAAGTCTTCAGTCTGTCCTTTCTTTAGCGCCCTCTAACAACCCAACCTTGTGTTCAGGTTGGTGGTTCTGCCAGTGTGAGTCCAAACGAGGATGGGTTCCTGCCACCTACCTGGAGCCTCTGGATGGACCGGAGGAGACCGAGGAGCCCGAACCCAACTATGAAGGTGAGACTTGCTCTGTGTGTGCATGTTTGTGTTTGTGTGAGTGCATGTGTGTGAGTGCATGTGTGTGTGTGCATGTGTGTGTGTGTGAGTGCATGTGTGTGAGTGCATGTGTGTGTGTGTGTGTGTGCATGTGTGTGTGTGTGTGTGTGTGTGTGTGTGTGTGTGTGTGTGTGTGTGTGTGTGTGTGTGTGTGTGTGTGTGCGTGGTAACAAAGTACCGTGTGTCCCTGCAGGAGAGCTGTACATCACCAATCAGGCGTACAAGGCCGAGGAGGAGGACGAGGTCTCTCTGAGCCTTGGAGAAACTGTTGAGGTCATCCACAAGCTGCTGGACGGCTGGTGGGTTGTCAGGTAAAGAACAAGGAACACAAACATGCTTCATCAAATAAACTCTAATATCTGTCCAAGAGGATTACAGGTCCTGATGCACCTGTAATGTATCTGTAATTCCCTTCCTCCAAAGTCTTTGAAGATCTGACAGAGATTTTGTTTTTACGTTGGCTGATTGTAGTCCAGGTCTTGTGCCTGACCATGACAGCATGTTATTTACAAGTTGTAGTTTGGTCTCTCTGGACTAAAATCAGCTCATAAAGGAGCTGATTTGTAGTTTTAAATTTCATATGGTTTGGGAAAAAACTTCCTGCACGTGTACTTTCTAAAATATGAAGAAGTGGGTGCTAAAAAAGACAAAAAAAACTTTTCAGATGATTATTAAAGAGTAGAATAATACCAGCTATTGATGCATTTCTTTTTTTAATCAGAAAAGAAGATGAGACGGGTCATTTCCCGTCCATGTTCCTGCAGAAGGCCGACGGCAAAAACGAGTCTCTGAGAACAAACCCGAGAGGACAGAAACCTCCACCACGCAGGTACAGGAGCCACTTTGTCTTCCAACAGTTTAAATCAGAGATAGTGTTTGTTTGTTTGTTTGTTTGTTTTTAAAATGGACTAAATATGTTTTTGCGTTTCTAAACTGAAACGGTTTTTACTGTGGCGACTTTACCTCACACATGCCGCTGTGCACGTAGCTGGTGTGCTGCCACTCGTTGAAAGAAAGGGAAGTGTTTCTACTGCCCGACGCTGTCTAACCACAGATGGTGATTTCATTTCTCTTTGCAGAAGTTACTCTGGTATCCGGGTCTCTGTAATAATATCGTTTTAGAAAAATGTTGATTTTGGAATAAAATGTATAGAATAAAAGTCATTCAGCATGAAATCTGATTTTAGCTGTTTTAACAAACATGGATTCTTCTGTGTTGAGTCATTAGGAAGAACGATGATGGAGCACAATGAGATACAGGCCTCCACCAGCTGTGTTTCCCAGATTTTAGAATTCTCTGATAAATCATCAGGGAAATTATTCAATAATGGACTTCTTCATACTTTTCTGGGTAAACTGGATCTGCATCTGTTGTTTTTGTATCGTCACAAACTCTTATCAAACCAGCATCCATATGGAGTATAAGGATTAGTACCTTCATCAAAAACCTGCCATATCCAGTCCTATGCTTCCCTCTAGTGGAGGACATACAGGTGGCAGGGGCCCATTTAACTTTTTAATAGCTGTTTAAATCTCCATAATAAAACAAAACATCACACATGAAGATGCAACCTGTTGAAAAGTCAACAGTTTGAACTGGAAATTTGGTTAGACCATGGAATAAAATGTTGCAACAATTCCCAAAAATTCCCACTCTTAACTTCCTCTCCTCCATGTGTCTCAGATCCACCATCAGAAATGCCAAAAGTATCCACAATAAATCCCGTAGGCGTCTCAGCCAGGAAGCCTACCGCAAGAACAGCCGCCGGTATCTCCAGGAACGAGGAAACCGGCTTCCAAACAGGAACTCCAAGACCTCTGCAAAGCCTCCGCTTCAGGAAATGAAGAATCAGGGTATTTAGGTCACAGTTTGGACTGTGTTGGATGTTACTTATGAAGGGCACGTTGTGATTTCTGTTTGTGTTAAACAGATAACATTCCTGAACAGTCTACTTCCAGCTCTGAGAGCGAGCTGAAGAAGGAGGCTCCCGTCATCCCTCCGAGGCCCAGTCCCGAGCTCATCCTGGAGCGCTGCACCGACAACACCCGCAAGAAAATGAGCATCCACAAGTCACGCTCCGGCTCGTCCAGCTAGAACCAGCCAGAGTTTCTGTTAAACGTTTGGTGACTTTCTGTTTGCTCCGACTGTGACTCTTCTGTCTCGTTATTCTTCAAACTCAGCAGCCATGTAGGGACCAGTTTTAGACAGCAGCTCAGACCTTTGGTGTCTGTGTTTAGCCTAGTCTGTAGCTTTATCTTTTACCGTAAAACATATTTTTAACACAATTTGATCAAGCATTAAGTGAGTTGAATATATGAGCTAAATACTTAAAAAAAAACTTTGAGGCCTTTTTTTCTGTGATGAGAAAAAGGAAGCTACAGGACAGTGAGTTGTATCTCTTTAAAATGTCAGTTTTTAAGCTTTGTTTTTATTTATTTGCTTTTGTGAAAAATAAAACCATGTGGAATTTCATGAACGTTGTATGCTTCAAGATGTGACACTAGAATTAAATTAGGGGTGGCTCATTTTGAAAATGATTACACATTTTTAAAGGAACACTTTTGGCTTGCTTTTAGCACCCCCTAGTGTTTTGTTAGTGAAGCAAAAATGAAACTTATCTCCTCGCTGTGCGTTCATCTTTTTACACCTTAATCTAACAGCTGAAACGTCTCCTCAGCCTTCATTAGTGTCTACAGGAGCGGTTCATCACTAAATTAAACAAATCAGCTGTGTTCATGATCTAAAACATGCAGGAAACATGCTGGAAGCAGACTGCAGCACCAGGCAGGTCAGCTCCACTTTACTAAGTCCAACAGGGACCGGACCACCACTCTGAAGTTGCAAGTGCGGAAATCTGGCTACAGAGGGCAGTGGGGGTCTGAGTGGCATTTCATTAACCCTGTAAAGGGTCATTTTAGCACATACTGGCTCAAGAACATGAATTAAAAATAAGAAAAAGTTGCATAGTTTGGCTTTAAGAACTAACAGTTTAATTATCTTTTGACCAACAGGCGTAAAACTCTAAATAATGAAGTCAAATTCAATAAGTAATCTTGAATCGTTTAGTGGTGGATTTTATATGATGTGATCAAACAGCATAAATAAAACAGAAATCTAAAAACGGAGGAAAAACATATCCTGACCCCGACGTGATTCGAACACGCAACCTTCTGATCTGGAGTCAGACGCGCTACCGTTGCGCCACGAGGTCGTGCTGCAGCAAAATAATATTTTATTATATGAGTTAATTGTAAGTGTCAGTGATCAGTTTTATTTAAAGTTTCTAGTAGTTGATGTCAAAGTTAAAAGGTAGGTCAACTATGCTGTTTATACACGCAGCACGCGACATGTTAACGACACTTGACCATCACCGACTGACTGGCACCGAATAAATGAAGGTAGTGGTTGAGGTATATCCATAAATACACAAACAAATGTTTGCGCCGTTAACCAAAACCACAAATAGACACGAGGGATGGGAGGTATCATCAAATAGTGTTTATTTCATATGTTGCGTTATCTTTCCCTGGTGGTCTAGTGGTTAGGATTCGGCGCTCTCACCGCCGCGGCCCGGGTTCGATTCCCGGTCAGGGAACGTATATTTTGGCCTTTGCATGTCCTGTCTTCTTGCTGCTGTAAATACCCAAAGGTTAGATGACAAAACGCGTGGAGAAGTATTCTAATAGGATCACGGTATTGTAATGACTAGCTCTTCTATTAAAGTTAACATAAGGCATTTTAATGCGTTTTGTTGAAAGACTGCAAAGATTAGCAATGTGGAATTATTTACAGCTCATCATAATGTTGTGTGTTTTATAACCTGCAGAACGTTGAGCTTATTGTGGTTTGATAAGTTAAAAACAAAGGGGCATTATTAACAGAAGGTATGCCAGCAGTGTGATTATATCACTGAAACGGGAGTAAAGAATGATGGTCGTTCTCCCTCCTATCCTGCAGATATTGCGTGCCTCGGTTGCTGCAGAGAGGCTCATCACTTTGCTCCAATTCATACTGAACCGGAAAATGATTGTTTCCTTCAAAATAAAACAAAAATATGTTCGTTTGTTTTCTGATTTGAATACATGTGCAAATTCAAAAGACTTAATCATTTTTCCATTTTCTTCTAGGCTAGAGTTTGTTTTTTTATGTTGTCCTGAGAGATTTAATTGGAATAGATCTATTCATTTGATCAGTGATTTTGCACCTGCAGAAATCCACATGTTCATGAGGAGAGTGTGCAAACTGAATATAAAATGGTTGCAGCTGGGGTTCAAACCTGTGACCTTCCTGCTGTGAGGCAACAGTGCTATCAACTGCACCACCTTGCAGACCTGATCGTAGTTTGCATATGTGCGAAAAGGTCACAGCCAGAAATTAAACCCATGCCCTTTGTATTGCAAAATGAATGTTGCATGAAATATAAAATAAAACAATTGAAAAAGCACATTTCTTGTATCATTTGTCATTACTGCATGTGCTGATTTACATGTTTCTGAACTATAAATCAGGGCTAATCAATTCTGGACCTGAATGTTTTTTATATTCATGTGCTCCAACACACCTGGTTTGAATCAATGGGTGATTAACAGGCTTGTCAAGAACTTGATATGATGAAGATGTGATTCATTTCACTGAGTGGCCCTTCGAGTGTCAGGACCAGAGTTGAACAGCCCTCTGTTGTCTGAAGTTGCTTTTAGTAAGTAAGTAAAGTTTATTTATAGCCTATAATAGCACCTATCACAGCAGGAAAAATCACAAAGTGCTTCACAATGATCAACAAATACATAAAGTTATAAAATCATAAGCTGATCCTAAATTTAAAACAACAAAACATCATAAAACAAATGAAAGATAATTAAAATCAGAAAGGGTAGATGAAGATGTTTTTTTATTTGTTCTTATTTTTGTCATTTGTTTAATTGATTAGCCCCATCTTTTATTATTTTTCTGTCTTTTATAATATCTTATCTCTTGTTTTACAATCTTATGATCTTTATTGTGTTCTTTTGTTTTTATATGATGGTGTTCAGCACCTTGGGCTTCCGATAAGGTTGTGGAAGGTGCTCTATAAATACAATTGAAGAAAACACAAAAGATTTAAAACATGTGAAAAGTGTGTTGCAGTAATCTAAACGGGAGGAGATAAAGGCATGGAGAACCGTTTCAAGTTCATGTTTTGACATCAACCTTCACAGTTTGGAGATACTTCTCAAGCGATAAAAGCAGTTCTGGACCAGCGTTTTTGAGTGGCCTTCAAGAGACGTTGATTGGTCAAAAACAAACAAATTCCTCAAGTTTGACTTGATGGCAGAAGCTAAATGACCAAGTTGTTGACTAATCAGAGGAGCCATGCTCTCAGGGGCAATGATTAGAGTCTTTCCGAAGTTTAACTGAAGGAAGTTATCTTCTAGCCAGCTAGTGACTGCTGATAGACACTTTTGTAAACATAACTGCCACTGGCTTCTCTCTTGTCTGAGCAGAACCTCCCTGAACCGTCTACAGGTGGTCCAGAATGCCTGTGCTCCACTTCTGACCAAGTCCTCCAAACACACCCACGTCACCCCGCTCCTCTTCCAGCTTCACTGGCTGCTGGTTAACTTCAGGGTTCATTTCCAGATCCTGGTTCTGGTTTTTAGGGCCTTACATGGACAAGCACCATCATACATTGGTGATCTTCTCAGTCCCTACACCCCCAGCAGGTCCCTGAGGTCCAGTGATCCAAGCCTACCACCAGGCTAAAGACCAAAGGTGACCGATCATTTGCTGCTGTGGCCCCCAGACTCTGGATCTCTCTCCCCCTGAGCCTGAGATCAGTGGACTCCTTTGAAAGCTCACCTGTTCAGGCTGGCTTTGGTGTGACCTGCTGATTCTTCATCACTACCTTCTTTTCATTCTGCTTCTTCTGCCAATTTCTGCCTTTCCCGGCATCCATTAAAATGTGAGGAAAGTAATAAATATAAATTAATAAAATAAATAAATTCATAAAAATAAATTAATAAGAAGGGTAAGAAGGGTATTTTATTCATTTTCTTTTTCTCTTTCCTCACATTTTTAATCACAATTTTTACTTTTCCCATTTTTATTATAATTTTTTATTTTCTTTACTTTTTATTTTTATTTTTTTGTTCTTGTGAAGCGCCTCGTGATTTTTATCTTGAGAGGCGCTATATAAAAGATCGTTTCTCCTTTTATCTTTAACACACAGTGCAACTTTATTTTGAAAATCCAAACGGAAGTCGCTTCTTCTTTGGACGCTAGCTTGGTCGCGCGCTGTGCTGTGGGTGCGTTGTCACAGAAAACGAGTAGAGAAGGACCCGCAAGCCCCCGTCCGGTAACTGCAAATGTCACCGGACACCGACGGCGGACTCGGACGGGAAGAACCGGCAGCAAGACGGCGACTCGGGAGGCTCACCGGAAAGATGGCGGAGGTAAAAACAACGACCTACTCGGTCCTGTTGCGTCGTTAAACCACAAAGATACGACGCGACGTAACGGACGAACATCACTTAACCCAGGTCAGCAAAATACTGCAAAACACCTGAAGATGATAGATAGATAGATAGATAGATAGATAGATAGATAGATAGATAGATGGCAAACACATCGAGAGTGTCTGAAGTTTATTGTATCATGTTATTAAAAAACATTTCGCAACAGACATATGTATTTTATTTCTATACAGTACATTTAACTATATATATATATATATATATATATATATATATATATATATATATATAAAATATAGACACAAATTCAATAATGAATTGTTCTGCTACTTGGATTAGATCTAGATAATAATTTTTAGCTCCAAGTTTTATTCTCTTGTCTTATCTCATCACTATTCACTATTATGGCCCCTGTTAGTTTAACCTTTGCTCCCATCATATTCAGTAAACCTATCTGTAAAATCAGTGTCTACACCACATTATGAGATCCCACCCAGCCTTGTAATTCTGCTGAGGCAGGGATCGTTTTAGCTGTAAAAGTTATTAAAATATACATTTTACTCAGAGGTTCTGCACAGAACAGTCTGACTTTATGCTGCAGTAAAATAAAGATTGAAATTTTAAAATGCAATCATACCTTGTGTTAAAATGGTTCATGCAACATTTTAGGTCAAAAAGATCAATGGGAAACCACATGTTCTGAGTAAAGATTGATATACAATATTTTAAAAGCCCAGCATTCGAGCAGCAAAAGTTAATTTAAAGCTCTTCGTGCAGATTATAGATCTTTTTCTCTCTCTCTTTAAAAATAAATCTAATCTGATTTAGCTTTTTGCAGGACGGCAGATTTGTGAGTTCACTTGTTCAGCAGCAATAAATGTGTGCATTTTCTAGTTTGAAGCCCTGTGATTAAATTAAAATGAAAAATTCCAGATTTTTGTTTTCCTTCCCAATCATTTTTTCCAGCTTTAAATAGTCTGAATTAAAATGTTCAGATTGAGCTGCAGCAGCTCTGACCACAGCAAGCAGAAACCAGCATATAAATGCGTCCAAGTTAAACTAAAAATGTCTTCCTCGTGATATCAACACCATTTAACACCACCTTGTTCCAGTTAGCAAAATATAAAAAAATAAAAGTGTTTTTGAATTTTGCATCATTTTCTTTTGGATGTCTTTCAGGCTTTTTGCAGCATTACAGAAAACTGTTCTTAAACTAGAAGTTCAGTTTGAATTCAGCAGTTAGATGAAACCGGTCCTGCAGTAACACCGTTTTGTAAAATGATTATCAGAAAATACAGCATCTACAGAAAATATAAAACAAACTCATATGTCTCCATCCACAGAGGAGATGAGAAGAAACCTGAAGCCAACAGCTTGTTTCTAAGCAACAACAATACGTGACCGTACACACCATGGGCTACAAGGTAACTTCTGCACCATTCCCATTTAGAGCTGCACTTGTTGCTGTTTGTTTTGCGTGTAAAATCTCAGGTGATTCACAGCCCGACAGTAACAGCTGCTGTAGGTAATGATTGTTTTATCGCGTTCACACCCCTAACGCTGTGTGAATCACTCAGATTCAGCTGTGATCTGCAGAAAGGAGCGCCGCCAAACAAGAGATATGACTTCCTTCTGTGTTCCAGAATCTCAGCGGTTGTGATGTTAATGAAACCAGATAGTAGTGAAATACAAGTTTGAGAGCAGCTCTGATGTTTGTGGTTTTTGACATTTTCTACGACAAATCTGACTCGAATAACACGTGAGTTTAAAGAAGAAAGAACAAATTAGATCGTGTACTTGTGTCAGAAATATATGAATTAAGCGACAAAACCTTTTTGTTCAAATAGCCTATAAATGGTTTGGTGGGTTGGGCGGGTTGTCACCAAGCTAAGAATCAGATCACGCGCCCTTCTTCCTGTATCTGCCTCTGGTAGCCCCGCCCCCAGATGATATAACCAATCAGCAGACTGATCCTTCTCACCTGGCTTGTAGTGATGCGTTGTTTCGTTTGTCTTTTCCTCTGCTTGAAAATAAACTGAATCTCACAAAAAAAATATATTATGAACTTTTTCTGAGCAGAGATCACTAAATACAGAATCATGTCAGAGTAGAATGGATTTTATACATTTATACACATTTTTCATATTTTTATGTATAAAACTGACCTTGGTCAACATAAAAACGGACTAACTCGGTTAATTTTCTGTGTATTAAAAAAAATTGGTGTCGTACTAGCTAAGAGAGAGCTGGCCCCAACACATGAAACGCAAAACTTTGCCAATAACTGTTGGATTCAACTCTGTTGGTTAGCTGAGTGAACCATCCATCCATTATCTGAACTGCTTCCACCTCTCTAGCGTAGCAGGGAGCTGGTTTCTGTCTCCAGCAGGCATCAGGTACCTGAACAAGTCTCAAGTCCATCACAGAGACACACCTAGGGACAACATAGAGCAGCTAGGCAACCATGGTCCTCCAGAGCCCCCATCCAACATGTTTTAGTTGTTTCTGTGCTGATTCAGTGGTTGAATCACCTGTTCAGTAGCTCATGAAGCTCTGCAGAAGCCTGTTGATCACCTGATAATTAACACCAGTTGTGTTGGAGCAGAGAAACAACTAAAACATGCTGGATAGGAGTGTCCACGAACAGAAGTCTCCAAATTACACAAAATGCTTTTTTTTTGGTCTGTGGGAGAAAACCCAACTCCACAAAGAAATGCTGCTGCTGGGATTTGAACCAGCAACCTTCTTGCTGTGAGGCACCACTGAACAGATATTAATGAAACTCCCAGACTGGCTGTACGTCCACCTGGGTCTGCTTTTAGACAGTTTTAAAGACAAATGCATAAATGTCTCTGCTGGCAGTCGGAGGGAAGAAACGTCCTCGTTGTTAAAACCACATCTGTTTGTCTCGTCTGTGCTTTTACTTCCTGTCTGTGTTTTCTCATTAGTGTGTTCATATTAATCCTTTATTCTCACAGATTCATTTGTGTCTGCATTAATGAACGTGACTTTTCAACATTAATCCATATTTATGGAGTATTTGGGACATTTATAGGTTGCAGGTGCACTTCTGTTATACGAGACTCACCGTTTAAGCTGTTTTAAGTAAAACAAAACTGATTTGTGTGATTTAACTTCCTTAAAACTTCTGTAGGGCATCACAAGAGCAGTCAAGCAGAGAGGCTGTTGGATATTTATAGAGACGAGCTGTTCAGTTAATGGGCTGCTGATTTCAGACCGATAGAAGTTCATGTTTAAATTTCAGTGTTGTGTTGAAGTAAACCAGGCTCTGTGATGCTCCGGTGTCTCGTCGCCATGTTAAACCTGATTAGAGTTGTTGTTCGGTGATCAAGTGTAATTTCCTGTCAAACAGAAATGCTGTGGTGGGATTAGATGAAAATATGCTGTAGCTGAGCAGGTGTAAGGTGTGATGCTTTGCTGCAGCGCCTTGGCTCGCTCACTCAGATTAAAACACACACACACACACACACACACACACACTGCTGCGTCATGTACAGTCCTGTCTTACAGTCTTGCACTTTTTCACTTTGAATCCACACTCACCTCTCTGCAGACCGTGTGAGTTCTTGAGGAGCAGTCGGACTGTTTTTTAGCTTGAGTCTGATGCACATTATAATGAAAGCATCTGGTTTAAAGTCACCTTGTTGAGACTTTCCACGTTTTATCCAGGCAAAGCTGATATTAATGCTTAAATCATGACATCAACGCTTAAACTGGAGCTTAGAGACGGCTGTACGTCAGTGTCCTCTGAAGAGATAAAAACAGAAATGTGAGTGGTGCCAGGGGATTCAGCGCCACATCTTTATGCAGATATTGGCTAACACCACCATCTGTCTTAATCTTCACAGTCAGTGGTACAGCGCTGATGCAGTCCTTCCTGTCTTTCATTTGGTCTTGTGCACCACAGCTGTGAATATTTTGCAGCACCTCAAATGTGCAAAATATGAAAAGTAAACTGAGGCAGAGTGAAGTCTGCACACTTTGATCAGTGATGGCCAAGATATTGAAAAACAAGCTCATTTACCAATAATTAAAAATGCATGACTTTATACCCCATGTCATCATCTGTTTAACAAAAATAAACCAAAGGGCGTGTTCAGGAATGGCAGCAGGTAGATGTGAGAAGACTTCTGCAGGATGGGACGGTGTCAACAAGGGCCGCAGAGAAGCAACTCCTCTCAAAGAAAACCATCAGTGATAGACTGATGTTCTGCAAAAGGTCCTACATCTGGACCGGTGAGGACAGGGGGAAAGTCTATATCTCTAAATCATTTCTCGGGTTGTTTGGGTCATCTGGAGAAGAACTGGTGAGCACTCCATCAGTCCTGTGTCCTGCCAACAGTAAGGCCTGGAATACACTAGCTTTTTAACCTCGCGTTGACGCAGGCAGCGTCTTTGTTCAGATGCTTTCTGCTGCACTGCATGAATTACTGGAGTGTTCCACTAGAGGGCACGGTAGCTAATTCAGACCAGATAGAGGCCCGGGTTTGTGGGGTACAACCAAAACAAACATGTCGTCAATAGAAGAGATCAGTAACTGGTTAATTTTGAGATCAAACCAGAAAAAAAGCAGCAGTATCGTAGAAAGTATGAAAGACCTCTAAACCAGAGATTGAGTAACAATGGGGAGTGTGTCTTGCTCGTTTTATCAACTCTGCCTACTGGTTACTCGTATATTGCAGCTTGCATTGCGTTAATTTTATAGGATGCACACAAATGATGCTTCAAATTAGGGCTGCACAGTATATTGCAAATGTATCGTCATCGCAATATCAGCATGCACAATAGGCATATTGCAAAGAACAGAAAAAACAGCAATGAATGGTCAGCTCAAATGTTTGCTACAATTTATGTTACATTTTGTCAATGAAAACGGAAGCATGAAGTTTCTGACTAATCAAATAAAGCCCTTCACCCATTTGGCCAATTGGGTGGGTTCTTATAGGTTAGATGCCCGCCCCCTAGGCGGACGGCACTTCATTTGGATGGCTAGCAAACACCTGAGTTAGCTTAGAGAGAGTCGCAATGACTGAGGGTAAGACATGCAGAAAATGCGAGAAAGAACTCAGCATGTCTCCAAGATATTTTGGTTACAAGAGTCATTTATTTATTGCAAGTCATATTGTCATGGCAATATTAATCACTGTTATTGCACATCACAGGTTTTCCTAATATTGTGCAGCCCTACTTCAAATCAACACAAGTTACGTGAGGCAGCCATTTTAAACACACGTAAAACATCTTGAGACCGTGTGTGTGGAGGGGTGGACCCACCTTAGAACAGCCACGAATAAAGAATGGTACCTAAACATCCTCCCAGAGGAACTCCTCCAACCAGCCAACAACAGTTTGGTGACGAACAATGTGTGTGATGGAGCACTGTGCCAAAAGGATAAAGTCAGAACTAAGTGGATCAGAGAACAAATCATCAATATGTTTGGCAAACTCCCCAGACCTTAATCCCACTGAGAACCTTTGGTCAATCCTCCAGAGGCAGGACTCAGGAGGACAAACGGAACCCACAAGTTCTGACAAGCGTCCAACATTGATGAAGAACAAGGTCCATCATTCAAGATCTGGACCAGAATCTGGTGAAGAGCAACACTGTAAATATGGATTCTGCATAAAATAAAGGGAGGAGACCCAAAGGAAGACCCAGGACAAGCTGGAGAGATTATGTCTCTCGGCTGGCCTGGGAACGCCTTGGGATTCCCCCGGAGGAGCTGGCCCAAGTGGCTGGGGAGAGGGAGGTCTGGGCTTCCCTCCTTAGGCTGCTGCCCCCGCGACCCGACTCCGGATAAGCGGCAGAAAATGGTTGGATGGATGGATGGCATAAAATAAATGAATCAACAAGAGCCTTCAAAACTCATGAAATGCTTTTAATTCTACCTCGGTAACCATAGAAACACCCGACAGACAGATGTAAAACCACTGAAGCAGCAGACCTTGTGAAAACCAACGAATCACCAGTTTACCTAACCTTCCTCATTTTGGTTTGTAGAGGAAACGTATAGACACTTCACACAGGAAACTTGTTCTATACAGTCAGGATTGTATCCAGCTAGAATTAGATGTTACTTAAAGCGGTGAATCAATAAATAAACAAGAGCAACAAAAGAAACGGAGTGAAACTGGGCCTGACTGCAGCAAAGACTCGCAGAGAGATGAGGTTTGTGTTTTTTATTAACTGTAGAGGGAAACCGAAGTACCAGTAGGAAACCCACACGTGTACTGTGAGAACATACAAACCCCAGACCCCAGCTGAGTTTCAAACTCACAACCATCTTGCTGCAATGCATTTACATTAATCTCTACATCCACACGGCGCCCAACGACAGCTCCTCAGAATGAAAATTGTGGCAGTGATGCTGAATAAAAAAATCATTGTGCGAACTCTGACGGGGACGATTTAACCAAACATCCGATCGTTGATGAAGAAAAACAAGTGAATACAAACGACCTGCTCCTTCTGTTTAGGCAAAGTGGAAACAGCTGTTTCCTCCAGAGACTCATTTCTTTTATCTGCTTGGCTTTCGTTGCTCAGTTTTCAGTGTTTTCTCAGCAGGAAGTGCAGAAGGTCAGTTCACAAAAAGACCTCGACTTAAAGGATGCATTTTACTTATTTGATCAGGATCAAAACGTTTTCTCTTTGGGATTTAAAATGTTTGTAAAAGGGTACTTCACTCATATTTTAATACATTTGCAGTGGTCTGTAGGAATGAATGTGTTACTCAGGGGGATAAAAAAAGCTCAGATGTGCCTGTTTCAACACGTAGAATTCAGCTGGAGGACAAAGTAGCTTCAGTCTTATTTCCTGATATGTGGACATCTCTCCTCTGATTGGCTAACAGCAACACGACTCTACCACTGACTCTGTTTGCTCTGCAACGTTGATGTTTTATCTCCACAAATAACACAAGCCTGGAGGAGTTCTGCTGTGTGGTGGAGTTGCTAATGCTAACGGTTAGCTTGTACTAGCCCAGACGTTCTCTGCTGTTTCCTGGACGCTAAACCAACAACAGCCTTCCCCGTCGTGAGTCAAGATGGGTGAGTCCATGAATGTTAAGTGACAGTGTGACGTAGATCTGTCAGGATTTTCTAATCCTAGAGTTTCACCTAGAGTCTATTTTCTATCAGAAGCTAATGCAGGAGATAGGTGGAGGAGACTATTTTCATGTTCAGGCTGACCAATCATTTTCAAAACTAATATTTAAAAAATGGTATCTCAGTGATGGACCTCTTTAAATTCCTGCTCTGGTCATAAAGTTTCATTCATAAGATGCAGTTTTATGAATGAAACTTTAGGATTTTTTCAACAAAACTTGATTGAAAACTCTTTAAATTGTATTTGTGATAAAAAAAATGCTTCTGCCTTTGCAGAATTTAATATTTATAAATGAATAATAAATGCAGCTTTTATTCTCATGCTGCAGGTTTGCCTGTCAGCGATTATTCTCTACAGAACAATCACTCCCTACAGCTCAAAACCAACCATAACTTTGGCATCTTTACATCTTGCTTTTCTTTACTGCAGAGGATTTTACCTTCAGCTACTTTAGTTGTCTTCAAAGCTGTGACTGTTGGCAGCTAGTCAATGACACACAGTTACAAAAAATGTGCAAATTTTCTGTTGGAATCACATTGAATTGTTACTTTTGACAGGTGTAATGTACAGTATGTATTTTCTATTTTAATATTTTTGAACTGTGTTAAAAATGCAGCGACACAAGAGTCACAATCTGGGATTCAAGCATGGAAATCGTGAACTCCCTTAAATGTTTCAAGACATTTTGGAAACTCCCTCAGTAAGGCTGTTCTAACTGGCTGTTGTTGCTTAAATTTAAGTGAAATACGGCCTTCAGGATCTTTAAAGCAGCATTCCGCAACTTTGCAGTTATATGCTCTCTGTTGCCCTCTAGAGGCTTGCTGCGTAACTTCACTGTCGTAACAATAAATCTCTCTCTTCGGCATAAGAGGCATGTTTACATTCCTAATGTCAGGCAAAACAACGAAAACAAACTTTTCCACCTCCACACGTTGAATAAATAGTTTTATCAGGACTGTATAACAACTTTATGCCCGACCAAACACAATAACCCTGGTGAAATCATTTATTACTTACCTAGCCATTAGCAGCACGGCTAGGTCAGAGTCCGTAGTTCATGCCGTTCTTTCTAAAAGAGCTCTCCAGCGAGGAAAAGACGGCCCAATAATAACTCTGGTCTTTGCTCTTGCTCTATCACGTTCTTCTTTTCTTTTCCTAGATTCTGATACGGGATTTCTAGCTTTCTTTGGTGAAACTGCCACTGCTACAGCGAGTCTACGTTATACAATTATGGCAAGCCAAAGGGATAAAAAAAATGCATGTTCTAAACTCGCATTATGTCCGCCAAAACGCTCGTTCAAGACATAATTTTTGCTTTAGAACACGTGAGTTTTTGCCCCCTTTGGCGTCAGAACGCGCATTCAAGACGAGCATTTTGGCGGACATAACGCACGTTTAGAACGCGCACTTTTTTTTATCCCTTTGGCTTGCCATATATGCCGTAAAACACCCAGTCAGTAATTCCTGCGGCTACCCGAAGCTCAAAAACTGTAGTGCAGTAAACAGACGTGGGACCCCCCAACACTATCACAGGTATGACAATGAACATAATAGATAATAGTATGACGCTGTGCACTGTGGAACTCTAGAGAGGTTGCACACTATACGGCCCAAGATTTCAGTGAGTCAAACTCCACAACGTCTCGCTCGAGCAGGACACGCCATTGTCATACTCGCCAAAAAGCATAGCCAACCTTTGTCCAAGATGACAACGATGAAGAGAAAAAAGCGCCAAAGTTAACGTACTCTTTTACAAAGTCTTATTTTAGATCCCGAACAAAACTACAAAAAGGAGTGGTCCACATGTTCTTATGTGTAGCCTCCATTGTTGCCAACGTTTCTAATGCTACTCTCGCATTTTACACTCAAAACTAGTTTTTCGCGTCAATCCCTGGGTGTATTTTCATTGGTCAATTGCAGACCAGAGTTGTAGATTTTCTGACCATGCTTGAAGGCTGTTGGATGCTGAATTTGGTTGCGAAAAAGAGCTCAAGAAGCTGTCGCTGGGCTGGTTGCGCTGGACGGCCAAAGACCTGCAAAGCATGCTCACGTTCACCGTTTTTTTGTCAACTCTGTTCACAACGAGAGATTTGTCTAGGATGGCCGAAAAGTGCACAGTGTGTCCCGCGCTGCACTAGCATGCCCATCTAGATGGGTTTTAGCAGAGAACCTTCTCCGCTTGTTTTCTGTGAATTGTGCTCTGACAGGGACGTGATTCATTACTGCTCAGTTTAGTCAAAGACGAGAAAGGCTGGAAAAACCGTTGTGGTTTAGCCAAGAACCAAAAGGGTAACCGAGGAAACTCTTCTTGAAGCCAAGCCTGAGAGAGAAAGGAGTTCATCAGGCGAGAGGGACGAGTCAATTCCTTCTCTTTTTTAAATGCTGTTCACACCCCAGCACCACTAATCTGAGTTGGAACAGCCTCTAACCCATTGTGTGTTTTGTTATTTTCAAGGCAAAATGCCAAATGGAATAAAAGTCTGGAAAAAAACCTCAAATGTTGAAACGTTTCTCAATTATATAATAAGTTTTCATTCTAAATAACATTTTGCATTTTAGATGCATGTTTATGGCCACTTTATTGTTTAACAGTCTTTTATTAGTTGGACATTTAGGATTAAACTATTTTCAGCTTTCAAAATTGTATCTGTTGGAGGAAACTCCCTTGAGTTTTGGTTCATAGGTCAGTTAAGTTTATTGACACAACAATCTCTTTCAGTCTCCATTTGCTTAACTGACACATCAAAGCATTGGTCTTTATTTCCTGTTTTTCATACTGTGGATAGTGTTTTGCTGATTACATGTACGGGGCTTTAAATAAACATTTCCTGAAAGGTTCGATATTGTGACAGCTTCCTGAGTAACAAGATGCGCTTAACCACAAACAAGACCCTTCACTTTAGTTCGTAGTTTTGTTTGTATTTGTTGTCTACTTTATGGTTTTGTCCTCTGTTGGTTGGACACCTTGCATCCAACTATTTTCAGTTTTTCATAAATCTATCTGTTCGGGGAAACACCAAGTCCGGCTCCTCCCTTGAGTTGTGGGTCATAGATCAGTTAATTTTTGTTGGCATAACAGTAACTTCTTTCATTCTCCCCTTGCTTAGCCAACATGTCAAACCGCTTGCATTTACCGCTTGATTTTCATACTGGTTGATGTTATATTTACACACAGCTAGTATACAGGGCGTTAAAAAAAATTTCCTGAGGTTTGAAATTTTGAGAGCTTCCTGTGGAAACGAACCCATAACCCCATGAAATATTATGCACGCCTCATTTGCGAAACCACATCGTCCTGCTTTAGTGCCAGGATCTACGTTTATGTTTATTTATCAAGGAGACAGTTGTGGATATAACAACGCAGTGAATCAACCTTAGCATGCATTTATTTGTATTTCCTGGCTATCTAGTGCATACATACGTATTTGTTTTTATTTTCTGCTTCATTTTGTACCTCTGGTCTCTTGATTTTTTTTCTGTCTTTACAAAACTTTTAGTTGTCAGTACTTTGTAGAGCGTGACTGTTGCCAAGATAGCATATATGCAATAAACATCACATTTATACATGTTAGCATAAACAATGGAAGTGAATGGCAGGTAGTAGCATGCTATTACTTGCCATTCACTTCTATTGTTTATGCTAAGCTAAAGCTAAACTAAAGCAGACAAACTGCTGCCAGATCAGGAGAATTTCTGCTCTGGTTACGAAATGTTTTTTCCAACCTATCTAACTCTGGGAAATATGTCAACAGACAAAATTTCAATTTTGGGTGAAATATCCTTTTAACTCCCACTCATGAAACCAGCACAGCGAGCAGGAACAGGAATTGTTTACTGAAAACACGAATAAAGCCAGAGGACGTCCCATCTGAGCGTTCTGAAGGTGGCCTGAATGAGCCTTTCCCTTGGATTAGGAGTCAGGATGGTGGATTTCTGCATCATATAGTGGAAGAGGGGTAAGCCATTCATCCTCAGTGTTCTGCTTTCTGAATCAGATTTAGCTAAAAATAAACGTAAAGTTTTGTCTTTAGTTCATTTATTTAGGTTCAACTGAACTCTAAATCTCAGGCTGTGACAAAACTCCAGGAGAACATGCATATGGCCATTCATGGATCCATACATCAATAGTACAGTTTGCATATGACTGAGTCACATCACGCTACACTCACCCTGTAGGTCTTATGCCTGGTTGTGGTTACTATCAGACTCCAGTGGGAACTGTCTCCGGCTCTGAAGTTGGCTTCATGTGCAGGAGACCTGATGTCACACGCCGCTCTTTATGGAAGCTACTCACAGCACAGCACCACTTCCCTCTTATGTGAACACAAAATCTGTCACAGCCTCATCTGCTCCAGAAATGGCATCAAATTTTACTTCATATGTGGTTTTATCAGCTTAAAATCGAAGGAAACGTGTTCTCAAACTTGCTTCGAGGGTTGTGTTTTTATACAGACGTTTTCATCCAGATTTAGCAAAGGTTCACTACATTTTTACTGCCTAACTGGAGCAGCTTCCAGTGACACTCTGAACATGATTATTGACTTTATGTGAATACGTAAAAAACTGTTTAAACAAAAAAAAATAATTTTTTACATAATGTGGTAAAATGTGATCTCTGGTGGGACTTGGTTCTGCCATGCCTGGTGGGCCCTACATGGGCGATGTCGATCCATCAGGAGATAAAGCAGGCCTCTTTGTTTTCTGACTCAAGTCCTCCTCCTCCTCTTCCTCCTCCTCCTCCTCCCTTCCTTCTGCTCTTTCTTCCTGATTTCATCCTCCACCCGAGGCAGTGACAGTGCCCTCATTTCTTTTTTCAGCACCGTATCTCTTTGGTTTCTTATCACCAGAAGTGTTTTTTTGTCTTTTTCGTTGCAGTTGAAGGAAATTGTCACTAGTATCATTTGTATGTGAAGTGAAACTGAAACAGCGTTATCAAACAAAGATTTTATGGGTTTTTGGCCTTAAAGGGGACATATTATGCAGTCTGACTTTTGTGCTGCCATGTGGGTCTCTACTGCTCCTATAACGTCAAGTCGAGAGGTTTTTATTTGTCATTGAACCAGGGTCCCAGTACAATGAAATTACACTCCTAAAGTGAATAAAAACATTCGTTTTCTGTTTGGTGAAGTTGTTTTTTGTTTTTGTTTTTTTACACCAGTGTTTTTCTTGGTATGAAAATCTGGCTCGATTCAGAGGAATTCTGTGAATCTGCCGTTTCCAGTTTTTATTCTTGATGAACTCCTACAGCTTCGATCACGTCTCCCTGTTTGTCTTCAGATCCCCGGGGCAGCGATGGACCGGGTCAGCCTGCTGTGGCGTCTGAGGCGCCGCGCTCGCCGCGGAGCTGTCTGCCTGGCCTTCTTCTGTGTCTCCATGGCTCTGCTTTACGCCATCTGTGCCGAAAACAGCGTTCCCGTCACCGATGCCATCTTCGGCGTGCGAGCGCGAACACGGGCTCAGCCTCGTGCACACTCGGTCATCAAGGTCTGTGGTCCTTCTCCGTCTCCGACGTTAACGCAGCAGCTTTTGGTGTGAACGGTTCACTTGATCTTCTTTTCATGGCTCCAGGTGCTTCGAGGCGGAGCTAAATCCATCGACCCTCAGAAGCTCCCGGGGGTCATTCCAGGTGACCCCCACCGCCCGATCCCTGTCCTCTCCTCACAGAACCGCACCCTGGAGGACCTGGACCCCTCTCTGAAGCAAACGCGAGCGCGGGAGCCCTCTGGGTTTTTAGCTCGCTTGCTGCCGCGCCCCTTCACCCGAGCACTAGAAACCCTGTTCGGAGGCCGGCGGAAGGGGGATCTGAGCAGCAGGAGGGACGCAGAGTTTTTTGGGCCTCACGGGCTTTTGGGAGAGGTGTGGAATGAAGATATGTCCAGCACCATGCTGGGAAGCAGAATGAAGAAGGTGGTGCAGAATTATCAGGTGAGACTTTCTGCCAGAGCTTGAATGTGTCTAAACAGAACGTCTCGTTTCATCAGGCTGGTTTCCCTCTGATTCCTTCTGTCAGGCGATGAATAAATATGGAGTAAAGGTGTCGGGACCCGGCGGCGTCTCCGGCAGGCCCAAGCTGAGCGGTCCCGAGCTTCTCTGCCAACTTAAGGAAAAGGTGGAAGTCACAACTTTGACCTCTGACCTCCAGCCCTTCTCTGTGTTGCCCTGGGCCAGTCAGCTGCCATCAAATCAGCTGACCTCTGACCTCGGGCCATACAGAAGCTGCGCTGTGGTCTCATCAGCCGGGTCGCTGCGCAACTCCGGACTGGGCAAAGAAATCGGTGAGATTTACCCGGATTTATGTTTTATTAGAATCTAATACAGCAAACGTCACCAGTCTGAAAGTCATTTCAGACGTTTCATCTGGGTCACTGAGGCGCTCCAGTGGGACTTTTAAAAGTGACCCTCCTAGTTTTAGTTTTTACTCTGTTTCTAGTTCAGATGTTGAGTTTGATCTAATGAAACCGAAACGTCTCTCGACTCATTCTGCTTATTTAAGGATTTGCCTGTTCTTAGGTTTTTTAACGGTTTTTTTATAGGAACTGAAATATTTTGCATCAAGAACTCAAGAAGTTCCTCTGAAACTCCATCTTTTTTTAACTGCAGATTCTCACGATGCAGTGCTGCGGTTCAACGCCGCGCCCACCAGCGGCTTCGAGAAAGACGTCGGCTCTAAAACCACCATCCGCCTAATCAACTCACAGGTAAAGCAGGGAGGCGCTGACGTCAGGCATCTTGATCATTCTTACCTTGTTTTTTTTAAGTTCTGAAAGTTCCTAAACTAATTTAAAGCCGTTGCAGCCCAATTACAATTTAGTGAAATCCTTTGTTGTTCATTTAAATAATCACTAAGTTACTGGAAATTCCTAAAAACTTGATTTAGATTTTGGTAAAAGTGTAAGAACCCTGATTATCACTGGTGGGGAGGGAGAATCTCTAAATCAGGGGTCACCATGGTGCCCCCAAGAACCATAAAAGGTGCCCACAGGCATTTTCTCCAGGCAGCATGTTGGGTATTTATTGAACCTGTAAATGAACCGAATAAAGAGACAGGAGAAGTGAGTATCATTATCTCTGGGCAGAGGAGAGTGGGATAATTAGTGTTGGTAAGATGTAAACCGACCCAGCTCTGACTCTCTGACTGTCCTCTGTGTGTTTTTATTAAAATCATGAACAAGGGCAACCAATCAGCTAGACATGGAGTAATCTGCTCTAGCCAATAACATTCTGTTGCTAGGCTTGAAGAAATAGTTTCACTGATGAGACATTTTCTGTTAGTCTGCCAAGAATGTTCTCCTCTCATCGGCTGGATGGGAGGGCTGACAGATAAGCAGGTTGCAACTGAAAAACAAGAAGTTACGGTTCTTTCCCAGGACATTATTTCATCAAAGTAGTAAAATCACTAACACAGCACAAGTCTAAAATAAAATAAAAATCTGTTGCCATCTTTTTTAGTCACAAATGCATTAATATAGATTTAAAAACCTCAAATTTATTTAAAGCAGTCGTCACCTATAATACCGTGGATATCTACGTCCTATTATAGTCTTTTAGACCATTAAAATAAATTGTATTGGAAAAATAAATTAAAAATGTGATTTTTTTAATCCTTTATTGTGAAGGGCATATTTTCTCGCGAGATCACACGCGATATTTCGGCTGTCTCAGACGCGCGCGGGATTGAGGAGCGCGTTGATTGGTGGAAGGAAGCAGGAAGCAGCTTCAGCATCTCGCTCCAAAACAACAAAAGTTATAACTGAACCCGACCTGGCAGTGACCTACGGGATCTAACCGTGTATGTACGAGCCCGAGCCTGGCCTCGTGCGTAATGGCGTCCTCGCTTGTTGTTGAGTTGGGACAAAGCAAGCTAACAGCCAGGCATCGGCTCTTATGCTGTTGTGAAGATGGACTACACAAACCGATCGGAGTTTTGTTTCCCGTAACACGGATTATAACATGAGTCGTCAACGGTAAGACATCATTTATGCGTTTCACGTTATGAAATGAGTTTTGTTGTGCTGGCTTGTTCGCTGCTGGTTCATATTTCTTTATATTCGGCCTTTGTGACAAATAGGCCAGAACTCAAGTTCTGGTTTTGGAGTGCGCGTGCTCGTGGGGTGCATCATGTGAGCTGGTTGAAGAAGGCAAGATTAAACAAACGCGTCAATGTTAAATATCGGCTTCTCAGCCAGTGAAAAATCATTAGGAAGCCATTAGAGACATGTTTTCAAGTGGAAAAGTGAAGATTTCAGGTGATGACCCCTTTAAAAAAGTCATTAAAATATGTTTATTACCCGTGAAGTTTAGTTGATCTCTGATCTGTTCTAGTTCAAAGGTCACTATTGTATCACCTCTATAGCCCTTTGTGTGGCTCAGTACCCATGAAGTAACTCTCAGCTTCACAAAGGCTGGTGACCCCTGCTCTAAATAAAAATAAATGAGTTTGAATCATTTCAGACTGAGAGGTCCAACCAACCTATGCAGGAAGAAGGTGAGCCTTTCAGAGTAAAAGCCTGGTTCAGCGCTCTAAACAACATGAAGCTGTGTTTAGAAAAAGAGCTGAGCTGCCTGGTTGCCATGGTAACACTGATGATGCTTTGTCTCTGTCCTCCTGTGCACAATTTATTTAGATTAAAAAAAGCTGATTTCAAACCATTTTATTAAATGCATTCCTAAAACCTGGACCACGAATCCAACCATTATTATGAAATGCAAAATCTGTTTTTGCACATTTTGAGTTCCGCTTGCAAAGATTTGAGTTTAAACAGCAGACGACATGATAAAGAGTTAAACTGAAGAGCAGGGCTCCCTCAGCTGTAGGTGTGAAGGACAGAACTTTTGAGATGGTTGGTATTTTTAGACGTAGCTCTCTGTAGCTCCAGCGCTTGAGTAAAGTCTCTTTACCCTGGTTCAGCTCAGACTCAGCTCAGATTTTAGGTGTGCTATATTTGACCACCCAAGCTTCCTTTATTCAACCACAAGGAAAATGTGGCTTTACGCTCTACGGCCCCTTTAAGGCAATTAACAAGTGTTCTTGTTTTCCAGGTGATGGCGTCTGATGACCATCGCTTCTTGTCCAGTTCTTTGTACAGTTCAGGTGTCCTGGTGGCGTGGGACCCCGCCCCTTTTTCTTCTGACCTCACTCAGGTATTAGCTTAACTCTGCGGCTGTTGTTTTTTTTCCTTTGCTTGTTTGTTTTCTAGACGTTGCTGCTGCTCTATTATCATGTTGAACATAAGGCTCATTCACAGAAGAAACCTGCTTTTGGGTTTAGCTTTACTATTTTTATTTTCATCTGCATTTTTTACGTTGCATCAAGCCAGAATCTGGCTGGGATGCAACTGTCGGCTGCAAATTGTGACCGTCGTTGGCGAGGGAGTTTGCAAAACGTCTCGAAACGTTTCCTCTCTTTCCTTCAGCCATAAATCTTCGATCTCCATTTATAAAATAATGAACGTTTAAAACCTGTTCTCTTAAAATGTTCACGAACCCTTCTGAGTTTCTCCTCTCCATAATTTATTTCGTTTATTTGGTGTCAGAAAGAAGAGACGGGTTTGGGCGGGGTTGGAGACTGAATTGTGTCACAGTTAAGGCGTTTTGTGACTAAACTGTAATGTTAAAATTTGCTTATGTTCAAATTTGTTCTTAATTACTTTGTGACGTGAAGTTAATTCCAAAGGAAAAGTGCATGTTTTTCCCCAATTTTCCAAGTTTCCAACTGGCCTCTAACAGTTGCACACTCAGTGACACTCATGAAGACCAGGTTATGGTTCCTGGCGACGGTTTTCTACACATTCTGATATCTCCTGCAGTGGTACAACCGGACCGATTACCCCATCTTCACCCAGTACCAGAGGTACAGGAGGCTTCATCCGCAGCAGCCGTTCTACATCCTGCATCCTCGCTTAGAGTGGCAGGTCTGGCAGCGAATACAAGACAACATGGCTGAGCCCATCCAGAAGAACCCACCCTCTTCAGGCTTCCTTGGTATGAGAAACAGCAGCTGCCTCGCCACTTCCTGCACACTCTGGTCCTCACATGCCTAATATAAAAATAGGTTTCATTTAAGTCAGCTACAGATTTTAGTGTGAGTAATTTTGACTCTGCTAAGACGTCTTCCTGAAATGCAACACCAGAACCGGGTCAACAGGAAGTAGTTTATTGGTTTTGTATTATTACTGAGCTACAAAAACCTGTTTTAGGTTCTGCTTTGAGTCGCTGTGAGAACTCAGGGAAGACCAGACTCATGTTCAGTCTCAGTTAATGTTGCTCAATATGAGACGACTGTGTACCGCTGCAGAAAGAATGTTCAAATGTGGTAACGGCTGAGCTGCTGAGGGCCAGGATGTCAAACTTCCACCTCTGTGTCATTGAGACGTGAAGAGGGAGACAATCAGCAAAACTAGGATTCAACATTTGAGCTGAATTCAACTGAAACGTAACAAATCATGGACCTTTTCCACTACACAGCATGGCTCGACTGCATGGTTTGGGTGGTTTTTCGTTACAACTGAGAAACTGCTCTAGTGGGGGGGCTCGTCAGCGGGGCAGACCCCAGAGTTCAAACACAACGCAACAATGGAGGACAGTGTAGCGGTGTTGAACATTCTGCGTAGTTGGAGGTTTTTTGTCGGATTCCCAAAAGAAGAGACATGGAAAAGGTTGCGGACATCAAGGTGGAACACTCTGGGGTAACCAGCAAACGAGTTTTCTGAATCTGCATCTTCGGCCCGGCCCGGTATGCTTGGATCAACTTCACAGCTGGTACTAAAAATATAATAATATTAATATATAATACAATAATAATAATAATGTATTAAAAGAAAATGCACCAGGTTAAAGTAGGAAAAATTGTTCTTTTATGTTCCAAACTTTCTACAAATGAGACAAATTTCTTTCATTTATTTCTGTTAGAGCTCCGATGGATTGGAATAATTTACCAGCTGATCTAAAGTCGATTACATCTTTTCGTATGTTACGCCCGTTTGCGCCCATTTTATTTTTTGACACCAACTTTATCTTCAGCAATACATTTTTCTGTGTTCTACTGATTTTTAGGAATGCTTTTGATCTTTTATTTTGTTTGCATATACTTAGGATGCGCCATGGTAAGAAATTGAATTATTATTATTATTATTATTATTTTTGTTTGGTAATGTTTTGCTTAGAATTGTTTTTTTTTCTTCTCAACTCTGTTATCTTGCTATCCATTTGTTGGATTGTTAGAGGACCCGCTCGAAAACTAGATGCTACATCTCAAGCAGTTAATCCTCTTAAAAAATAAGTTTATAAATAAATAAAAACGGGGCAGCACTCTGGTACCCGTTACTAGTGGAAACACCTTGGGACCGGGCTGAACCGAGTCGAGCCGTGCTGAGTAGGTTCTGGTGGAAAAGGCCCACATGATGCAAATTAAACCTCATTATTGCAGTAATAAGGGCATTGATCGGGTTTGGGCTGAAAAACAAAGCTCTGCTCTGTCTGATCTGCACCTTTCACCTAAGGTCACGATCCAAATCTCATAAAAAAAGCACGAGATCCTGGCTCCGAGTCTCTGAAATGAACTTCCTGTCTGGGGCGGCTGGACTCAGCCTAACCGGTCCTTTCCGCCGAATGTGTAAGCGGCGTGTAACGCAATAGATGCATTTTACCCACGAGCTCAGCGTAGGGTCCCTTCCAACCGGGAGCGTTCAGTGCAGCTGGTTCTGCGAGGTGAAGAAATCACTGGAGGATTGCAACACCATGCGTGATTTCGGCAGTTCATGTGATAAAGAGCCAAGAGAAAGACAGCAGCAGGTATCCAGAAAGGTCTGTGGTTTGTTTTCTGTTTTGTTTACTTTGGCTATGGAGGTTTCACAGTAAATAACATATGTTTATTTACTAGTTAAGCACCTGGAAATCTGCACAGGACTTTTATTTTGAAGTTACCAGATGTTTTACACTGCTTTTGTGATTGATATTCTGTCTGGTCCGATCTGAACTACTGAGCTCGACGCGGTCTCGAAGCGTAGCGCGGAAAAAAATAAACATCGAAGCGTTAATTTAGCAGATCGACGCATCCCTATGCTTCTGAGACGCGTCTAAAATGCAACACTTCACAGCGGGTGGAAACGCACCCATCCACTATAACAGCAGCCTAGGGCTGCGTAATGCGCTTCACGGACATTATGCAACGCTTACACGTCCGGTGGAAACCCCGGTTAGCTCTAACAGCTTGGAGTCGAGATGCTGCTTCTCCTCTTCAAAAGGAGTCAGCTATGGCGACTGAAAGGATCAAATATCCTCTCAAGTCTAGAAAAGCCATGAGAAATCACGTTTCCCTTTAACCCAACCTTGGATAACTCGTCAACGTACGTATATTAACTACCTCTCCCTTTGCAGGCACCGTTTTTATGATGTCACTGTGTGAGGTGGTGCACGTCTACGAGTTCCTGCCGTCCCGCAGAAAGACGGAGCTCTGCCACTACTACCAGCGTTTCTACGACGCCGCCTGCACGCTCGGCGCATACCACCCGCTGCTGTACGAGAAGAACCTGGTGAAGCGCATGAACCAGGGCTCCAACCGAGAAATCTACATCAGCGGGCGTGTCACGCTGCCCGGGTTCAGCACCATCAACTGCACCGCCGAAGGAGTGCCTGACCACTGATCTCTCTCTCTCTCTCTCTCTCTCTCTCTCTCTCTCTCTCTCGCACACACACACACACACATACACACGCAAAGCCAAACCCTGCATGAAGAGCAAAGACAGATGCATGAAACTCTCACATTCACTGCCAAACCCAGAATAGCCCTTTCTATAAATATTGTCAATCACACTGGTTATTAACTCATTTGCTTAACATCGCACGAGTCCAATCAGCTGCCTGCTGAGCCAAAAAGCTGCTGTATATACGACTAGACGCCATATAAGTACACTTTTATAAGCTGTAGTGTAAAAGTACACTTGAATACAGACGGTTCATCTTAGTTTCATCTTTTGATTATAATTACTGCCAGACGTGGCGAGGTGTAGAGCCAAATCTATGAGAAAAATGCAGATTATTTTATTTAACTAGATTAAAGGAAGTTTTGTTTGCCAAGTCTTAAGGATTTAATCAGTTTTAGGTTTGAATTTGATTTCTTAAGTTCATAAAAAATAACCAGAAAATAAATCTGAATTCCTCTGAAACATGTAGCGTTAAATCAAAGTAACTCTTAACTAAGATACAAGAAACTCAATATTTATATCAATAATAGATTCCGTGTTTCAGCTCTTATTTTGAAAGGACATACTTAGTTTGGTCATTTTCCCTTCAGCTTAACATCCATCTGTTCCTACCAGAGACGTAAATCTATAAAACATTTCATAAATCTGCAGAAGCGGATCAAAAACGGCTCAGGACCGGAGTTAAAGGCGAAGATGTCAGCAGCACATGAGCTCCGATCTCCAATCGCTAAATTACTAAACTGGAATAAAACATGATAAAGAGACACAAAATTCTCTACAATTTCACACAAGCTTAAAATATGACTGACCTATTTTTTTAATTGTAGAATAATCAGACTGAGTGCAGAATTGAGGTTTTATTTACTTAAATATGAAAAAAAGCATCTGCAGCATAGCTTTAGTTTAGCTTAACGTCACACATTTGAAAGATTTTAGTCTAAATTCAGAAAGTCTGAAGCTGTTTATCTGTCTGCATTTTTCTAGATCATCAGGAGGAGCTAAAGCTGATATAAAGCTATAATAATAATGTAATAAAGGAAAATGCACCAGGTTAAAGTAGGAAAAATTGTCCTTTTGTGTTCCAAACTTTCTACAAATGAGACGAAAAGTCGGAACTGTCGAGTTGCCAAGTTCTTTCATTTATTTTTGCCAATAAAATTAATTTATAAATAGCTAAATAAGTTAGTATTTTTGATGTTTAACCTTTTTAGTGTTATTTTGGTTTGATCGTTTGTGATTAAGCTTTAGTATTACGTGTCCAGCGGGACCGTCTGTCTGCAGCAGATAAGAGCCAGGTTCAACCACCGTTCCCACTTTCACTTTTCAGTGCTGCTACTCAGCTGAGTTTAAATTAACTTTGATTGGGAGCGGATTCACAGCCAGGAGATAGGTGTTAGGAGGGTTTGTGGCTCTGCTTCAGTCCTGGAAAAACCTGCTTCAGAGGCTGGAACCGCTCAGACTTTATGGTGTGGAGTAGTTTGTGTTTGCAGCTCAGACAAATCAAGAGTTTGCTACAATACCTCATTCATGTCCTGAAAATTAACATTTAAGTTGCTATTAAAAAAACTTAAATGTGAATGTAATAAGTGTGTGAGGCTCTGCCCCCTTTCAGCTCTGATTGATCCCCCTTTGGAAGGGGGAGGGTGGCTTATACATACCTGTCCACCTTAAAGCACCTGAGCAGGAATCCATGTTTAAATGCTAAAACGGGAACTTGACGTCTGAGACGTTAAAATGGGGGAAAAATCTTCCTGCCAACTAAAAACCACGACGACACTGCCTGTGGATTCGTTTACATCGAACCAGTCCTGGAGTCCAGGAACCTCCTGCTTCCTGTCATTCTTTAAAACAAATAAATGAAAATGCGTTTGCCTGCAGGACAGAGAGGCTGCTCTAATGCTAGCATTAGCTTTAGCTTCATCAGCAGATTGTAACCAGGAGCTCAACCCAACGTCAGGAAAAGTAATTTTGACAACACGTTCTTCTGACTGTCTAATCGTTCGAGAAGCGTTTTCTCTTTATTTTCCAACGTTTCTTTTAAAAATCGAACTTTTAAGTTTTTCTGTTTAAATTTTTATCATTTCTATGAAGTTTTGGGTGGACGTTGTTCCCAGAATGAGCCTGAGCATAAATAAGGATGATTGTGAGGGGACAAAAACGATCTGTTTGTCTTCTGATGGTACTTGTTTATTTCTTTGCTTCACAGCTTCTGAAACACGACCTGTTGTAGCTTTTTGTTGCTGCGTTTAGGAAACTAAAGCTTCAAAATGCCAGCCTATGCATGGGTGTATCATCACATAGAGACCAGCTCCAGGGGCTTTATCACTTCCTTTCTAATACTGATGCATGTCAAAATATGTACGCATTTTCTTCAAAGTGTAGCAAAAGCAAGAACAACCTAGGCTCATCAGTACCAGCGTGGTATATGCATTTAAAGATGGTGCATGAAACAGAGGGTGCTGCTGTTTGCAGGGTGGATTTCTAAGTATGTAATACATCATGTGTTCAGTCTGGAAAAATGAGCAAAACAGAAGCTTAAACGAAATCTAAGCACAGAAATATGCCGGTGAAGAGCCAACACATGGATGTAGACTCTCAATCATCCAAGAGGTGGCGCTCCTGAGTAAAAAACAAATGTTAAAAAAGGTGACGACTCCTCTTCAACGTTTCACCTCATCCCTAAAGGCTCATTCAGTTCTGATCCTGGGTCAATTTCTCACCTATAAGTTGTTACAGAACAGCGGTTTGTGTCTTTATCGCGTCATAAACGCTCGTTAACGTGTGAGTAGTTTGGATCAGACGTCTGGAGGACACGATCCATGATCAGAACTTCAGAGGCCTTTTGGGTGAAAGATGAAACGTCTTCAAGCAACAAGAGGAAAATTCTCGTCGTCTTTTTTATCTTAAAAACAGCCAAGAGTTTAACTGCCATTTTCCCCCCAAAAAATAAGTATTTGAGAGCAATAGTTCTTTATTTTGTGGGTCTTCCACAAAGTATCCGAGGTGGAACAAATATGGGATTTATATCCTGCCTTTAATCGAGAGCTTATTTTGTAGATTTGAACGCATTTTTTATGTTTTCATGCTCAGGGCTTGTTCTGCTCTCTCTAAACCCTCAAAGTCCTTACTTCTGTTCAAATCTGTTTTACTCGCTCTCAAATGGACCCTTTGATGCTCATTGGTCAGCATCAAATCTGACTTCCTGTTGGCCAGGGAACTTTTAGCAGGATCAACTTCCTTCAATCCAAGAGCACAGGAAACCCCAGCGAGAGCAGTTCTTAGGAGCTGATGCTCCAGAGGAGAACATCTGTATGAATTTAAGTGCAGAAGAGATTTGAACTGAAGGAGGGACTTTCTGAGAGTGATCAGAGGGTTTAGAGGGAGAGCAGAACAGGATCTGAGCATGAAAACAACCACCATGCTCTCAAATCCACAAAATAAGCTCTTGATTAAAGCAGGATATAAATGCCATACAATATCTTTAAACTGAGCTTTTTTCTAACTCTTCTAAAGTAGCTGCTGCCTCTCTGAGGCGACTCTTGCATCCGATTGGCTCTTTCCTGGAAGCCTGCAGCAGGTCGGCACATGGGACTGTGAGCTTTAATTCCGTTTCTAAGCTTGTTTTGAGTTTAGGATGAAACTGCTAACCTGTAAATTGTTTTCTCGAGGAAGAATGTGGATAAATTAGCTGTAGCAATGGCTGCATCACCAGCTAACTCGCAGCTTTGCAGCCTCTCATATGCAGCTGTTTTCATTTCTTCAGATAAATACTGATTTCTATGCCAGAAGAAAGCGTTTTGCTGTAGCTCGCTTATGAAAAAGCTATGCTAACACCGAAGCAGGCACACGCTGGATTAACTGATGTCGTCTCACTTCAGATAAATACTAAGAACATTTTTCTGTCTATGCACTGTTCTAGATCAGCGTCCGTTCTTGTGAAGCCTTCTGGTATTTTGTTGTTTTCAGCTAACAGATGCACTTTTCCTTCTGCTTTGCCTTCATCCTCTCATCCTCCGAGAGGATCGGTCTTTAAATGCAGAACTGAGTTGTTTATTTTTAATTTATATATGAATATTGTTTGTGTGTTCCTTATGTAAATAAAGCATCAGCTGGCCTTGAAGGACTTTTTCATAACAATGCACTCCATTTCTTCCCTTTTGTTGCTGTTTTTATGATGTTTAATAGATGTATAAAATAATAAATTCCAGCAGAAACTTCTGAGCATGTTTGGCTTCAGTTTGTTTGACTAAGTTAATTTATAGATTCTTTTGTTTTGATAAATAAACAGGAAACTCAGTAACTGACAGATATACTGGATCTCTCTGATTTCGTTAACACAGTAATGTCGTCACATAACAATCATGTTTTCATAACATTAAAGGACATTCTGACCCGAACTTGTTCTACTGATACTGAAAATGAACATTTAAATTTGTTCTTTTATCCTCCCTGTCATGAAATAATGAATTAAAGACAATTATAGCAGATTTAATCAACAACTATGTGCAAATTAAGCATTTAAACTCCTTCAGAATCATCTTTTTTATTATTGTATTGTAGCTGTTGGGCTGCAACCTCTTATGACACAAATCTAGTCATCTTTCACTTCTGTTACTGGTTTTTTGAACATTTTTATCAGTGAGAAGAGTCAAAGAGCCTATGACCTTTGCAAAAATGCTAAATAGCCCCAAAGTCCTGAATATCCTTAAAACAATTATAAAACAAGTCAAATTCGTTACAGTTTTAGTATTAAGTTATTGTGGTCAGTGGCGCCCTCTAATGGTCTAGAAGTGAATTCCAAAAACGTAAATTAACATACGTGTTAATTTAATGCAGTGGTTCCCAACCTGGGGTCCGTGACCCCTCAAGGGGGTCCCCACAATTTTGTGTGTTCTGAGGTTGTCAGGTTTTCAAGATTATGTTTGTAAAAATGACATGTATAAAATCCAGATAACACACCCAATAGTACAATCAAAACGCTGTAAGAGGCATATCTCTGTATGACTGTAAAGTTTGTAATAGTTCACTTTTAATTGGGCGCATGCGTGTAGGAGATGGCGTTGGGGGGCCCTGGCTTGTCTTGGACACAGGAAACGGGGTCCTCGTGAAAAAAGGTTGGGAACCACTGATTTAATGAAATGCCTGCTCCTGTGTGCTTTCACAATAGTTACTTTTGCTTCCTCCTCATTTCCAGAAGACGTTTAAAAGCATTTTAAAAATGTCTCATTTTGTGTTAAAATGAGAATAACTCAGAACGCTTCAGAGGAAAGCAAATCTTATAAATAAACTCAAATAAAATGCATAAGACTTGTTTGTTTTGGTTTCATTTTGTGCTTCAATCGAGAAAAACTCACTCAGATCAGATTAAAGGATGGTTTAAATGCAAGAAACAGAAAACAAAACTACACGTGAGTAAAAACAAAACTGAAGGAATGAAAACAGAAAGAAAAAGTATGGCAAGTATGCCAAGAATTAAAAACACAATTCAAAGCAGATGCCCAAAAGGTGAGAAGACATCTAAAGGCAATCAGGGGTAACACAGGTTAAACAATTAAAAACCCCACAGAACAGAAAACCAATTCAGATATGTAACGCATCATAATAAGAGCTCAAAAAGAGCATAATTCTAATATTTTCTGTTGAGGTGAAACCTGACGGGTGAGTGCCCTCGTGCCTCTGGGCTACATGCATTATTTACTCATCAGCAGGGTAACATGATATCCGCCTCACCAATCAGTCAGTGAGACAGGCCAGGTGAGGGAGGAAAGAATAACACAGCTGTAGTGGTGTTTGTCCTCCAACAGGACATCAAAGCTCCACATGTGATGCCTCCTCTCCATGAGCTTTTCTCCATACATGACCAGCATGATCACTGCTGAGGCTGCAGGTAGAGGGACGTGGGATTGAAAGGGGATCTGGCTGAATCTGATATGACGCTGCTGGTTGTTGTGAGTCTGCTTGGTTAAGGTGCGGCACTTCAGGTGAGGAGAGAGAGGACGGCGCTCGGACAGAAACCACCTGTAACAGGACAGAAACTCCACCTGAGAACATCACAGGTGAGTCTTTATTCCACTAAACATGGATTTGTTTCTCCCACCCTATGGAGGTAGTTTAGGAGCAAAAAACAAACAAAAATTCTGTTAAAACCCAAAGAGGAATAGAGCAAAGTTTTGTATTTTTAGAATTTTTTTTGCCATTTAATACAGATTTTTTTTGCTTCTTTAACCAACATTTATTGTGTCAAACCATTTTATAAAATCTCCTTTTACTTACAGCAGAGCTTTGAATCTGCTGGCTTATAAAATCTAATGTGATATGTTAGATCTGTTATCACTTTTTATTGTGTTTCTCTAACATTTGGAAATAAAACCATCCCTGTTGATTATAAAACTTTGACTTTAAAAGAGAACAAGTAGAACAAACATCAGCCGGTCACTTGACCGGCTGGTGAAAACATGACTAGTTCATTTGATTATTTGAATATTTGTTCCTCTGATGCTTTACTCGTCATGACGGTCTAGTCAGAGTCCTGGAAGTCTCATATAAAACCTAACAAGGTAGAATAATCTATAAATTAGTTAATAAACATGTATCAAGTAAATAAATCATGTTAGTGGGATGATTCTGTTCCTCAAGTAGACCCAGTTTTATGGGGTTAAATCAGTGCCAAAATGTCAGTTTAGTTGGAGAACAAAATGAATGAATAAAATGGAAAATGAAAGTCAGGTTTTTACAAGGCCCTTAACTGGAAGTGGGTAAAAAATGGTTTATCGTCTGATATCTGGTGCAGTCAGACGAGAAACCTTATTTTTTTTAACCAATGTCCTTTTACAGGCTCAGAAGGTGAATTTTAAAAACCAAATAATGAAAGAACATTTCTATTTAGTGCATTTTGTAACCACTATGGTAAAATTGTTTTTTGTGTGTGATTTATGTGGTTTTTACATTTTGAATAACCAAAAGTTTCTTAATTTTTTGCACATATTTTTATTTTAACATTAGTTTTTCCTTCAAGTTTTTGTTTATAATTTTTCTTACCATAGTATAATTTTTTATTGACTTTTATTTTCATTATTTGACTTGAGATGATAACAAACTGTTATTTATTCAAAATTAAACATTTTAAATTTTAGTTGGAAATTGAAAGACATAGCTTGAGTTTTAAGGAGAAAAGAAAACTAGAGTGCTTCAGAATTATTTGTAGATGGAATGAATATTTGACAGATTATTTTCTAACTTCCATTTTTAAAACGCTTTTCGATCTTTTGTTTAGTTTAAAACACTTTCAAATTTCAAAATCTTGTTTTCAATTTTAATTTCAAACTTATCTTTAAAGGGATATTCCACCCAAAATTTAAATTTTGTCTGTTGACATATTTCCCAGAGTTAGATAAGTGGGAAAAAGTATTTTGTAACCAGTGCAGTGATTCTCCTAATCTGGCAGCAGTTTGTCTGCTTTAGTTTAGCTTTAGCTTAGCATAAACAATGGAAGTGAATGGCAGGTACTAGCATGCTAGTTACAAAATGTTTTTTCCCACTTATCTAACTCTGGAAAATATGTCAACAGACAAAAATTCAATTTTGGGTGGAATATCCCTTTCAGGGTTAATGTTTATTTTAGCAGGCCTTCACTTGACTCCTGCATGATGTTTATTATTAGTTTATTATTTTGTTGGGCCTGGTTAAGTTGCGTATAGCTCCGGTTTGTCAGCTGATTGTTTTTACTGTAAAGACTGTTTAGATCACAGAAAACTGTACATAAAGTTGAGAATAAAGATGTAATAATGAGTTATTGTTGTGACTCTATTAAATATTCAAGCATGTTGCTATAAATTTGTACCGATTCTCATATTTCTGTTGCTTACTTGCAGGCGATAAGAGGACGATGAACTGGGGTTTTCTGGAGAACATCCTCAGTGGGGTGAACAGGTATTCCACTGTGATAGGACGCATCTGGCTCTCGGTGGTTTTCGTGTTTAGGATCCTGGTGTACGTTGCTGCTGCCGAGCAGGTGTGGAAGGATGAACAGAAGGATTTTATCTGCAACACGGAGCAACCCGGCTGCGAGAACACCTGCTTCGACTACTTCTTCCCCATCTCTCAGGTGCGTCTCTGGGCCCTGCAGCTCATCATGGTGTCCACGCCCTCGCTGCTGGTGGCGCTGCATGTGGCCTACAGGGAGCACCGAGAGGCCAAACACAAACGGAGGCTCTACCAGGACAAAGGGAGCATCGATGGAGGCCTTTTCTGCACCTACACCATCAGCCTGATCTTTAAGACGGGCTTTGAAGTGGGCTCCCTGCTGGCGTTTTACTTCCTGTTTAATGGCTTTGACATGCCCATTCTGCTACAGTGCAGCCAGAGTCCCTGCCCCAACACGGTGGACTGTTACATCGCTCGAGCCACGGAGAAGAAGATCTTCCTCTACATCATGGGCTGCACCTCTATGCTGTGCATTGTTCTGAACATCATGGAGTTCATGTACATCATGTGGCTGCGGATGTGTAAATGCTTCAGTAAGTACTACATCCCTAAGGAGAAGCCCATCAGCCGCTGCCAGTCTCGCCTTTCACATGAAAATAGATTTGTTTCGTCTGAGTTTGCAGCAAACACAAAGGTCTGCAACATGGAGCCCGGAGCTGCGGGTGAGAAACCTGCCTGTCCGGTCTCAGAGGGCAGTGACCAATCAGGAGCTCCCATCTCAAAGTGAAACCACAATTTGTTTTTTCCAGGAATTTGTTTGACTGCTTAGTGGAAATATTCTGCAGAAAAACACGAATGAGGACATGTTCAGAGTTATCCTGATGATGCAATGTGGGATAAATCATAAGGAAAATTCTCTTCACCAAAGAAAGATGCAAATTTGACTCAAATTTTCATCTTTTTCATATTCAGCTTCCTGCTGATGGCCTACAGAGCCTACAACAACAGGATTTCATCTGTAAAGGGATAAAGATGCATGTTTTATCTGAAGCTGTGTGTCTATTTTAGACAACCTTTCAGTTACTTACATAACTATTTATGTTATATGTATTATAGACATGAAGGTGAACATTAGTTAGGAGCTTGATGGTTGTGAAGTTATTTTGTTTTTAGTCAAAATACTGAAATATTCCAAACTGGCTGTGCATGCTGCAGAAGTGTGTTAAAAACACTTTGCATGAATGTGTTCTATACTTGTGCAATACCGGATTCACATTGTTGTCTGTGTCTCTTACAGTATGCTGCATAGTGCTGGTACCAAGTTTGTTTTTATCTTTTATTTGTGGTTTTTTTAGTGATCTAAGATTACAATACTCGATTACTGCCTATGTGTATATACATGTATCCTTGTTTTTATCTTCTAATTACCTTTTGAGTGATGGTGCTGCTGTGACAAGTGAATTTCCCCACTGTGGGATCTATAAAGTCTATTCTATTCTATTATTGTGTAAAAGGAACATGAAATAGAATCCATTAGTTTTTGTTTTCTCCACCCATGAGTCACCATCTCTAATACTGATTTTGTTTCTCATTCCATGTTTTGTTTTGGGAAATTAAATCTTTATAAACCTTAATTTTAAAATGTCCAGTCTCTCTCTCTCTACACACACACACACATTAATTCACATTTAAGATAAATCTTTCTGTTTGCTAAATTTATCAGAAGAAAGATTCATAAAAAGGCATTAAGAATTAATATTTTTATATTTGTGTAAAATATTTTTGTCTTGTTTGTTTTTTTCTGTTTACAATATAGATGTTTATTTAAAAATAAAGCAATAAAATATTTATGTCTGTTATGCATTGTATTATTCCACATTTATAAGTTCTTCTCACCATTTTTATTCTGCAACCTGTGGCTCTTCATCCCCTTTGTTGTAATCAGTGGATTTTTATTCCATTGATGTAATGTGACAGAGAAATGTAAGAAACAAACGGCTAAAGATAGAAGTAAATGAAATGGAAAATATTTAAAAATAAAATAAATTAGTTAATAGAAATTTGATGGCAATAAAAGTAACCATAACGTTTACATAAATAAAGGAAATGTAATAAAAAGCTTGTTTTTTTAAGGCAGCGTCGAAGACGTCTGACGTCGCGCGTCACGTGATCTCCTGAACAGAAACAAACATGGCGCCGCGAAACTGTCGGAAAATATGATGTGAATGTTTTTGTGAGTATCTTTTATTTAATTTGAGTTTCCGGTGTCTTTGGTGGTGAACAAATGGATAAAATGTCAGTGTGGTGTTTTGATTGTGATGATGTAAAGGAAAAACCCGCAACTATGAACTTTATCCGCAGCTTTCAGCGTCCCGCGGTCTGTTTGTTTCCATAAGGCGCCGTTTTAGTTCTCGTTTAGTTCAAGGACGCTGGTTTACGGTCAGAGACTTTTTAAAATGACTTTATTTTGGTTTTTTGTCATTTCAGGATCCTCTTATGACTCAAAGATCCGTGCTGAGTGTTCGCAGACGGATGAGGAAGAGGAGGACATCAGTGTTCGTTATCAGGTGAATTCTGAGCTTCCGGTTGAGTTTAAATCACAAAACGAAATCAAGAACGTTTGTTTTTTAAATCGTATTATGTCAAAAGGTCAACCTCGGGTCAAAAAGCACCAGAGATACTAGGTAAATAATACAGAACTAAAATTAGTTTATTTCTAGAACTGAATCCTTCTTGGCTCAGTCTTGAGTTGGTCCTGGTGTGCATCTATNAAGAGACAGGGTTGGTCCTCCTATCTTACAGTTAAAGAGCCGGATTTTATTGTATTTGCTCAACGTGATCTTGATTAATTATTCAGGCTTTCTGGAGGTTTTTCACAAAGGTTATTTGGGCTTTGGCTACTTTTTATCACCATGTGTCATGAAATACAGAAATTAGATTTTTTTATTTTATTTTTTTTGCCATTTTTTCTTCCCAGCTACATACAGGAACCTTTGTGTCATTTAAAAATGATTTTACTTAAAGAAAATCTTAATTTTGATGTTATTTTCTAAACTAACTCGTAAGAAGCGATGTACCAAACAATCATCTGGTGACGCACACAAAAAGGTTTTTTTTCTCTATTCATGATTGTAACAGATCTTTCTTGTTCACATTTTTATTTGCATAATAGTAAATCTCAAGTGAATCAGAAATTTAAAAAAAGAATTGTGTTGAGGTAGCTTTAGTTCTGTCAGCAGGTCAGATCTGTACGAGAATCAGAAATCAGTATCAGCCCTCAAAACCAGAATCGTTTGCATCTACTTGTAAGTTTGCTTTTTCTCACTAAAATTAAGGCTTGAACAGATAATATTAAATTAGATCTTATTTTGAAACATTAAGGTGTTGACTTCCTGTTGTCTAAATTTTAATTGATGCAAATCTACCAGAAATTGATCAAGTCTGAATAAATCGGCCATAAATAAAGAGCTGCTGTGCTTTTCTCTTGATCACAGTTACATGAGCTGAAACCAGGATGGCTCTGAGGAAACGGCTGACCAGGAACATCTCCTCAAACGAAAACACGCAGGAGGACGAATCTGCTGATGACGGGGACAATGGGGTAAAGTTAGAGATCATTTTAACTTGTCCTCTGAACGGGCTTTACACTGATTTTACTAAATGATCTCTTTCCTCACTCCGACTGAACCTTTTCTGTTAGATACCCCTTAAACCGATTTCAGCTGAACCTTTGCTTTTGGTTTCTGATTTTTCAGGACGAGTTCTCATCTTTACTTCTATCGCCGGCAAGAGAGAAACGCCGGAAGGAGAAAGCGAACAAACCCAAAGGTAAATGTTTTTAGAGACATGAAGTCATAGATGTTGAAGGAAATCCTCAACACAAACCAAAGTAAAATAAGCCATTTTCATCCATATTTGCTTCATTTCATGCAGCCGCAGCCCCGCCTGCATGCTAGTGTATTATGGGATGGGCATCATCTGCACTGTAGCTTCTTATTTATTACTTTAAAAGACCTGTTTTAATTATAAATGCTCTCCTTAATGATTATCTGTTCATATAATTAAAGAATTGAGTCCTTTTTTAAAATAATGAGACCCAAGTGTGACCTGGCTTTAACCTACTTCTATGGTTCTGCCTGGCTGTGCGCTCCTCAGAGATGACGGAGGAGGAGATGATGGACTTCGCTCTGCGTCTGAGTGAAAAGGAGGCCAGCGACGTCGCGTTCCAGCAGGAGCAAGAGGAGGAGGCCGTGATGAAGGCCATCCAGGAGAGCGTGAGTTCCTAGAAAAGATGGTCCCGCTTTGTTTCAGCCCGGAAACGTTTCAGTTGGCAAACGTTCCAAATGGAGCAAGCTTGTTATGTTTAGAAGAATTGTTTTATTTTCATGAGACGGTGACTCTCCAAACGTCCTGCAAATTTCCTGCTGCAGACTTCAGCGGGAATCCTGTCACCTCTAGTTCATCTGCAGTTTTAGGCGTCTCATCGGTAAAGATCTGAACTATGTGAAGATTTGCTCCCATCTGAAAAGATAAACAGAACAACGACCCGGGTTTGGTGAACGTTTAGAGCTTTTCTGTCTCGTAGATGGTCGGACAAACGCAGCCGTGTCTCAACTCCCCGAGCAAAACGGATCGCTCCCACAGGCTCAGCTGTCGACGGAAACTCTTGTACAGGGAGGGGCTGTCTGCCGTCGATCGGGGAGCGTCGATGGATTGCTGCACACCCGAAAACGACCTGAACTCAGGTGAGTCCACCGAGCTCAGCCTCGTTCTGATAAACATTCCACTCAACAGGAAACAACATATTTTATGTTGGTGTTAAATCAAACTTCCCAATAATTTTCCCAGAAACAAAAGGACCAGGAGGCGAAGCCGTTGTTAAAAAGCGTAAAAGGAGTGCAGGAAGTCCTGAGCTGGAGGGGCCGGTGTCGTTCCAGAGTCAGGATTCCCCCTGCAGCTCGGAGTCTGTCCCTGCTCCTCTCCACTCGCCACAGGTGTGTTTCTGTCCTTTAAAATCGGTCAAAAGTGAAAAATAAAGCAAACATTTACGTCTCTTTCCTCCTCTCTGTGACCCAGAGCTCAGACTCGACCCAGATCGACGACACTCAGCTCCAGAAGTCCCCCGTCTTTCCGCTAACCGGACGCAATGTGGCGCTCCAGATCGACCGGCTCAACCAGGACTTGGTGGACTCCTGCAGGAGCTCCGGTTTTGTCCTGTGCTCTCAGGACAGTTTGACCATATCTGAAAACTCCGCTCAACCCAGGAGCCCCACGTTTCCCCGAAGCAACCCCACCTCATTTTCCAAAAGTTCAGTTTTCTCAAAGACGGTCCAGGGAGAGGACGGGGAGACTGAGCCGAGACGTCCCAACTGGGAAAACTCAGCGTTCGGGTTCTCCTCCCAGAACAGTTTAACCCCCTCTGTGACGTCCTTTTGCCCCAAGAGCCCAGTGTTCCCCCGAAGCCCCCACACCCCCAACATCCCGCTGCTCTTAGACGGGCTATCGTCCTCCAGAAGCAACGGCCGAGGGAGGAGGAGGAGGCAGAACGACGAGCCTCCCATGAGCCCGGTGTTTGGAAGGACTCAGCCTGTCACGGATGTGCAGAAGAAGTCTCAGAGTCCTTCAGCTGCAGGTTGTAACGGTGAGGAGGAGCGGGACCGCTGGGAGGTGAGTTCTCTGCTCCGTGAAGATTCTATAGAGGAAAACTTACGAGGAGCCAGTTTCTACAAATATGGCAGCAGAAAGACTCATTTTCATTATGAATTTGTGTTTTCTAGTTTATTTGTGAGGAAATGAGATCTGCAGCTGGATGCATTAAAGCGATGTGATTGGTGGAGATGAGTCACGTTGTCTAGAGATTATATAAAATAATATTTGAAGTTATTTATTAGAATTTGCTTCACAAACCAGTTTTTCAGGTTTTAAATTGGATTAATTTTTTTGCGTCTTCCTGCTTTTCAGACAAAGGATCCGAAGCCCGATGGAGCTCCACGTCCATCCAGATCCGGTAGGGTCACACTTCTGCTTCCGGTCGTTTTGTGAGATCAGAGTTTTGCCTGAAACGTTTTGTTTCAGAAGAGCTGAACGAAAAAGCCCAGAAGTCCGCCGAGTCGGAGCCGACGAGTGAGATGACGCTGGCCTGGTCAGACGAAGACGATGCAGAAAGCACGTTTCTCTTCAGCCCCGTCTTCCCAGAGGAGAGAGCTGCTCGTCAGGCAGAACACCGGACGGCCTCCCAGAACCACAAAGCTGCAGGTTCTCCAGGGAAAACCGGGCCGGACTCCAGGTACGGAAATCACATATCTGACTAATTCCAGGCTTTTCCCGTCAATAATGAGGTTTCTGGTTGTTTTTATATCATTTTGTATTTTTTTTTATGAATTTTATTTATATACTAAGTAGAGCTGGACTATTGGTATTTTTTAAATATCAACATAATTTCAAACAAGATGACTCAGTAACGTGTAGGTTGATATAAAAATACAACCAGTGAGTTTCTAGAGTTAGCAGTAGGGCTGAGTGAGCTGTTGTTTCTGGACTGAAATTGCGATTTCAAGAGAGAGACGGATTCTCCAGCAGCTGAACGGGATTTACCGTAATAAGTGGACTGATGGCACACTGTTGGTAATTCAAACAAGCATGGAAACCGTGTTAGAGCGACGTTTTAGTGAAAAACAGACGACCCAGAAAACCGGCCAGGTTGCCTGCCTCGGTAAATAATGCATGTTTTTGTTATTAAATACGTTTGAAAGCAGGTTTTACCTTCAGGCTTCCTTGTTGCATCATTAGAGAACAAGAAGACCATATTTTTTTTATAAACCACCTCTCTAGATAAAAATCACAAGTTGCTTCACAAGCACATTAGAAATTAACTAAAAACGATAATAATGGGAGAAAAAAATAGCTTTTAATGTTTTTATGGTTTATTGGACTATATTGTGGAGAATGTGTTGAACCTTGATTTGAAGAAAATCATAAATCAAACTGAAATCGCAATTCAATCTACCTAAAAGCGCTAGTTAACAGCCGCTAGCTGCTGCTAGCTGCTGCTGCTCCGTCCCTAAGCGGTTATCACGTGTTCTCACGCTTGATTAGAAAAGTCTCCAGTTGAACGTTCTACCCTAAACTTTGCTTTTGGCTTTGTGTTTTATTTTCTGGGGACGTTTGTTCGTGTTTCAGCGCTGCGCTCCACCATGGCTGCTGCAGCAAGTTTTGTTTTCAGTAATAACGAGCTGAACTGACACATTTAACACAATAACAGCATTACAGGTCAAATCAACCATCAGCTGTCATGGTTCTTTATCGGCCAGCAGAGGGAGCCAGAGGTCTCCTGTTACTAAAAATCCTGATCACAACACCCTTAAGCTGATCATCATTAATTCAGTTTATCACATTTTCAGTCATTTATTATCAGAAAACTCTGCTTTTATGAGTGTTGACATGTTTTTGTTCAGTTCATCCCAGAAGATGCTGAAGCTCCGCCTCCTCGCTTCTGCTGAAAAAACAGTTTTGGCAGCTTTATGTCACGTCTCGCTGCTCTTTGGGCCTTTTTCTGCCAAAACTGCTGTCAGTGTGTTTAGCAGGAGGGAATCTGGGGGGAAGCAGCCACCCTGAAGAGGCAGCTGTGATATTGGTTAGGGAACCAGGATGAATGAATCTAAAAAGCGTTGATGAAAAGCAGCTGATGGACTTCTCTGTTCTCTGCAGCCAGAAAACTGATTCAGAACTCCACAAACACACATCCACCAGCAGGCTGCAGATTTCCACCACAGAAGAAGAACTTCCTCCCACCAGCAGGCAGGAAGTGGCTGGCAGAGCCCCCCCGCCCGAGGAGTCCTTAAACCGGCCGACTGTCCACTACTACTGGGGGGTTCCCTTCTGTCCTCAGGGCCTGGACCCAGACAGATACACTCAGGTGATTCAGACCAGAGCCACTCAGGAAAAACATGTCAGCGATCGTATTTTGACTTTCTAATGAGAGGAAGAGTAATCTGATTACTGTTGTTGGTGTCAGGTGATCGTGGCCCAGATGGAGGTTTATGAGAAGAGTCTGAAACAGGCTCAGAGGGTCCTGCTCAGGAAGGCGGAGTGGGGGGAGGGCATCCAGCCGCAGCCGGAGGTCAGACACAGCAACATGGCCGCTCCTCTAAACACGGCTCACGTCCTCTCCGAGGAATCCATTCAGATAATATTCCCTCCTCCTTTTGAGGAGGAATCCGATCCGACAGCCGCGCAAACCGGGATGATGTTTTTGTTTTTTATTCCCTAGAAGTCACCGTCACCCGACACGCGGACTCAATCTCCTCAGCCTCAGGTTCCACGAAGGTAAAACTTATTTAAATCTTTACAACTTTTATCGTAATTAGAAACAAAAGTCAGAGATTCACACAGGAGGAGGAGGAGGAGGAGGAGGAACACTTTCTGATACAACACCGGTCTCACTCGGACGTCTCTGTTGGGTCTAAAACGATCACTCGTTTACTAATGTAGTCACTATTTCTCCAGTCAGGACTCCAGGCTTGTTACACACAGGTAGCACGTCCTGGTAGGTGCTCCCCCATAAATGGTCCGGGTGCTGCACCTCCTCACTTTAGCGTTCCACCTTTAATAATCCTCCTGTTATCAATCACAATTAATAAAACCAATATTCAGCTTTTTAGTTTAATTTATGTCTGAATCATGTTGCATCAGAAAGAGTCCCCCCCACAACCACACACACCAATTAAAGATGGCTGCCACAAGCAGGTGACTCAAAAGCATCAATAACTCTTGATCTAAATCTTGGGACTAAAAACAAGGTTTTAACTGAAAATGAGGTAAAAACTGAGAGTTTGACTCAAATCTAAATGACTTTCTCTTTGTTAAAGAACTTTTAACCGTTTATTTTACAGTTGAATGTTTTTCTCATTTTTATTAAATGTTGGTGAAAACGATGCGATGGTCTCGTTTACGTTGTTGCCAGGAGAGGCCTCAGACGGAGAGGCAGGAAAACGAGCGACGCAGTCGAGGAAGAGAAGAGGAGGGAGGAAGATGAGAATCAAGAGGAAGAAGAGAAGAACGGGGGTGATGAAGAGCAGATGGATACCGATGACTGTGATGTTTGTCCAGGTTCTCACGTCTCCTTCAGTTTGATATTCAGAGTCGTATTTAATGTATAATAACATCACATAATGAAGTATATTTTATTTATATCATATATAATCTAATAAGAGCTCATTCACTGGTCATTAAAGTAAAACCTGAGAGAAAACACACTTAAGCCCTATTTGGATATTTTTAGAGTGTTTTTTTCCCCTAAAGTTTTTTGTTTGTTTGTTTTTTATATTTTAGAATTTTATTTTTAATCATCTTAAAACATTTTTTCTTAAAAAAAAGATTTTCAGGAAGACTTTTAATAAAGTCAAAAATCACCACATTTCCTTTTAATTCTCCATCTGAACCAGATTCCCTCTAAAAGTTCCTTAAATTAATGAATGAACTAGTTTTGTGTTTATGAAGAATAAAATTTCAGTTTCTAAAGTTTTGCCCCTTTGATTAAAAGCATCAGAAATGATCCCAAATTAAATTTTGTTTTATTTTTTTATATCAAACGTGATCCTCGGGTGTAAAATCTGTTCTATGTTGTTTTCTACCTGCGGACAAATAGTCTGAAACACATTTTCCTCTTAAACAACCGACTTCTCACGGATTTATGTAGGAATGCTCTTTGAGTTTGACCTGATTTAACCCGTTTCTCCTGTTTCAACAACAGAAACGCAGCTGAGCGACGACGGCACACAAGACCTGATCGTGGTCGCCGATGGAGCAGAACAGGTCAGTTTTAACCCGAGGCTTTCAGGTCGTTCTTACTGCGCCGAGAAAAATGTTTCAGTTGCTTTTTAAAGGTTAGAAAAGAGAAAAATATATAATATAAACATAAAATCAAGATTTCTGCCTCCTAGATTCAGAAGCTTATCTAAAATCCTGATAATTAATCTGAACAAATGACATAAATTAAAGAATCAGTTTTAGATTCTAAAATTAACCTTGTCTCGTTTTTTTTGCTTAAATCTCATCACAGAAACATCCCGAGCTGCAGGAGGGAGAGGCGATTCTCCGAGAAGATTCTCCCGTCAAGAATGAGCCGCGTGAGGAGGAGGGGGAAGGAGAGGAGATGGGCGGTAATAAAACATTCTGATCGTCTCACATTTGAGGAAAACTTTCTGCCAGATTTGATTATCTTTCTGTCCATTTCAGTGGCGTCGCGCCCAAAGACGAAGGAAAACGTCTCGGGCTGCAGCGATGGCGGCTGGACTCTGAGAGACGAGAAGGAAGTAAAGGAGGACAGGAGGGACCTGGACCTGAACGCCGAGGAGACGAAGGACCGAGGGCTTCAAAGACCAGCGTCTCCTGAGCTGGAGTCGGCCGTCGTCCCTCGCAGCCCCGAAGCGTCCGTGGACTGTCCCATCTGCCAGGCGCCGTTTCCCGCGAGTGAGATCGAGGTGCACGCGGCGTACTGCGATGGAGAGGTGGCCGTCGTAGGTGAGGGGAGAGCCGGAGGAGGCCGTTTCCAAGGTGACGGGAGGTTATTTAGTTTCATATTCGTGCTGTAGCCTCGAATGAAACCACATTTAAAGTTGACGTGTGTGTGAGTTAAACCTGATACCAATTAATCCCAGAGAGCTGTGATCTACAGCTTCTGAAGGTGTTTTTAGCTAGCACCATTTAGCATTTAGCAGCGGTGAGTTTACAGTAATGCTGCATTCACAGAAAAAAATCTAATCTCTGAGTTTGAGATTATTTGATAGAATAGACTTTATTAATCCCACAGTGGGGAAACTGACTCGTTACAGCAGCACAAACACTCAGAGAAAAGGAAGAAGAACAGATCCTGCACTTTTACCTGTACAGGTAAACACACATCAGCCGTAAGCTATTATTTTAACCGTCAACCACTAAAGAACAACAAATAAAAATAGAAAATTGGGTTTCCAAGAATACGCAGCATAAGGGGTGCAGACATACTAATGTACATATCACAGATTAAAGGGACACTTTGCAACTTTTTCATATTTTGAAATCATTTTCTTGAGTCAGTTTGTGCTAAAATGACCTTTTACAGGGTTAATGAAAGGTCACCCAGCCCCTGTGGCCAGAATATTCCACTTCACAGTTGCCGGTCCGGTCTGTTGGGATTTAGAAAGATTCAGCTTGACCTACCTGGATCTGCAGTCTGCTTCCAGCATGTTTCCTGCATGTTTTAGATCATGAACACAGCTGGTTTGTTTGATTTAGTGATGAACCGCTCCTGTAGACACTAATGAAGGCTGAGGAGACATTTCAGCTGTTAGATTAAGGTGTTAAAAAGACCAACGCACAGCGAGGAGATAAGTTTTACTTTCGGTTTCGCCAACGAACACTAGGGGGTGCTAAAAACAAGCTAAAACTAACTAGTGTCCCTTTAGGCTGGATTTTCTGAGTCTGATCACCAGCTGGTTTAATCTGAGATCATCAGAACTGATCTGAGATCAGAGACAGCTTTAATTTTACTGATAAAAGTCTTAATCCTGACTTTAAATGGAACCCAGCTGTTGGACGGAGTTATTAATATAAAACAACGTCCTTCCGTCTGAATCAAGGCATCTCTGCCACCTTCGAACCAAACTGGGAATAACAGGATTGTCCACCTAAATAAACACACAGAAAATTATGTTTTTGACAGTTTAAGGTCATTTTTCATGTCTTCTCTGACGTCTGATTTCATCCACGACTGATCTAGGACTTCTGTGTTTTGTGTCGATGGTGAAAACCAACTTCTCCTCTTCTTCACACACAGAGGTGGTGACCCTTCGTAGAAGGAAGAGGAGAGCAGGGAGGACGGCTGAAGAGACCATCAACTCCTCCAGTTCCTTCAGGTCTGTGAAATTAGCTTTTGTGTTTGAAACAAATGATTCAGGTTCACTAAAGTCTAATTAAATGTCTCATGAAGTCACATGAATTGTGTGAAAAGGCTCAGTTCAGCTGTTAGAAACATTAACCTGCTGTTTTAGTAGAAGAGGAAAGTTTTCTTGATCATTTTGCCTTCAAAATAAAACGCATGTTTTTATGTGAAGTCAGAACAAAATGGTTTGTTTTTACCTTTAAGTTTCTGATGTTTTATTAGTTTTTCTGACTCTAAAGGAACCTGGAGAAGTGTTACATCTGCCAGAAAGCCGTTCCTCTGAGCGATTACAGCCGCCACACGGAGCGCTGCTGCCTTCGGCCCTCGTTCAGGACGCCAGCGGTGAGCTGAAAACACGGCAGCACCTTTAGACCTAAAGTGAAGCGTTGCAGCTGCTTTAATTCTGCTTACCTGTGACCTTCCAGAAGGGGAACCTGCTGTCGGCTCTGGAGCAAACTGAAAACAGGGATTCAGGTGAGTTCATGACATCATGACTCTTGGATGAAGGGATGAACAGCAGGGCAGAGAAAACGGGAGACCCCTGTTGTTCAGGTTATTTATGTAGCGCCAAACCACAACGAGTCGTCTCAGGGCTCTTCAGAGGAAACATTCCAGTCACTTATCAGTGCTTTGAGTTCAGGTCATCATTCCAATTAGTTAAAAGGTTGTTGTGTAAGGAAACCCAGCAGGTTGCATCGAGTCACTGACTTGTGTCAGACTTTACAGCGATCCCCATACTAAGCAAGCATGTAGCGACAGTGGAGAGGAAAACCTCAACAGATCCTGGATCAGTATGAGCAGCCATGTGTCACGACTCCCTGGGGGTTTGAATTTTGCATCAATTTAAAAAAAGTAAACCTGAGTAGAACGACTAGTGAGAAACACAGATGTAATAAATAAAACGTGTCACTTTGCTGCATGTTCAGAGAAAATTTCTATTATATTAAAACCATACTATGCAACTTTTTCAGCTCAGTGGAGCATCGCAGACAGCTGAGCAGGTTTAGAGGTTTAGAGAGACTTTGTGAGTCAGTGTCACTTTTCATGATATTCATCCACGCTACCCACAATGCATTGCAAAAGTATATTATTGGAGGTGAAAAACTAATTTAAAGCCATACTATGCAACTTTTTCATAATTTTAAATCATGTTCTTGAGCCAGTTTGTGCTAAAATGACCTTTACAGGGTTAATGATGTCACTCAGACCCCCACCGCCCTCGGTGGCCAGAATACCACACTTGCAACTTCAGAGTGGCGGTCCGGTCCCTGTTGCACTTAGTAAAGTGGAGCTGACATGCCTGGTGCTGCAGTCTGCTTCCAGCATGTTTCCTGCATGTTTTAGATCATGAACACAGCTGATGTGTTTGATTTAGTGATGAACCGCTCCTGTAGACACTAATGAAGGCTGAGGAGACGTTTCAGATGTTAGATTAAGGTGTTAAAAAGACCAACGCACAGCGAGGAGATAAGTTTTACTTCACCAACTAGGGGGTGCTAAAAACAAGCCAAAACTGCGTAGTATCCCTTTAATCTTCAGTGGTTATTTGGTGCTTAACAGGCCTTATTGTAGGTGAGAGACGAGACTTCTGGTTCTGGTTTAAGTCAGAATGAATCTGCTGTGAGGACCGGACCATTTGGGAACACCAGTAGGTTTCTAAAACCATTCAGCCAGACGCATCAACACCAACAGGAAGTCTGTGCTCCAGGAACACTGACCCGTAGCTGCAGGTCGTCTCGATGGTGGACGATTGTTGTTGGATCTTTATTTTCCTCCTAATAGGTTGTTTTGTTTCCCTTTAGAAACAAACCAGCAGTAAAATCAGGTGTTTTTGTGTTTTTTCAGATGCTGGACCTTCTGGATCCAAACTCCAACCTCAGTAAGAAAACATTCCTGTTTATCCTGAGGAGATTCCCAAAGCAAATCCTGATGTTGGTTGTTACAGACATAAATGATTTTGTTCTGTGGTTGGCCCGTCTGAGACTTTACTGGCTGATATTTTATAAAATTACTCCAGTTTAGTTTCTATTTCATCATATTTGTAGATAAACACGTTTTTTTTTGTGTGTGTGTGTTGAATCTTCAGAGCTGTAATCGACCTGCGGGATGATGATGATGATGAAGAGGAGGAAGCTGCAGAGTTCCGGATCTGTGACTCTCCCATCAGAACCTTCACTTCCATCTCCGATGCCACCGGATGCCTTATCGACTTCAAGAAGCAGCAGCGTTCCAAGAAGCCGGGTCAGAAGCGGAGATGACGAGTCCTGTGTGAAAATCCCGAGCCTTAAACTGAACCCGGGTCAGGCGGGACATCCCGGGTCAGCCGGGACGGGACGCTCCTGGACTTTATGCAGAGGAACCCAAACGGAGCACTTGAATGTTGAGAGGAAAACTGGTGAAGCCACTAACGTTGACTGACTACCTCCTCTTCATCACACCATTCCCATTACTGTAGCTTTGCTTTTACGGTTTAGACCATCAGGCCAACGCATCGACCAGAACCAGAACCTCTCACCGGTGCCGCCTACTTTTAAAATAACTGAAAAGTGATTCTTTGAAAAAAGTTAAATCAGATCTCCTTTACTGAAACCAGGGGAAATAAATGGTTTTGCAGATGGACGTTTACGGATCTCACGTTTGGGTTTAAATCCTAAAGTGATCGATCAGGAGTCCATCTGGTGCTTTTCAGGAGTTTTTTTAAAGAAAAAAGCGGCTCAAAAGAACTGAAAAAGGAAAGAAGACTGTGGGAGTTTATGCAGAGATATTTTAACTGTTTGTGTTAATTTGACTAAAAGAAGTAAAGGAGGAGCTAAAGCTATAGACGATATATCTGTATAACGTTTGATTTATAGAGATCTGTAATCTTTAGTACAAAGAGCCATTTTAACCTTCAACAAAAGACCTGCTGCTGCATCATGTCCTGTTTGTTTTGTGTTTTCTAAAAGTTTGTCATGGAGAGAATTAGAAACCGTACATTTCTACACATGAAAATTCACTTCCTTGTTCAGGATATCAATGGAAAAAGCATCTCCGCCATCTTCTTTTGTTAAAAATGAAACCAAGAATATGGAGGGCCAAAAGTGCCACAGTACAATAAATAAATAAAACATTAAATCATTTTCCAACTTTTGTCAGTAGTTAAATAAAATCTGAAATGAATAAATACAATATATGAGTTTATATTGCACATCTATAATTTCATATATTATTTTTTCTGTCAACTTGCCATGAAAGTGAGTGGGAGGAGCTAACACAGCTAACATCGATTGCTCTGGTCTGCATGGATTCTTTTTAAACATGGCAGCTTGGTTTGTGCACAACTCGTTCATCTCAACACAAAAATCTATTCTGAAGTTCTAGACTTCATCTGTCCAAGCTAAAAGGATATCCGCAACAGCGCAGACCCCACATCCCCTTTATCCCACTATCGCGTATTTTTTTTCTGAAACATTATTGTGCCACATTGCCGCCACAGGCTGACAACTTATGGTGCGTTCGATTTACCTCGGAACTAGGAATGACGTCACACCCGAGTTATCAGCGTTCTGGTTTCCGTAGTCGGAGAAGTTGGAATTCCAATTATTCAGTTTAACTTTTTTATTTTTATTTTATTTTATTTTTTACTTTTTTATCAGGTCAAATAGGTAAAAAACAAACACGAATGATGGACTGTTGGTGCGTTCGATTTGTCTGTTTATTTTACAAGACACACATATAAGAGTGTGTTTGAAATAAAAGTTACATGTAGCGCTTGCATCTCTAATTTGAACAAACTAAAAGTTTTGTTTATTCGTCGTATGTGTTCGTTGAGAGCTACCTAAACAGCAGTTTTCGAGGGCGCTGCCATCTTGGATTTCGAGGTCGGAGTTCTGAAAAACGTCCGAGTTTCCGACTGGGAGTTCCGACTTTGCGGGGCGTTTTATTTGATTTTTCCTACTCGGAAGTCGGGATTTCCGAGTTCCGAGGATAAATCGAACGCACCATTATAACTGACCTAAGGCTTCCTGATGCTGCCACCGCTTTGCAGCCAAGTGGCGCCGTTGTTTTTGAAACAGACTGCTCAGTTCTTCAATAAATATCTCTTGTTTGACCACAAATCCTGTGTGAGCGATTCCTAATTCTGTTTTATTTCTAGGTTTAAAATATGTCCCACCAACATGTTAGGAATCCCTATAAAAGGAGCCGTCATGGTTGAAGACTCCTTTCAGACTAAAGCAATCGATCTGTACAGAAACAAAGACTATGAAACAAATCAATAATTGCCAAATAGGATGTTTATATTTATGACACATTTACTAAATTGTTTATTCAAGTCATTTGTTTTTTTCTTAGAATTTAATGTTTTTTTATATTGTGGCACTTTTGGCCCTCCATACCTGAACACAATCATGAGTAGTTTTTTATACTAACTAAATACAACTAAACACAATAGAAAGTTAAAAACGAATACAATTAATAAAGGTAAAAACCTGAGTTTAAAATGTTTTACCTGTTAAACAGAGTGGGCGGGGCTTAAAACTGTAACCAACTGATCCGTTCATACTCATGCGGTTCCTGTTCAAACTTTTAACATCAACTTAAGTTTCAAAGATCACATTTAAAGAATGAGGAAGAAAGTCACGTCTAAAGTCTGAACGCTGTAAATTTCCACTTTAAGGTCACACAAAGAGTTCACAGTTGTTGCTACAAGACCAAAAACATTTCCCTTTCTGGACATTAAGTGCTTCAATTTTTCATTTATGGTGTCTGGAAAAACCACTGATCATCATTTCAGCATCTTAAATCAATAAATGGACAGAAGTGAAATAATCTGACGTGTAGAAGAGTGTCTCCTTATGTTTGTCTCCAACAACCAGCCTGAAATGTGTTTTTCTGTAAGGAAACATTAAAATCCAGTTTTGAAAACTCACAGTGTCATAATATAAGAAGAAACTTGTGAGGATGAAGAAATGTTCCTCCACACTAAGAAAAAAAAATGGTTGAATGTGAGGTAATTTTGGGGATTTTGTTCTTACACGTCACTAACTTCACCATTTCCCAAAAAACTCAGAGAGGAACTGCAAATCAGATTATTACCAAACACCTAGACACATAACCGTTTAAACTGAGCCATAAACTGGCTAATGATAATTTAACAGCTATATAATAATTTGTTTTATTATGCAAGAATCTGGCCCCAGCCACCTGGAGATCCTCCAGCAGAGGGCAGGAGATACAGGACTGGATGGTTTCTGATGAAGGTACTAATCCTGATGCTAATTCTGCTTTAAGGACAGAAAACATGGCCACTCAGAGGGGAACAGGCCATAACATTGTTATGACCTGTAAGTGTGTTGATCTTTGTTGCTGGATGAGCTGCTGCCTGACTTGGTCAGGACACTTTTGTAAAGGAGATTTTTAATCTCAAGGGTTTTCTTTCCTGGTTAAATAAAAGATTCATACAAAATTAGCTGTAAAACAAAATAACAAAAACTATGAAACATACTCAAAGTGTGGTAAGGGTTTCTTGTAATGTTCTTTGTTTTAAAACGTGCCTTACATAAGAACCCTGGTTCCTCCTCCTGCCGCGCCTTTACGCGCAGATTTACCTGCCGCCTCCCACAAACTCCGCTCCATCTCGGGCTCTTTCCGCCTCCATCCGGGGCGCCTCACCGGGTTCTACCCCTCCTGCCTCCGTCCTGGTTGCTGGTTTTGGTTTGTTGAGCTGAAACCAGCTGTTTGTGTGCGTGACAAGCCGCGCGTAAAACGCGCGTGCCGGTGCGCGCTTCTCGTTGGTCCTGTTGCAACATGGTGCTGTGAAGGAGTGGGAGTTAACTCGGCTCTAACTTGTTCTTTATTCGTCAGGGAAGTTGGAGACAGATCCTGTCTGTTGGAGCAACGCAGAGCAGCAAAGGTGAGTCTCTGTAGGGATTTTGGTGGTTCAGGTGATTGAAGTTTTTCTCTCCTCATCCTCTCAGTCAGTCTCTAATTTAAATCAGTCTGAAATCTGAGTCGACATTCTCACAGCCTACCTCACCGCCTCCTGTGGCAGGTGAGGGTTAAAAACAAACCTGTTGAGCTGGTTCAATTCAAATAAAACCGTAACGGACATTTAAAACACCCAGCTTGTTCCAGCATGTATGACAAGTCATTTGTGTATTTATTCTAAACCCCTGAAACTTTTTGTGCTACTCATTCACAACCACACTTGACCCAGACTACCAGCTAGAGCCACTTTTGGAAGGGACCTCTAGTGATCCACTAGCCCTAACTAGAAGATCCTGTTGTGTCATTTAACTAGTTAGTTACTGGATCAAGTGCCAGTAGGCATAACTTGTATTTTACTCAAGCTGAGTACATTTTGCTCAAACAGAGTAGAATTTACTCTGAAAAAGTGTACATTTGGTCCCATGGACTCAAATGTACTCTCTCGTTTTTGCTACAGCAAAGGTCTTATTGTCAGGGACAAATAAACAAATGGCTTACCATAAATGTGACTGTGAGACAAAACAGGTTTGTGTAGTCATTTGTGGGCGGAGTCTACTTATGTTTAGTTATCTGAACTTTTATCTGATTCTTCATAGCTGAGGTTCATCAGCAGAGGTTGGTGAGTTTTTTTTTAACTATCAGAAGCCTTTAAACCCACTTGTAATTCCACCTTTACGAATGATTGAAGAAACATTTATGAGCTTGTAAAAACTAAATGACACCTATATGATACAATCACCAAATGAAGAAACAAAACTATAAAAATAAAAGCAGCGGACGATTTGAAATCTTCATCCCGCTTCCAAGGCGAGCCATAATGTTTTTGCCTGTGAGTGTGTTTCTTAACAAGCGAATTCATGAACTACAGGAGGACTTTTAATGCAACTTTAGGTAATTTAGTCATTGAATGTTGGTTAACAAATCATTTACTTTAACAGTTGACCCATTTAAAGATGGACGCTCTACATTTGCTAATTTGATAGATATTGAACTCAAATTTGACGCAATGGTAGCTGAGAGTCACCCCAAAACAGACTCCACGAGCTCCACATTCTGAAAGATCTTTGTGAATAACTACTGGAGTCCACAGACATATATACTTAGACGCCCCATGGACTGGCGCTGCTTATTGGAGCTCCCGTAGTGGCCGGCCGCCATCTTAGATGGGTCTCCATTCGCCCCCAGTCCATTCATTTCTACTGAGGAAGGTGCTTACCCAGCTAAAAAACACATTTTATCAAGCTTTTTCACAAAATCAGACACATGATAATTAAAATATAAACATAATTAAACAAAATAAATTAAAATATAAAATCCCATCAGGTAGGCTAGAAATATCAATAGCAATCCCACGTGATCTGTTTTCAATAGCACACCGGTTGTTGCAACTGTAGGCTGCACAAAACGGGCATAATTGCCCACTCTGCATTGACTTTGGAGAATGAGGAGACCCATCCAATATGGCTGTTACGCTCTCCAGCACCCAATGGGGTGTCTACATATTCATGTCTATGCTGGAGTCCACCCTAAAAATCCAATGAACCACTGGACAGATTTGTTTAGCCTTTAAATCCCCAAATGCAAGATGGCCGCCATAGCTAATCAATATTGTAAAACATAAGTTGGTCCTTTTGATAAATGTTTCACGTGTCACCCTACACACCCCAGCATTAACAGATTGCATGAGATCTTGTCATGTTTCACATCTTCTTTTTACGATGTTGACATCACTGTTTCTTATCAAAAGATCCTAAACAGAGTTGGCCACCAGTGACAACCCCAGGAGACTTTCATAGGGGTGGCCGGACAGGGCCAGAGAAAACTTTGGGGTGACGCGTACCAAACTGGTCCTTGTGGTAACTCTGGGAGGGTTTAGCCTGTGTCGATGCAAGGCACGCTCCTTTATTCTTTACCTCAAATTTGAGAATCACAAAAATTTCTGAAAAAGACATTTCAAAAAGTTATTTTAAATATTATTTTAACATTTATTTAAAAATTTGGGCCACCCCTGGCCACCCCTTGTGGGCACCACTGTTGGCCAGTGACAGGTGCAGCTTTAAAGAACCATTTGATTTTTAAAAGAAAGTAATAAAATAGAAAAGAAAATTTTACGGTAATTAAATACCAAACTAAACATTTAGTCCATGTGTTTTTGTTAATTAATACTTAAAATTATAATAATTTACTTTAAAGCTTTCCTCATGTCATTTGGAACTGGCCTTAGCTACTCGTGTATTAAAGGAAAGCTGTTTTCTGGGATTTAAACTAGTGATTTATTGACAAGCCTTGTTTTTGTTTTGTTTTTTTAGGGGGGGGGGGGGGGGGGGGGGCTAACGTGAAAGAATACACCACTATGTTTGCCTTAAATCATCTGGACACAAAATTTGATTTTTTATGACTTTGATTGTGTTTTTTTTGTTATCAATCATATTAGCTAGTGAGGCCAACAGTTTACAGCTATGTGACATAGGACTTGAATTATATGGACTTAAACAAAAAGTCAGATTTGGTCATTTTATTCAACTTTGATTTGTTTTTTTCCAGATAAACAACAAGAACAACAAATCAGAGTCCAATAAAACCCAAAATGAGCAAGAAAAGAAAACTGGCTGCAATCCCTCCAGAGATATCCACTAAGGTAAGAAATAATCACCACAGTTACCACTGCATAACTAATGTGTTAGCCATGCTATGCTAACACCCACTTTGTGTTTTGTCATAGCATGTTAGCGTTACGTTAGCTCTCATCATTGAGCTTCAAGTATTTTAGAGATTTCAAACCCATTTAACTAGAACTCCCAGCATTTTCTGATTCCTTCAGCTCTACCAGAGCTTCGTCAAATGACGGCTTGGTTTGATAACAATGACTAAATCACTGATCGTTGGCTGCCTTTCATTTGTAAATGTGGCCAGCCACAGATGACGACCAATGGAATGTGCTTGGGTGTTGGGGGTTGTCAGTCTTTCAGGCTGGCCCAGTGGCTCTACTTGTCTCTCTCCTGTCTTGAATCTGGTCAACTGAACTTGTCCATCCAAAGACTTCACAGAAGCACACAAAGGACAAGAAGGGATTTTTTATATAGTGCTTAATAAAAAAAAAGCATGAGTCGCTTCAAAAGAACAATTAAAATATAAAAGAGGTAAAAATATAATAAAAAATTGAAGATAAAATGAAGAATTAAGATTTTAAAAAAAGAAAACTAAAATAAAAAAAGGTTAGCATGGTATCCTGAAAAATGTGCAATTGTTCATGTCCTCTGTCCTATGTCTCCCACGTTTCTTCCATGTCTCTCCCCTTTTCCTACGCATCATTGTGTTTTCTGTCCCTCTATTTATTATCTTTCAGCTTTCATACTCACACCCTTGTAACAGTGTCAGTCCAGCCATTTCAGCCCTAGCCTCTGATCATTTCAGTTTTTACTTCACTTTCTTATTTTTTGTGTAATTTTTGTATTTTCATGTTTTATTTAGCTTCCGTTTTTGTGCCTTTGAGCACTGCATTTTTCTTAGAAATAGTTTTTTTGTTTAGAATCTTCTATTCTCCTGTTCTAGTTTTTTCCTCAGTTTTTTTCCTTGTGTTTATCCCCTCTGCTCTTTGATTTACTTTGTAAGATCCTGTTCTTGGTGTTAAGTTTTATCATTTTGTTAGTTTATCCTTATGTTGTCCTAGCTTTTCATTTCAGTAATCTTCATGTTTGCACTGCATTATGGTTATTTTTTTAACGCAGAAAAAGTTTTATTTTTACCTTGTTTTTACTGATGTTTCGACTATCACTGCAGCCTTCTATAGAGTTTTGCCACTGTTAGTGGCATCACTTCCTTTCTTGTTTGTGTGTTGAGTTGCCATCTGACTTCATCAATGTATGTTTTATTGCATTGTTTGCATTGGATTTTATATATGACTCCACATTTGTGTTCTGCTGATATCTTGTCTTTGGGGTGTACAAGTCCTTTTCTAACTAATGTATGGTTTTGTTGGTGTACTTATGTTGTGTTTTTTCATTGTTGCCATTATTTTCTGTTATGCCTTTTATGTATGGTTACATAAACAGAGTAGGAAGTGTATACTGGTCAGAAATCACAACCAACCAACAACAGAGGCCTGCCATTAGAGCCTCACAGGCAGGATAACTGCAAGGCCGACTTGAACTGTTCAGCTAATTGTGAATAGGTGACTTTTAGCAGACGAACTGGCTATAGTTGCATTTGAAAAGATGCTTCCTAACACCTATGATAAAGCTGCTTTTCAGGTGTAGAAAACAAGTCATACTCATACACAGACTTGGGTGTGGTGTTGTCTCTACATCACCGATTCACATGTAATTGCCACATTTACAGAACAAAGGCAACCATCCACAAGTGATTAAGAATCCTAGATAACAACAGCCCCGTCAAATGACGACTCTCTGGTAGAGATGAGGGATCTCGTCAAATGACGACTCTTTGGGAGTTCTAGTGTTAAAGTGTTTCTGTAAAACGATAAGTTTTAAATAAAACTGGTTTAAACAAATACAATACTGAAAAAAATCAGGTTGATTTGAGCTTGGCTGCAGTCGCACTAGCCGTTAGCTTATCAATCCGATAGTTTAGGGAATACGACGTCCTATTAGTGCCACTGAGAAATTTTCAGAGGAGGTGAACCTCGTTGTTCCTCAGAACCTGACTTTATTCTGTTATTATTATGGTAATGGGGGGTTCTGGGACCTCTGAGAACTTCCTTCATTCCTTCAAAACAAGAGCCTCAAACTCACCTCAAAACATCTGAAGTTCTTAGGAGCAGTTTTTCAAAATTTCAAATGAAGAAGTTCAACCACCTTTTGACTTTGTTCTGGAAAATTTACAACTTTTTTCTCCACTAGACTTCTTTTTGGTCTTTTTTCACCGCCCTTCTTGTAACAGTTAAGATGATAAATATTTATCCCTTTAAAGTAGTAAAAAATATACAGAATACTTTGATTTTAGAAAATCATTCACACTGAATATCTTTCTGCTACTGACAAACAGAGAAATGCTCTAAATCAGATTGCCCCACGTTTGTTTTAAATGTATGTAAATTGAAATGACACATTTATAATTCATAGTTTGTGTTTTTTATGCAGTTACAGATGTTACGATATTAATAAGGGTTTAGACTTATTAATACTGAATATAGGATCTTTTGATTTGCCAGGGAAAAATTATTCATCAATGAAACACAAGTTATAAAAATCAATGTATTACTTTATCCAGGCTAATGATGCAAAGAGAAATAAACCAAGGATAATAAAAATGGAATAAACAATAAAATGAAATGATAGAAATAAAAGAGGTAAATAAATGGTGAAATGGTGATATGATTGGTGTCTTTATGGGTGTTAATGATGGTGTCAAGGATCTGATAAAGTCTGAGAGAAAGATTGAATGAGGTTGAATTTGGTGTTATCGATCTATGTTATAAAAGACCATCTGACCAATATGATGAGTTTACCGTATTGTGGTGAGGCCGGTTCGGATCCAAGCTGGATTGGAAGTTCTGTCTCCCGTGCTAGGTGATTCTCTCACTAGGCTGGGATGCTGTCTTCCAAGTAACGATGCATGTTATTTAGCTTTGGTCCCCGGTCCTCAGAAACTGTGTGTACTCTTTCTTGGCAACAGTCAGCTAACTTAACACCGAATGGAGAAATAGGTGGTTGGTTCTGACAGTTCTTAAAAAGCTAGAGCTTCGCTCCAAAAACCCGCTTTGGCTCCTAGAGATGTAAGTGGCTTCGTGGTAAACTCATGCTGCAGAATGGGTTGTAATGAACCTTTCTCTTTGAGTGTTGGATTGGAATCTGCAGGATTCAGGACTGTTCTGTCTTACTGGGAACCAAGAAGGATGATTCTGACCAACCAGGGCTTAGTTTCTTATCAAGCCATCACCCCAAACACTCCAGTTTCTCGTGAGAAGCTAATATGAATATAAAAGTGTTAACAATCATCTTTCTAGTGTAGAATGTTTGTGTGTGGAATGCTATGTGAAAATAGTGTAATATTACCAAAGTCAAACCAGAACTTTATCTTGTCATCACAATGACTCCAATCTAGGCAAATGCATTTTCAACATTAAAATGATTCATGATTAACCAAGAATTCAAGTCCCTTAGATTCATGATTAAAATAATCAAGCAGGATTCATTAAGTTTAAACATCCTGTAAAGAAAGAGGATTTAGGTGTTGCTGAAATATAGAGAAATAAGTTTATTAGACCAGAAGAGGCTGGAAATGTCCTTGGACCTTTTGTGAAAACACGAAGTTTTCTTCTTTGGTCAAATGTTATTACGGCTATAATGCACCTGCTATTCGTGCAGGAGCGCGGTGCATCAACATACTAATGTTGCTTCATAGGAGGTATTTTGTTGGGCTCATAGTCTGGCAGTAGCTGGAGGATGGAAACACTCGTGTCAAAGGGTCAATGACCTTTCTTCCTGCAACACAGAAGTAACACGGAAACATATTCAGGCTTTTATTTTGAAAAACGAAGCAGTAAAAAGATAAAACTAGATTTTACAACATGAATAAGAAACAAAGACCTCGCAGGTATTTTTATTCATAAACCTTTTGTCCTTTTGAGAACTGACTCGGTCATGCTTCAGTCATGTGACCAAGGTCGTGTTGCAGGAATTAGGGAAGTTATTGAATCAGGGGAGTTTTTCCACTGATTCACACAGGAGTTCTGCTGAAATGTGATTTATTTCACTTCCAGTTTTCAGCAGCATAAAAACGTTCTGACCTCCTGAGACCAGATAAATGTTTCAATCTGACATCAGCTATGGATATAAAACAGGAACCAGCGCACACAGATGAATGGAAAATAATCCTGACGGTGAGACATGAGCAAACATGTCTCTGGGAAAATAACAGGAGCAGTGTAGGTTTATGGCAGGATCTGACCCCGGATCAGATCCTGGATCTTAGGGAAGGTTTTATTCCTGAGACCAAGAGAGCCAGCTGTTACGCAACGATTTCATAACGAGTGTGCAAATATGATTTATTGTATTTATCTGTTCATGAGGAGATATTTGCTCCTCTGGTTCTGGGCACTCCCTCTGCCTCCACATCCGTTCCCTAAATTCCCATCAAAGCTCTGTCACTTCTTGGTTTTTACTCTTTTTGTAGTTTTCTCCCCTCCCACCTGTTCCACTAATCATCCCACCTGTCTCACGTTAGTGATCAGCTCTGTGGGTTTCAGCTGCTTGTTGTCGGGTCTTTATTAGGGTTTGTTTTTCTGTTTGTTCGGTTTATTCCCTGAACTTTCCTTTTGTTGGTTTTATTGGAGTTTACTCATTATGACCTTCCATTTTTCCTCCACCTGTCTCCTGCCTGTGCTCTGGTCCTCCGTCCATCCCCGTTTTCATGACACCTTTTGTCCGCTTTGTCCGAGAAGATCTGCTACAGAAACGCTCTTCTGTCACTTTAAAAGCCCTAAAGGACGTCCGGCTCTGACTGGAGCTGGACTTAGTTTCAGTTCTGTAAGTTGTGACTTTGAGTTATTTCTTGATCTTCTTTTTGGTTTTCATGAGGATCTAAATGATTAGAAATGGGAGTTAAGGACACTTTGCAACTTTTTAATATTTTTAGATCATGTTCTTGAGCCAGTTTGTGCTAACATGACCCTTTACAGGGTTAATGAAAGGTCACCCAACCTCTGTCGCCCCCTGTGGCCAGAATACCACACTTGCAACTTCACAGTTGCCGGTCCGGTCTGTTGGGACTTAGAAAAATTCAGCTTGACCTACCTGGATCTGCAGTCTGCTTCCAGCATGTTTCCTGCATGTTTTAGATCATGAACACAGCTGATGTGTTTGATTTAGTGATGAACCGCTCCTGTAGACACTAATGAAGGCTGAGGAGACGTTTCAGCTGTTAGATTAAGGTGTTAAAAAGACCAACGCACAGCGAGGAGATAAGTTTTACTTTCAGTTTTGCCAACGAACACTAGAGGGTGCTAAAAACAAGCCTAAACTGACTAGTGTCCCTTTAAATGTAAATTTCTAAATATTCAAATAATGGAAGCTAAAAGGGAAAATGAACAAAAACGTGTCTGCCAGCGCTCAACGATGCTAGTGAAGCTCAAGATGCTCACTAGCTGCCGAGCTTATTCTTCTGTGACCTGATAGAGAACTAATGTTGGGTTTACTAATAACATCGTCTCCCTTTATGCTGACGGTTCAGTCGTCCAGGTCCTGGAGATCCAAAGACCTTCAAATGAAGGCAGCTGGACTTCTTTGGTTTCTTGAAGATGTTTTGCAAAAGAAGCAAAATGTCTTTAAGAAACCAAAGAAGTCCAGCTGCCTTCATTGGAAGGTCTTTGGATTCTCCCGTTAGTTAGTGGGCCTAATTTAGGTTTCTGTATTTAAACCTGAAATGATCAGTGATGCTTTAATGAGTGCTTTAGAAGGCAACTTAACTAAAGATGCAAACGCTTATTACAAATATGTTTATTTACATATGTTTTGACTTCACTAGTTAAATAGTTAAGCTCAAAACGCTCACTAGTCTTTTTTTAGTTGGACTAGAACATGGATGCAGGTTCCTTTCCCTGCATCCTTTATTGAACTTGAACCTAATAGAAGTCCAAACAAATCCCTGAAATGCTGTTTTTGCATTTTTTAAACAATCTCTTTCTAAAATTCATCATAAATGCAAGATAATCAGAAAAATCTACAATCGTCAGCAAGTGCAGACTTTGATTTATATTAATTTTTCTCCATGTCACGATGACCTTCATTAGTTCTGGTACAGCGGCGTGCCGGTGGGTGGTTTTAGGAGATAAGAATCCTCCTGTTGACCATCTACAGGTCAGAGGAACCTCCTGTCATCAAACTCAGAACATTAAAAACCTCCTGGATTTATTTTCTTTAATCTGCTGAAACACAGGATTAGTGTTTGAGTTTGTGCAGCAGTTCCCTGTGAGTTAATGAAGAAGTGCTGCCGTCTGGTGGCCAAACATTACACCATCAATCTCTGCTTGATCTCATGATTACGTTTAACCCTGCAGGTGAAGGAGACCCTGAAGCCTTTCATGCTCTCTGAGGAGATGCTGAGGGACATCTCGCTTCGGTTCACTGAAGAAATGAATAACGGTCTGGATAAAAAGAAACATCAGAAGGCGGCTGTCAAGATGCTGCCAACCTTTGTGAGGGCAACGCCGGACGGGTCGGGTAAGTGTTACCCGCCCAGTCTGATCCACACGGAGACATCCTGCAGAGACGAGTCTTGCTTCAGAAATGCATAAAACGAACACAAATTTAACCTTTATCTGTTAATCAAATGGCTCTTGTGAATTAATGTCTTGCAAGGACGACCCTGCATCTTTTAGACTTAAAAATTTAAATTCTAATGTTTACAAACTAGATTTTTGCCCGTCTGGTGTGAAAAATGCACGAGGAATCGTAGTAAAACCTGAGATTTGGGGTAAATGTATTTTACTGTTATTTATTTGTCACATTTAGCTAAAATTTTTATTAATCTCCTCTAATCTCTGCACATTCATAAATGGTCCGTGTTTAAACAACTGTATTTGTAATTATATATGAATTTCCTCAGTGGGATTAATAAAGTCTCTTTTATTTTATTAAGTCTGAGAGGTTAGTTGGGGGATATCCTCATCGTGCTTTTATTTTGAAAGGTAACTTCCATGTTAGAGCTGTCTGATTTGGGATGTTGGCTCAAATAAAACTGTCACTTTATATATTTCAGCATTTAGATTAGAGTTTTTGCTGATTCAGTCTTGGCTTAGTGAAGGAGGCAGATTCGTTGTTTGTCCACCAGGTGGCAGCATCTCCTTTTGACTGAGCTCTGAATATTTATGGACACTAATTGTTCAAATTTAAAGCCGTTATTTCCATGGATTATTTTACTTTTGGTCTTCTGAATGATTTTAGCAAACATGTTTCTGAGTCCGGTTATAAGAATTTTTATCTTCATGCATTTGGCTAAATAACAAAACTCTGATCAGGGTTTAACGTGAATATTGCTGCTGCTCAGACCTTTTAGACAAAACAAAGTGTGGCGTTCTTTCATTCAAGTCGTTGACCTTCAGATCTGCTGGTTGGTTCCTCCTGACAGAAAAAGGAGACTTCCTGGCGTTGGATCTTGGAGGAACAAACTTCCGGGTGCTTCACATCAAAGTTGAGGAAAAGAAAATTCTGAAGGTGGACAGTCAGATCTGCGCCATCCCGCAGGACATCATGAAGGGAACCGGACAAACAGTGAGACGCCATTTATAGGAAAAGGGGCCAGCAGAGTGAGAAGTATATGGAGGAAAAAAAAAATCTGGAATGTCTAAAGTTGGAAATGCACGTCAGTGGTGAAGGAAACGTCTAAATGGTGTAGCTGGTTTGCAAAGTTGAGGCAAATCATTTTACATGAAAAGGAACTTTAATTTTCCTGCAGATGTGTGAACATTTAATTAGATTTCTCACATAGATTGCTGCATTTTAGTGGGGGGGGTGTTCCCAAACACTTCTGATTCTGGCTTTGATCCATAGAGCGAGGGTTTTTGTATCTTTGGTTTGAAAATTCTCCACATCTCCCATCAGGAACGCGTTAAAACTGCAGGCAGATCAAAATCTACATTTAAAAAATCCTTTTAATGGTAGAAGTTGTAAATAAAACCAAATCTCTCTGCAGCTGTTCGACCACCTCGCCAAGTGCCTCGGTCAGTTCCTCGAATCTCAGAAGCTGAAGGACCAGAAGCTTCCTCTGGGCTTCACCTTCTCCTTCCCCTGTGAACAGACAGAAATCGATAAGGTCTCTAACACACACACACACACACACACACTTCTATACATCAACGTGAGGACATTTACCCGGTCCTCACTTTGGTGTAATCTCTCAGAGCGTTACTCGTTAGTTTTAGAGGTTTGGTGTAAATTAAGTTTTAGTTAAGGGTTAGGAATAGATCAGCACTGGTTATGGTTGGGGTTAGGCATAATACAGTCACAAAAATGAATGGAAGTCAATGGATGGTCCTCACTAAGATGGTCAGATGAGTGTGTACACACACACTACTAACCTGAATTGTACTGAAGAGCTAACCTTTGACCCTTGTGTGTGCAGAGCATCCTGATCCGCTGGACTAAAGGCTTTAGCTGCTCTGGCGTGGAGGGAAAAGATGTGGTGAAGTTACTGAAAGACGCCATTCACAGAAGAGGGGTCGGTTCATAAACGTACCCTCCATCATCTCAATCGTATGTTCTTTTAAACCGTCGGACCTTCACGTCAGCTCAGTGACGTCTGTTTTCTCTTCAGGACTACGACATCAGCTCAGTCGTCATGGTGAACGACACGGTGGCCACCATGATGAGCTGCAACCAGCAGGACCACAAGGATCCGGACTGTGAGATCGGCATGATTATTGGTCAGTTTATACCTGAATGTAACCCGACTCTGGGGTCAACCCTCTGGTTTCCTCCCACAGGCTAAACTGGTTCTAAATGATCCCTGTTATGAATACTTGCGTCTCTGTGATGGACCAGTCACCTGTCCAGGTGCAAACCTGCCTCTCAACTGCTGACGGAAAAGATCTGAATAGTGAAAGAACCAAACACAGAAATTTAAAGGCCCATTACACCTGAGACTCAGCTTAAAGCTGCTTTGGTCAAATTGAACAGGTTTCACACGATTTCACTATTAAAGCTGTTGGAGCAAATTTGGAAAACAATTAAGCTCAAGAATCTTAACCTAACAGAGTATAGCTGTAAACGTATCATGGAGATTAAAAATAAGCAAAATTAATTCACTTGCATTTGTCTAAAAGCCTCCGCCAATAACGTAGCTCGGTCCGAAACCAACGGTTGGGTCTCGCCGAACCGCCGCACTTCCCTGGGTCCTCCACTCATTCCACACTCACGTATTCAGCAGCAGAACACCACTGGTGTGAGAGGTTCTCCGCTCAATAACATCAGAGAAGGAGAAACAGCCGGCTGCTACCACTTCAACTTTAGGACAAACTACCAGAGTCCCAAAAAGAAAAACACCATTTGAAGTTACGGACAACAAAAGACGTTTGGACCTAGAAAACGGAGACTGGTGTTTAGCGCTAGCTCGTTTCCTCCAGCATCGCGAGTTTTCGGCGGACGTGGAACCAGAGAAGATGCCCGAGGGGAGGGGTGAGTGTTCGTGACCATGTTTGGGTTCAAGACCCAGCTTGTTTTCAGATTCGCTACAAGCTGTTAATGTTTAGCCGTGGCTACAGAAAGTACATTTGATAAAACTAAACACAAATTTAGATTTTTAAATGTGCACGTCTTCCTCTGCAGGAACGGGAACCAACGCCTGCTACATGGAGGACATGAAGAACGTGAAGCGCTGCGAGGAAACCGAAGGCCAGATGTGCATCAACACTGAGTGGGGCGGCTTTGGGGACAAAAGTGCCCCCAGTGGTCAAGGCGCCCTTGATGACATCCTGACAGAGTTTGACAAAGAGGTGGACCAAACGTCCATCAACTCTGGAGTCCACATGTAAGCCTTGCCTCAACTCTACAGAACTGTAGCACTGTGAAGAGAAACTGCTGCATCCTGCCATCAGTAGCAGAAACTGGTTTTACTACTTTAAAACTGTAGGAGCAGGTGTGAGGCCACTAGAGGGCAGGAGAGTCCAGAAACTGGTTGTTGAAGGCTTCTTTGCTCTGTGTCCTGTAGCTTTGAGAAGATGATCAGCGGCATGTATTTAGGAGAAATCGTCCGTCTGGTGTTGGTGAAGCTGACGAACAATAACTTGCTGTTCAAAGGGAAACTGACCGCCGATCTGGGGACTAAAGACAAGTTTGAGACGAAACACATGTCTTTTATTGAAGGGTAAGTCAAAAACGGACCACCGTTTAGACAAAACCTCTCAGTTTTTAACGTGTCCTTGTGTTTGGTCCAGGGCTAGATCTGATCAGGAAGTCATCGAGACGATTCAGGACCTGCTGCGGGTGGACTGTAGTGTAGCTGATGCTGGTGTGGTGAGGCTGGTCTGTGACACCATCTCCTCTCGATCGGCCAAACTCTGTGCTGCAGCCCTGGCGGCCATCGCCAACCGGATTCGTCTCAACAGAGGCCTGGACAACCTGAAGACCGCCGTCGGAGTGGATGGTACCGTGTACAAAAAGCATCCCAAGTAAGATGCTCCTCTAGCCTATTAATGCTTTTGATCCTTGGATCCCAAAACTTTCTGTCGGCATGTCACAGGATTATTTTGAATCCGGTCTTTGTTTGGGCATTTGGCACAAAGTGGCTTCAAGAGTCTGGACTAAAATGGGGCCTAGAAGATTCTATCAAACAGCTGACATGTTGATAAATCCTGCTGTTCTGTTTTAATCTGAAAAGTTCCTCTGGAGCCACGTTGGACCTCACTTCCTCTTTTGCAGTTTCAGGCATAAACTCGAAGATGCCGTGACCTTCCTCGCTCCGGAATGCGACCTCACATTCTACATCTCAGAGGACGGCAGCGGGAAAGGCGCTGCCATGGTAACGGCCGTGGCGCAGCGGCAGCCTCGTTCTCAGCTGTTGGACAGCAACGGAGACGATGAGGATAGATGAGAGCTCGCACTTGGAGGAAGTCTCTTTAGCCTTAGAAAATCAAGTTTTTATTGATCAGCCAATAAATTAAATAAATAAAGTTTACTTTTAAAACATTTCTGTTCCATTTTTTTCCTTTCGAGGGATTTAAAGGTGAAGTTGCTGAACATTCTAACCGATGCACTTTAATCCAGGATGTAGGTTTTTGTAAAATGAGAATTCTTTTATAGTCGTGTATATTTTGAAGCTATTTTCCAGTAAAAGTAGGAAAAATAATGTAAACAAGTTCATAATTCTTTGAGATTGGAAGGAAAAACCAGATGAAAATGTGAAACAGTAGAAACGTCTTTAAAAATGTTAAACCTGGTATAAGTTTGAAGAAACAGATTTGTTCTGATCAGAGGAGCTAAGGTGCGATGAATTTAGCTCAATCAAGTGAGTTGTGTTTTATAACCTTAATATTGCCATAAATGTAATTTATGCTAATTTCTGCAGAATTATTCTGACGTTCCTGCTAGATGTTCTGCAGCAGATCTATACACTTGATAAAGCATACATGAGTTATTTTAGATCAAAGTAGTTCAGACAGCAGAAGCTCTTCATAACCAAAACTGATCTGTCTCTACATGGAGGTTGCCCAAAAAGGCTACAGCTGGTGTGATGACAGTTTCATAGAATTAAAAAGATTTGAGCATTTGCTTCAAGAATTAAAAGAATATGGATCTATATTTTTAAAAAAGCCTCTAAACCAGTAAAAAAAAAAATAACATAGAAAAATGCCACAAGAAAAAAATTGTTGCTGTTGCCTTTCAGGGCTTCCGTACCAGTGGTACTCACTCCTGGTCCTGGAGAGCTGGTATCCAGCATGTTTTCCTTGTTTCTCTGCTCCAACACACTTGATTCCGTGGTTGAATCACCTGCAGCAGCTCATCAGGCTCTGCTGAAGCCTGTTAATCACCTGCTGATTGAAATCAGGCGTGTTGAAGCTTAAAACTGAAACATGCTGACTACTGGCTCTCCAGGACCAGGAGTGAGTACCACTGCTCTGAACTGTTCTGTTGCTGTTTGTAATGAAATGTTGAGTCTATTTGAACAATCTCATTTTAACCTGATTAAAGTGAGTTTTAGTCATGCAACAATAATAAGAATAGGGACAACACAAATTCTGCTACAGCAGAGCAGAGGCCCAGAGACATTGGTTTGCTTGTTTTTCACAAATAAGTCAGCTGCTCCACTTTGCTTCTGCTGTTGTTGGAACAGAAGATGTTTGAGCTGCTGATCTGGAGTCAGATTTGTCCCGTGTCACTAATCAGGCACAGCTGGGCTTCTGCAGTCAGCTGATCTCAGCCACCTGTACCTGCCTCACATCAGCAGCACAGTTCTTCAGCACATATGTGTGTTGGTGCAGTAGCACTGTTGCCTTGCAGCAAAAAGGTTGCAGGTTCAGATCCCTGCTGTGGGCCTTTCTGTGTGGCGTTGGCTTGTCCCCATGCATACGCAGGTTTTCTCCTCCCTCAGATCGAAAACACGTCAGCTTAATGGGAGACTCTAAATTGTCTCTGGGTGTGTGACTGGTTGTGTTTGTGTGTCCCTATGACGGACTGGAGACCTGTCCAGACCCCCCCGCCTCTCGCCTGATAACTGCTGGAGATGCACGACCCTGGTGAGAGAAACAGTTCAGAAGCTGAGTGAGTGTTTTACTCTTAACTCCTTTATCAGACTCGACCTCCACATCGAATTATTGAGCCTGAACCTCACCTGCCTCTGATCACCTGCCAGAGCCATGGGTTTGGAGTTGTTTTTGGTTGTCAACCATGTCCTGGGAGCTGAACCTGCTCGGTGAGCAAAGGTGGCAGAGGAGCTAAGTGCCCGCACTGTAAGGTTGCCGGTTTGAGCCTCACTCAGTCTTTCACAGTGGTTGTGTCCTTGGGCAAGACACCTCGCCCTGCTTACCTGCTGGAGGTGGTCTGAGGGCCCGGTGGAGCCCGTATACAGCAGCTTCACCTCTGTGCCCCAGGGCAGCTGTGGCTGTAATGGAGCTCATTGTAAAGTGCCTTGGGGGGTTGTAGGACTGATGTATAAATACAGGCCATTTACCATTTATTGTGACTTTGAAACTCTTTGCTTTTGGTGAAATCCTGAGGTCCAGTTCCTGTGAGCCGTTACAGGAACCAAACACAACATGTCTGAACATTCTACAGCTCCTTTAAAAGCTCCTCTTCAATCAGAAACAATATCTGTTTTATTTCAAGACTTTTAAATGTTTCACATGAAAGGAAACAGTTTTCTGCTAAAAGGATTCCTTCAGATTTAAAATGTTCTCACACAGATTTTTGAAAAATGACCAAAAACTTTGGCTCAGTGCCAAAGTAGCCTGCAGTCATTACTGTCGCCGCGCTGTCGGAACACTTCCAGTTCCTTTGGTTTTCTTCACTATCAACATTATGCAGCATTGTGCCTGACAGACGCAGATGAGAGTTTTACCAAGTCCATGAACTCATTCACTGCCAGCGTTTTTGAGCGTTTTTACTGTTTTTTGAAGAGTCACAGAACATTGTGCTCTATGATCATGTAAACGACAAAATTACCAAAAGAAAGAGTAGACTCACTTCTTACATCAGGAAGAATCGCTGTATTTCTAGCATTATCCGTTCTTTCACAATCTGTTGCTCAAGCGCTGCTGCAGAAGCATTTCCGGTTGGCGCATCGTTTTTTTTTTTACAGCAGTGTCCAAAAACGATCTCCGAATTCATTGATTTTCTGCTTCCTGATCACGTGATGTGTGACATAGACGGATGAAAATCCGCTTTAGACACGTGATGTTTGTTCTCACGGTGCGGGGGCTCGCTCCGACGCCCGCCCTGTAAAAAAATGCTAAAGACGAATAAAGTCGTCAGTGGCAGTGAGTGAGTTAAGTAACCTGCAGTCATGGTAAGCCATCCTATATGTGTGAATATATAGTCTGGCCATACACAGATCTCAATAGTGGGGCGGGATCTACGGTTGTCTTTCAAACTGTCTCCTCGTGCTATTGGACAACAACGTGAGGTACTCACTGCTACAGATGTCAGTCAACGGGGCAGGCTACCATACACAGTTGAAGACACAAATGCATCCTTTTTCTAAATAAAGGACTTAAGTACCTTTATCTGCTCTTGACTCAAAGAAAAGCCCAAGTCTAAATCGTCTGAAATTGATGTCAAAGCCATTTCAAACGAGCCGTCCCCATCTTTGTTGCTCCTCTCCATCATCATCGTCCGGCCCACCAAACCAATAGAGCGCCGTGATTGGCTAGACACAAGACTGTTCTGGCCTGCTGAGGCTCTAATAGAGCATGGCTAGACCAACATCCAGAGTAAAATCATTTTGCTTCTTCTACAGTCTGTCTAGATTTGTAGGCTAGCAATGTGTGGTTCTTTGGTTGTTCTACGGTGTCCAACATGGAAATGAATCTAAAGTTTAGCTGTTTTTGGTGTTAATGATCTGAATGAAATGTAATGGTAAAGAATGAAGTTTGATTAGCTGTTAGCTAGTCTGTTGATCCAACATCCTGTTTTTAAACATTTAGGTTTTTACACATTTATACGTATGATGGAAAAACCATGAGACAAAGAAATCAGGTTTACTACAAAAACGTGGTTTTTAATTAACTTGGAACTCACTAACCCAACTCCAACAAAATACTGTTTGATAAATCAGGAGTTTAGCGGATTTATAAAAATGTCGTCCAGAAAGTTAATATTTGGTTTGCTCTGGTGTGGAGCAGCGATGTGTGATGACGGGTATTTATGGTCAGAGAATGTTGCTGTGCTGCGTATCCATGACGACGATGTCAACAGGTGATTGATGGATGTGAAACTCGCACCAGTCAGTGTGTGTGTGCCTTCCAGCCGACGCCTTGTAATGACGTGAAAGGGTTCATTATTCTTAATAGAAAAATTGTTTTTGCCTTTGTGTGTGTGTGTGTGTGTGTGTGTTCCTCTAAAACAGTCTTTTTCTGTATTTAGGACATGTACTTCAGAGTCATTTACTTCAAATTCCACCAAGTTGGTGGAATTTGTTTCCAGTACAGCACGACTTGCTAGCATCTCTGTATCTACACACAATATGACCAGTTAAATAGACAGGTGCATATAGAAACATTAGGCAATGACTTGACCGTTGGGGAAAAAACGGTTGATTTTGTTGGCATGGACCTGCAGCATCTTCCAGAAGGCAACCGATGCTATGCAGGGTGAGAGGGGTCCTGACTGTTGTATGATGCCTCTTTGGTACAGTGTGTCATTGGAAGGGAGGGTGTGGCCTATAATTTTAGATGATTGTTCTATTATGCGTTGTAGTTTTGTGCGTGAATGGGAGTCCAAATTACCATACCAGACAATTATAGATGAGGTGAGTATACAACTGTAGCAGGGTGTTGTACCTTACAGTTTTTTTTGTTGTCTGAGAAAGAATAGTCTTTTATTGGTTTTTTAAAAAATCTATTCTGAGTGCAGTTTCCATTTGAGTGAGTTACTAATATGAGTACCCAGGAACTTGAATGACTCAGTAACAGTGATGGGTGGAAATGAGGATGAGTGTTTTATGAGTAGGAGAGCGTGAGAAGTCAAGTAATAAAAATGTTTATTGCAAATTTCAAAATCTACACATACATGCTGTAAATTTGAAACTTTTAATGACTGTTTCTATCATTTGCATCCTTTGCTCAGTTTGGGCAGTAAGTATTATAATATGCTGTGGTGTAGGGGTATGACTTAGGGTTCCCCGAGGAGCTGGCTCAAGTGGCTGGGGAGAGGGAAGTCTGGACCTCTCAGCTTAGGCTGCTGCCCCCGCGACGCAACCCCAGATAAACCAAAAGTGAAACGTATCTCCTCACTGTGCGTTGGTCTTTTTAACACCTTAATCTAACAGCTGAAATGTCTCCTCAGCCTTCATTAGTGTCTACAGGAGCGGTTCATCACTAAATCAAACACATCAGCTGTGTTCATGATCTAAAACATGCAGGAAACATGCTGGAAGCAGACTGCAGCACCAGGCATGTCAGCTCCACTTTACTAAGTCCAACAGGGACCGGACCACCACTCTGAAGTTGCAAGTGCGGTATTCTGGCCACAGAGGGCGGTGGGGGTCTGAGTGACATTTCATTAACCCTGTAAAGGTCATTTTAGCACAAACTGGCTCAAGAACATGATTTAAAATATGAAAAAGTTGCATAGGATGGCTTTAAATTACTTTTTCACCTCCAATATCATAATTTTGCAATGCATTGTGGATAGCATGGATGAATATCATGAAAAGTGATACTGACACACAAAGTCTCTCTAAACCTCTAAACCTGCTCAGCTGTCTGCGATGCTCCACTGAGCTGCACCAATAAAAACGAGACGATTGATTGGGTTAAAAACAGTGTTGGTATGTAGTTTTTCCTGACTGGCAAAAGGCTTTCCTATCATTAAAAACTGTGGACACCTCCTGCTCAAAGCAATTAATAGTGTATTTATTTCATGTTTGAACCAAAAATAAATTTTAGGAGCATATTTTAGCATAAATGAGAAATATTCACTGCCTGGCCAAAATAACTCACCACCATTAAAAAGGTCACTCTAATATTTTTGTTGGACCTCCTTTAGCTTTGATTACATCACACATTCGCTGTGGCGTTGTTTCCATCCTTCTGCAACGTCACCAGATTTTTTATCCAGTGTTGCATTAATGTTCCACCAAGATCTTGCACTGATGATGGTAGAGTCTGACCTTCTCCAGCACATCCCAAAGATTCTCAATGGGGTTCAGGTCTGGACTCTGTGGTGGCCAATCCATGTGTGGAAATGATGCCTCATGCTCCCTGAACCACTCTTTCACTATTTGAGCCCCATGAATCCTGGCATTGTCATCTTGGAATATGGCCGTGCCATCAGGGAAGATGGAATAACCTGGTCATTCAGTAGATTCAGGTAGTCAGCTGACCTCATTCTTGGAGCACATCCTGTTGCTGAACCTAGACCTGACCAACTGCAGCAACCCCAGATCATAGCCCCGCCCCCACAGGCTTGTACAGTAGGCAATAGGTATGATGGGTGCATCACTTCATCTGCCTCTCTTCTTACCCTGATGCACCCATCACTCTGGAACAGGCTCCATCTGGACTCATCACACCAGTTTTTAATAATCGTTGGACAGTTCTGAACCCAGTTTTAGTCGTTCCTGCATCTCCTTAGATGTTTCCTCTGCTTGATGCTTGATCTGTTCCACCACCACCAGATGTGTCTTTCCACATGGTTGTTGAAGAAATGAGAAGCAACTGGGGTTAAATAACTTTTTGCAGCTGAAAGCTAATGGCCCATGCAGTAATTATCCAATAGGAGGCTCCTACCTGTTTGCTTAGTTACAGCCAGGTGGTGATGTTTTTTGGACAGGCGGTGTGTCTACTATAATAATACAGTTTAAGGATGTAAACACATTATAAAACCAAAGATGTTGCCTTACGTGACCCAGGTGTTTTTTCCTTTGAAAAGCTGCTCAGGAAATACAATGCAGTATAAATAGTGCGGTAGGAAACCCGGCCAACTGCCATCATGCTGCGCATCAGAGAGCAAGAGGAAATGAAACACTGAGCTACATATTTGACTTTAACGTTGTTTGAATTCCTTGAGGTTAGTTAATTGGATTAAAATCACATAATTGATGGGAGTGTAAAACTCTGAGCTCCATGGTGATGCTTGTAAACTGATACCAGGAAATAGATCATAAATCAAATGCGTCAGAATAAAACATGAATTTAGGTTTATGATTCATGTGGAAACAAACAAAAAGTTAAATGACTTCAGATGGATAAAAACTTTTTGACAAACAGGACTTTGAGACAAATATATATATAAAAATTTCTATATGAATTAAAGGAATCATTCCTCCAAAACTGTTGTATACAGTTGATTATTTCACTTTGACTGTATTTAGGTGAAATAATTGGTGCAGAAAAGTGAAATAATTTAGCATCAACATGAATGTTTTTGCTTTCCATACCATACCGTAAATAAACACAAACTGACGCCATCTTAAATAAACAGAACTGAGCTGATCTTAAGGTTGATTGCCTCGTTTGAAATCTAACGTTTTGACAGTTTGTCATTCTTCAGCATCCAGGCGTGTCAAAGCTTAAGAAATAAGACACCAACATTTATTATCTGTCAGTCTGTGAAGGGTTATGAGCTGCAGAATGGAGTATAGCCTTTATTGTTGCTATAAACCATGCATGCAAGACAGCGTTAGCCATTTAAAAGGAAAGCAAAAACACAACTTTAAAAGGTACAAAACACATGAAAAGCATATAGAAAGGCTTGCGCTCTATTTGTGTGTGTGTGTGTGAGAGTATTTCTGGTATTTTGACACATTGCTACAAGGTATGAATGTTTCAACATGTTTAGTGTCATGTAACGTGTTCAGAGTTTAAGTGAAGCTTTTATTTCAGGTGATTTGAAAGTATACAGCAACAGTAATGGCACATATTTCTGGTAAGTTTGGTTTGCTATTAATGTGGTGTATAATTAAATTGATTTAAATAAATAAATAAATCTTGTACCACAATCTTTGATCGCCATGTTGGTTTCAGTCCTAATCCCCAGTGAGTCGTGACAGATGGCTGCTCATACTGAGCCAGGATCCTCTGGAGGTTTCTTCCTGTTAAAAGGGAGTTTTCCTCTCCACTGTCGCTACATGCTTGCTTAGTATGAGGATTGTTGACACTAGTCAGGGACTCAATGCAATCTGCTGGGTTCCTTATATAGGAAACGTTTTTACTGATTGGCTTAATGAGCTGAACTGTATTGGAATGTTTACTTTGTGAAGAGCCTTGAGACGACTCCTGTTGTGATTTGGCGCTATAGAAATAAACTGAATTGAATTGAATTTCCGCAGCTCAAGCAAGAGGGCAGGAAAGTGTGATATTAGCTCTACAGTGAATCCCACACTACTACAGCTAAATAAACTTAAAATGTCCTGAAACATTAAACGTGCTGAAGCTCTTTTTTCCCCCTCCGTGTCCGTCTGTCCGGCTGTATAGGAATCAGAATGGATGTCTGAGTGCTTACAGTTTTACTCTCTCAGATGGAGTGTTATAGATTCAGCTATAACGCCCCGCCTTATATCAAAACTTTATTAGAAATGCTTTCGGTTGTTTTAAATCCCAACGGACACGGAAATGAAAGAGAGAAGAGAGAAGGAAGAGGTGGGGAATGCAAAAGAATCCACTTCTAGACCAGCAGAAGGAGAGAGAGAGAAAGGTGAAGCTCTTTTATTTAAACCTGTGGTTGGTGAGGCATTACCACTAGCAGTAGCATCAATAGTATTTAAAAGCTTGCGGTTATGTTAAAGTTAGGTTTTGAACTTAATCCATTAGATTTGGTCATGACACCCCAGTGGTGAAACAAGAACATCCACCTCTGCTTTTTCACCCAACACACCTGATGTAGCTTCACACTTTGTCAGTGCACGTTCAGCTGCCGCAGCAATTCAGCATTGTCTCCTGAAATTAGCACGAGATCATGAAGCACGTACCACACGACAGTTTCTCTGAACGGAGTAACCAAACCTATAGTTTCCAGTGAATCAAAACTAACACCTTGTGTCAGCCCCAAAAGGGACGAATGATTCATAAGAGAACCTGCTGGTCGCACACCTGTTCACAAATACTTTATAGCAATTAAAGCCATTTGTGTACTTGTGTTTCCTGTTTAGGATCGTTGATTGAAAAAGGGAAGGTTTGTCCATTACGTGACCAATTCAAAGGACATGTGAGACAAATGCCTCGTTGAGAGTCTCCTCTGAGGTTTTAGATGTTTTGTGGAATATACAATCCTATATTACTTTAGAGAGAAATGCAATAAAATGCTGCTGGTGTTTGGAGGGAACCAGCAGCACAGCGTGTGCAGCAGCCTTACCTCTGTCATCATGGCTCATCATGGGTGAATGAGTATTATAAAGCGCCTTGGGGGGGGGGGATCTGGGACTCTATAAGGCACTATATAAACACAGGCCATTACCATTTACATTGTGTGTTAGGTTATTATGATATATAATGTGTCAACAGGAACAAAATCAGAAATACGTCCCAGCTTTACACAAAAGGAGGTGAGAATGAACGTGCATCAGGGGCAAAAAACCTAGGAATAAATTTAACCCTTCACTGGGCGAGAGGCTGAGGCCATGTCTTTGCTGCCTAAACCCGAAACGTTTTGGAAAGAGTATGAAAAATATTTTTATGAAAAAAAGACTTTAAATTGAAGAAAAACAAAAGAAAAAGATCAAATACATTTTAATTGCAACCATTAAAATTGAAATTTTACTTTTTCGGGTGTTTCAGTGAATTCCCTTCAAAAGGTCATGAGGCATTAATATTGGTCACCATTAAATCCAAACTTTAAGCCAGAATTGTGGACTTCTAAATAACAGGTATATCTACTTATATGAGGTAGAAAACAGACAGCTACAGGAAAAAGGTATAATATTCCATAAAGGTACATATCACCCACCACCATTGATGTTGGAGTTTAAAGCCTGGGGCCCACAGCAGACGGATGCACCGCGCCTGCGCCACGCCCATGCCACGCCCGCGTTTTGAAAAGAAGCCATTATAGTTACTGAGAGTGGCTACACTGGGAGCGCCACGTCGCGTCCCAGAAGCAGAACGGCTTTACGGCACAAACAAAAATCGCCAAACCTTATAAATGCTACTTGATTACAGTATTGATAACTTTAAAGTACTATTGATTTTAAAATATTCTAATAAATGGCGTACTTACTGAATTAGTCTCACAAAACACGACGGCGAGTCTGATCACATATAAACGAGTCACTTTCCGCTTCCTGTTCTCAAGTCCCGCGTGATGTTGTGACTATCACGCAACTTTCCAAGAAGCGTTCAGTGGCGCGGCGCTTCCTGTGTGACCATTTGACTTTAGGTTTGCATAACATTGTGTTTTGATGACTCCTGCTCAAAACAATGAAAAATAAAATGCATTTAGCATAAATCAGAGTTATGTGAATCACAATAACAGTTAATAAATCTAAACACGTGATGTTGCTGCAAGTTTTTCCTTGAAAAGCTGCAGTGGGTGTGTTGCCCAAGGGCAAAGTGGAAGTGTTATATTGTGACGGCCTCTGTCGCCGCCTAGCGGGGAGTGGATGCAGCGGTAGCCAAGGAGACACACCAGCAGCAAGTCAACAACACTTTATTCGCTGCCGAGCAGCCCTTCTTCACCTCCCGACAACAAACAATGAATTACGGTGCGGAACGACACCAACTAAAAAGGACACAAAACGAACGCTAACTAAAAGTAAAATAACCCCAACATAAACTAAACCAACAGAACTACACAGAACCTAACAAAAACGACTAAAATAACACCAATCTCACCCCCCCAATGCCTTGCGGTCGCTACCCCTGCCTAGCAGCGGGCAGGGCCGCCACATTATAAATAGAGTGAGGTGTGAAACGTGGCTCAGTGGAAGACGAAAACATCTTGCTTGTTAGCAAGAAAACAAGCTAATTAGAAAAACAAAAGCAGGCGTATCAAAGAACAAGACACCTACTTATTTGTCTTTAACATCATTTGAATTTCTTTTTTTTTTTTCATCTGTCCTGGTGGCAAAATGGTTGGACTGGTTTCTACACCAGGATGGAGCAGGTTTACTGTACAACTGGAGGGATGTGAGATACTTCTCCTGTTGCATAGTTGACTTCATTAGGTTTGTAGCATGAAGGACCACAGGGGTTAGAGTTAGGCAGGGTTAAGCCTAATTTATGCTTCTCCATCTGCGTCGCTACAGAGACATGCAACGCCATTATCCGTCGTTGTGAGGCTCGCAATGATAGACGGAGTTGAGCCCGCTTTTATAAACATCCGTCAAACCAGATGAAGAGTGCAAGCTTGTGATTGGCCAGGGCCCCACTTCCTTTAAATTTGTCACCAGCACCGCCACTGCCCCCTCAAAAAAATAAAAAGGGAGCCGACGATATCTAGTCGAAGACACGGAGCAGCTTGAAGAATACCTAGCAGAAAAACTCCGAAAATATGAACATTTTATTCATCCGTGACTGGAGGAGAATAAAGATACGCAGCAAGCATTTTATTTGTGGACGAAAATGACAGGGAATTAGAAAAATATAAATCCGATTTTAGGACAAACCTCATTACAGAGACGGCTCTTTTAAAGATTGTAAATGAACTCAGGTGAAACTTGGATTCACAGAAACTTTCAGTCCTGGTGTTACTGGATCTATGAGCAGTGTTTGTTACAGTAGGCCACTACATTTTATTACACAGACTCAGAAGTCTGGTGGGTCTCTCGTAGAACGTTTCTTTGTAAGTATGGACACTCACTCCTCAGGAACCAAAGACATTAATTATGGAATTCCCTAAGGATCAACAGCACTTTTACATCTGGAAATGTTGCCACTTGAGGACATCATCAGAAGACACGGCATGGATTTTCACAGCTACGCTGATACACAGCTTTTCATTGCCGTGTCCCCTGATGACGTCAATCCAGTGAATTTACTTGCAAACTGTATTTTAGATATAGTTTTGGATGGCAGAGACCTTCCTTCAGCTCAGCTAGGAACCAGGAAACTGGAGTTAAAGGAAACAGAACAAAATTTCAAACCTTCTCACTGTGTGAGAAATCTGGGCGTCCTTTTTGACTCCGAGTTCAATTTTATTCCACATATCAAAAATTAAACAAAACCAGGATTTTATCACCTTAAAACATAGCCAGAATCTGCCCATTTCTCTCTGGCCAGCATGGAGGTGCTGATGCTTTTATTTCCAGTAGGTTAGATTATTGTAATGCCCTGCTCTCTGTAGCCTCTGTAGTATCTGTAGCCTACAGCTACTCCAGAATCCTGCAGCACATGTGCCGACCAGAACCATCGGGCTGGAATATTACACTAATTTTAAAATTGCTGCATTGGCTTCCTGTACAGTTCAGGATCGATTTTAAGGTTCTTTTAGTGGTTTATAAAGGTTTTCGTGGTCTTGGACCTTCTTATTTATCAACCTTCCTTTAACAATATAATATCATGTTCTAACAACATACACATGCATAATATAGAATATAGAATATAAAATGTATGATAATTATATTGTACAACTGTGATAAACGTCTATGAACGTGAAATTTATATTGTTTGAACAATAAACTGTTAACGTGGCATCGCGTTAATTTTATTTTGCATGGGTGGCAGCTCTAAACTATGAGTTCAGCATCATTTACTTGTCATGAACACATAAAAGAACTTACATTATAGCAGAGTTAGCTTTGGAGAACTTACCTGCGGGGGCTAACGTAGCATCATCATGGTCCAGCCTTGTCGCCTACTTTGCCGTTTCTAGCTCCTGGCTCTCCAATTCCTGTGCTGCACAAACTACCGTTTGTGTTACCGAACATGTAGACTGCTGGGGTGAAGTTATTCCAGGAGAATAGACATGGTACCGCATCCGAGTTAAGACGGCTAACACTTAGCCCCAGCACGTGAACATAGCCGTGAAGTGTCTGCTGCAGACATGAGTATTTCCCCTTTAATTACGCGTGATCGCCCTTAGACAGTTTTGTCTTACATCGGTAGATGTTGGAAACGAATGGAAATGGAGATAGGGCTGCTTCAGAGCATGAGAGAAACAGACTGATCCCCATAAGTAACGCTGCAATAATTCTTATTTTCCGCTGCACTGACGTATTTCCAGTTAAAAACCCCGGAAGCGTGAAAAAGGTCTATTGTTTTCTTTTAGTATCATCTTTCCAGATTTTTAATTATTTATTTATTTAGATCTTGATCTTGCTAAATAAACAGGAACAATTGATTGCCTTGTGTTTTGTGAAAGGGGTAAAAGTCAGGGTGTGTTCTGAGTGTGTATTTTTGATGTATGAAAGCTGTTTTTAATATGTATGTATTGTTGTGTTATTCATGTCAAGCATTTTGTGTTGATTTTATCATGAAAAGTGCTCTACAAATAAAACTTGATTTGAAGCACACTCAAAATGCGAGCACTTCTCGTTAATTAAGTTTAATTATAGAGAATTCTTTGCACCAGAGTCAGTTTCCTTTTAACAAAACTAACAAGCTTGATCACTAGCTTTTGCTTTTGCTTTTTCATTATGAAAAAGAGGCTAGCCTTAAATGACTGAGTCATTCCCAGAGAGGATGAATGATTCACTGGAAAAGCCAGTCATCAAACCTTGTCTGAAATAATAGCAACTGCATTTGTGTTTCATGGTCTGACATTTATACATGGGCAAAGCTGGAATGTCATGAAGGTAAATTGGGGAAAAGGGCATCAATGAGAAGTTTCAGTCAGGTTTTAAGCAACGCCCCAGCAATGAATCTGTTCATTCAAGAGCTTTTAACCACTGACTCTAGAAACACTGCAGCTCTTTTAAACGTAGTTTGATTTGACCATCATGGCATTCTGCTTTCTTGGTGAGAGACCAATGTTGGTCTCAAGGGGACCCTTCTACAGTGGTTCAGCTCATGTCTGTCTGGCAGGTCGTATCATGTGAAAGTTGCAGCTCTGATGACTCTCTTCTCAATTGTGGTGTGCCCCAGGGTTCAATTCTTGGACCAGCACTTTTTGCCCTATATATGCTGTCTCTGGGTTCAATTTTGCCCAGGCTCTCCAGAGACTGCTTCCCACCTCATGGGTCATTTGCCCCATTATAGTAACTTTTACGTTAAAATAAACACAGCAAGTCAGTGCAGTGGTTCAGTCCATTTTTTCCATAGACGTTAAGATCTAGAACTCAGAAAGGTCTGGTGCTCCCTGCAGCAAAACTGGGCTGATGGGGCTTTTCAGTGGCAGGGCCCCAGATTGTGGAACGGGCTCCCAGCAAATATATATATATAAAACCTTATTAAAGACACATTTTAACGAGCTGGCTTGTAATTAAGAGCAGATAAAGTATTTTCTACCTTATTTTTAACTCTGTTTTTGGTTTGTTATTTTTAAATTACTGATGTTGACCCATTTCTAGGAGCTAGTTTTTATATACTAATGGTTATACGCTAAGAATAAAATGTTTGATTTTAACTTTTGTTTAATATCTAGTTTAAGTAATTTTGTTGTTATTGCTGTATGTACAGTAAATCTGTTCACTTTGTAAAGCACTTTGGTCAGCAACAGCTGTTGTCAATATTCTATAAAAATAAAATTCTCCTTGACATCAACCTTGATACGGAGACGTGAGTTTGTTTGTTAACCTGCTATCAGGAAAAGTACATGCTAATTTGGAAAACAATAGCAGGTATATTACAGAACAAGAGAAAATAAAACACTGACCTACATTATGGTTATTAACATCCTTTGAATTCCTCAAGTTGTGTTAGATAACAACCACGTGATTGATGGGGGTGTAAAAGCATTAGTTCCTTGGTAACACCAGGAAATAGAAATTTTAAGAAATGCAAATGACATTCAAAATAAATAAAACCTTTTTTGAGCATGTGGTAAGAGTATGCAGGCAGTACCTGGAGGATGAAGGAATTGAAACAATTGAATGGCCTTCACGATCCCCTGACTTAAACCCAATAGAACATCTGTGGGACATTATGTTTGGGTCCATTAGGCGGCACCAGGTTGCTCCTCAGACTGTACAAGAGCTCAGGGATGCCCTCACACAGATCTGGGAGGAAATGCCACAAGACACCATCCGTTGTCTCATTAGGAGCATGCCCCGACGTTGTCAAGCATGCACACAAGCTCGTGGGGGCCACACAAGATACTGAAAAGCATTTTGAGTTGCAGAAATGAAGTTTTTGAAATAATGGACTAGCCTGCCACATCTTCATTTCACTCTGATTTTAGGGTGTCTACACAATTGAGCCCTCTGTAGGCTGAAAACTTTTATTTCCATTAAAAGACTTGGCATCCTTTTGTTCCTAAGACATTGCCCTGTCGTTATTTGTATAGATATCCAACTTCATATTGAGATCTGATGTATCTAATGTGTTTCTTTAAAGTGTTCCTTTCATTTTTGTGAACAGTGTATATTGATAATGAAAGTAAACACGGGCTTAAGTTTCTTTTTGTTAACAGAACCAGCTGAGATGATAATCTGGAACGATGCAGAGCACCGGGAGCTTTTAGAGCTGCCTGCAGCTCAGATCATCTGACAGCTGACATCTGACAGCACACAGGGACACCGTATCGCCGCCACCGCTCACAGATCCACGCGTCCCCAGACTCCGCCTTCTCCCGAAACTCCAAACTCCTTGTTCCCTGCTACGCTTTGCTCAGCGGAGCCGACACTAATATATCCCTCCACTGCATACTGTAACCCTTTTGCCTCGATCTGGAAGATATTGAGGAGGAATTGCTTCAAAAAATGTCGCTGACACGCATCTGTCTACTTCTTTCCATTGCGGAAATCTGCGGAGCTGCAGTATTTGATCCACTTATTGTCGGACTTGGCAACAGTAACTAAGGGGGGCGGGGCTTGGCGAAAGGTCAATTGGAAAAAATAATTTATTTTGCCATAAAATAACTGAAATTCATTTCATTGTGAAAAATCGTAAAAAACTTGAATCGTGAACGTAAAATCGGCAATCGAATCGAATCGTGGTTTGAGTGAATCATTACATCCCTACTTAAGACTGATCGTATTTTTTTAAAGAGCAAGTCACTGTGTAGCACCACAATATTTTCAGAGGGACCAAGGTTTAGGCAAGCATCCTTGCACACAATCCCCAGTTTCAGTAAGGTAGATACATTCCACAGCCCACACCATGTTGAAACACTCTAATGTAATTTTATATGCAATTTTACTTCACAGACAAAAACAAACACACACCATTTAAGACATTTCAGCATCATATTCAATTTTTAAAGCCATAAATATTAACATTTTGAAGTACGTATGTGGGTGAAAAAACACCCAAATTCCTATTTGTGTCATTAGCCCCACTAGTGTTTGGACTTGGAGTTGCCATATAATCCATCAATAATCTGATCATTGGACAACGACTCACAGGATTGGGACACTTCAGGGTAGGAATGGAATATCACAATATTAAATGTGGTGCTTTGCACGTCATCCACTGCACCAGTGCTGACACAGCTGGAGGACGATCAGAATGAAAAAAAGGGAGCTGGAGCACTCAGGTGAGTAAAGTTTTTTTAATAGATGCAAAATCAAAAACTAAAAGCTCTGACGAAGATGCATATTTGTGTCGAAACGTTAGCGTGATGTATCCTATCCATCCCTCCTGATATGAGGGAATAGTGTGAGATTTTCACAACTTTAATCACAAGTGCAATCCACTACGTAGTGGATTCATTTACGTCATAAAATTAGCATAACGTGATATGGTTTTTCCTGGGCAAAAAAACGTTGGTGTCTTTGAGACTTTTGAGATATGTAGCTTTGACTCTTAATTGTCAATTTATGGGGGAAAAATCTAGGTAAATATTTCAGCTTAAAAGTACAGCCTTAACTCGATTCTCACTGGGAGGTAGTCATACTTCTCCCCATGGGAAAGAGGTTCATCAGGTAAATGTGGGAGGAACAAATAATCTGCTGGACTATTAAGATTCTTACATTTAAGTAATGGACAGTCATAATTAATTCACTACACCCCATGAGTAATATAAAATGTACCTTAGCAGAGGACACTAAGACTTTAGCACTGGTTAGAAATTATAGTTATTAAAATCATTTGGATCTTTTCAAGTATGTAGTTTAATTACAAGCTGAAAAAGAACAAAGGCATGGCAGGCAAGGCCTGATAACAAGCTCCTTGATGAAACGTTCTCACACTAATTCCTTGGCACAAATGGACCTTTTTAACCTTTGAACTATTTTGTTGTGCTGTCTTGTGCTTTAGAACAGGATAGGATGGAACACTTTATTACAGACTCGTAGTCCAGCAAACAATGATAAACCAAAACACATAACATACACCAAAGAGGTTTAAAAATACAACATTTCATTCATAAACCTCATTTAAGATCAGGAACTCTCTCCCCCTGAGCCTGAGATCAGTGGTCTCCTTTCAAAAGCAGCTGAAAACTCACCTGTTCAGGCGGGCTTTGGTGTGACCTTCGGTTGATTCTTCATAACTACCTTCTCTTTATTCAGCTCTTCCTACCAATTTCTGCCTTTCCCGTGTTGCACTGATTACCTTTTTCTTATTCATTTTCTTATACCCCCTTCCTCACATTTTTTAAATCACAATTTTTACTTTTCCCATTTTTTATATTTTTTTAATCAATTTTATTTCTTTACTTTCTTTTTTTTAATATTTTGTTCTTGTGAAGCGCCTTGTGCTTTTTATCTTGAGAGGCGCTATATCAAAGACCGTTTCTACTTCTTTACTGATATTCTGTTAGTTTTCTGCTCTAGTTTTAGTCACCTTACACTTGGTAACTCCTGGTTTGCCTTCCTACCTAAGTATTGAATTTCTGTTAATTTACTAATTTCAGCATTAGTTTTAGTCACCCTCCACCGTTAGCTTAATCAATGCTTGTAATTGCTGGCTGCCCACATTTAGTTCTCTAATCAGTGTTTTACGACACAAGTTCTGCTGTTTGGTTTATAATATTTCTGTTTCCCCCCCCTCTGGCCACCTATGCCCTCCCCAAACTAGTTGCCACTCACCTTTAGTCTCCTGTCTTTTCCATAATCCCTCCCCACCACTAGTCTCCTACCACTTTTATTGATCATTGATTGTAATTTTTCTGGGTTTAGTATTTAGGTAGTAAGAGTTCTTCACGCTTAGGCTTTTAGCACCGTCATAAATGAAGTCACATGTCAGGGTTAATGATCTCAGACCCAGCAGCCGAGTAATTGCACTTTAATTATTGTGAGGCAGTGGCCACTCCTGAAGGTGCCACAGTAATAAATCTGACAAATGGAGCCGTGACGCAGCTTATCAGCATTCCAGATGAACAAAAGCAAAGTGAGGGTAATTGTCTGATCACACCGTGTAACTGAGAGCATTCTTCAATAATTACTTTAACAGTCACCATTAAAATAATTACAGTAGCTGTTTTGTACTTGGAGAAAAAAATTTTCTCACCTCGAGATGTGAATTTTAAATGATGATAAATGACCTGCACTTGTATAGCGCCTTTCAGAGTCAAAGGACTCCACAGCGCTTTACACTACAGTATATATGTTTTACATTAAACAGCAGTAGCTCGGACGGTAGAGCGAGTTGTCCAGTAATCGGAGGGTTGTAGGATCGATCCCGTCTCATGGTGGAGAATTCTGCTGTTGTGTCCTTGGGCAAGGCACTTAACCCACATTGTCTGCCAGTGGTGGTCGGAGGGACCGGTGGCACCAGTGCTCGGCAGCCTTGCCTCTGTCAGTGCTCCCCAGGGCAGCTGTGGCTATGATGTAGCTCATCATCACCAGCGTGTGAATGGGTTAATGAAACAGTTTGTTACATTTAAAACATGTGCAATATGTATTAATGAAAGAAAAACAAATCAAACGATAACTTTGATATTTCTTTGTAATTCCTGACAAATGAATGCTGATAAACTAAAAGATGTGTTTATTTCTGTTGAAGATGCTTAAACGAAAGTCAGTCTAATGAGGCCAGGCAATTATCTAACCCATCCCAAACACTAAAGCACACCCAGTTAAATCAGTCATCCATCCAGTATAAAAACTGGAGTCAACATTTCAACACTTGATATCAGTTTCAACACCAGGACTGAAGTGATGGCGTTGATATTTACTGTGATTCTGATCTGGGGGCTCTCCAGCTCAGGTAAAATCCTTTTCTAATGACATTTTAAATTTTAATTCATACAAAAGTCATTTTAAAATAATTTAAATGATAAATTATTGAAATAAAAACATTAGGTTTTGAAAAATTTGGATTATTTGAAATATTTAGATTTTCTTTGTCATCTCCTATTTTACTTCGACACTCTAAAAATTCATTTTCTAAATTGTTTTAAAAAAATATTAACATTAAAAAACAGAAATCTTCAAGTAAAATCATATCTGAATTAAATACAAAGTATAAGTGTTACAGTGGTTATTGTCCTATCTTCGTTGCAGCCGCAGCTTTGGATTGTATGGCCTGTGCAGATCAGATGTGTACAACCACATCACAAAAGAAATGTGGCTCAGAGACCATGTGCATTACTGCTTCCATTCAAGGTATTTTATGTTATGATATTTTGGGCAAAAAGGCAGCTTCTGCAATTTTTTTTTCTGTGTTTTCAACAATAATTACATACTACCCCTGGACTCTACAGCCACTTCATCAGGAACTACAGTAAACAAAATCTACAAAGATTGTGCACCATCCTTCCTGTGCCATATGTCAGGCATTCAGATATTTTCCGCCAACTTTGGATTTTCAAGAATACGTGCATCTGTGAAGTGCTGCAACAATGACAACTGCAACTCACAAATTCTTCCCAGTAAGATAAGCCGCATAAATGTTGGAGAAATTCCAAAACTCCATAATTGTTCAAAACATTATTTAAAGCACCTTTTGTTATTTTTCAGTGCCTGGATCTCAATCATCTAACAAACTGCAGTGTATCATTCGTGACCCCAAAACATCCAGATGCAACTCAACTGGTTCATGTTTAGAAGAGGAAAACAACTGCTTGACAACCACAGGTTTGTTTTCATGTTAACAGGATAAACAAGTTCCAACAATGTTTTCTTATAATGGTAACAAAAATAAAATCATTGTGTAGAAATTACAAAAAACACACACACTGGAATGCTATATTTGTCCAAGAAAAGAAGGGTTATTGATAAAGGTTATCATTTTTCACAGATCAAAATGGATCCACAACCTACCCAGTAGGTGGCTGCGTGACTGAAAATACATGTGTAGCAGCTAAATTCCTGAAAAGTCTACCTAGCATGGAACAAGTTGGGCCCAGCAACAGTGGACAAGATGGGTGTGACCAGCCAAAAACAACTAAAGCACCAATTACAGCAACCAATAGAGCATCCACCACAACTGCTAAACCAACAAAAACAACAAAAGAATCTACCCCCAGAACTGAAGCACCTACCACAATGACTAAAACATCAACCATTGCAACTAAAGAGGGAACAACAGCGATTAAAGCACCAACTACTGATGTGTCAAAAACCAAAACTCAAGGCCCAACCACCAAAACTAAGGAAGTAACCACAAGAACTGAAGCATTAACCACAACAACTGCAGAAGCAACTCCCACAACTGAAGGAACATCCACAACAACTGAAGCACCAACCACAACAACTGAAGCAACAACCACAACAACTACAGAAGCAACTACCACAACTGAAGGAACGTCCACAACAACTGAAGCACCGACTACCACAACGGACGGAACGTCCACAACAACTGAAGCACCAACCACAACAACGGAAGCAACAACCACAACAACTACAGAAGCAACTACCACAACGGACGGAACGTTCACAACAACTGAAGCACCAACCACAACAACTGAAGCACCGAATACCACAACGGACGGAACTTCCACAACAACTGAAGCACCAACCACAACAACGGAAGCACCAACCACAACTACTGAAGCATCAACTACCATAACTGAAGCAATGTCCACAACAACTGAAGCACCAACCACAACTACTGAAGCATCAACTACCACAACTGAAGCACCAACCACAACTACTGAAGCATCAACTACCACAACTGAAGAAGCAACTACCACAACTGAAGAAACGTTCACAACAACTGAAGCATCAACCACAACAACTGAAGAAGCAACTACCACAACTGAAGCAACGTCAACAACAACTGAAGCATCAACCACAACAACCAATGAACCCACCACTACAACTGCTGCACAAACAACAAATGAGGAAGAAAAATCCAACACTAAAACACCTCCCACAACAACTGAAGCACCAGTTACAACTTTAACACCGACCACCACCACCACCACATTACCACCAACAAAAAACAGAGGTCTGTGTTTTTTTGTTTTGTTTTTTTTTTTTCAATTTTTTCAATTTTTTGTATTTGAAAAATATAATTCTAAAATATTGTTTATCACATGTAAACTAATTGAAAGTAACCATTTCTATTGATTCTACTGATATAGGTGGCTCTTTGCGTTGTATGACCTGCACAGATCAGATGTGTACAACCACATCACAAAAGACATGTGGCCCAGAGACAATGTGCATTACTGCTTCCATTCAAGGTATTTTCCATGTTATTTGGTATTTTATACAAAAAGGCAGCTTCTGCAATATTTTTGTTTGTGGTTTTAAAAATAATAAATAACTGCCCCTGGACTCTACAGCCACTTCATCAGGAACTACAGTAAACAAAATCTACAAAGACTGTGCACCATCCTTCCTGTGCCAAAAGCCAGGCATTCAGATATTTTCAGCCAACTTGGGTTTTTCAAGGGTTCATGCATCTGTGAAGTGCTGCGACGATGACAACTGCAACTCAAAAAGTCTTCCCAGTAAGTATAAATGCACAAATGCTGGAGAAATTTCTAAATTCCAAAATCATTCAAAAAATTGTTTAAAACGTATTTTTTTGTGTGTTTTAGTGCCTGGATCTCAGTCACCTAACAAACTGCGGTGTATCATTTGTGACCCCAAAACTTCCAGATGCAACTCAACAGTTTCATGTTTAGGAGAGGAAAACAACTGCTTGACAGCCACAGGTTTGTTTTCATGTTAACAGGATAAACAAGTCCCAACTTTATATTCTTACTTTGGTGAGGAACAAAATTAAAATCATTGTATAGAAATTAGAAGTAAAGATGTGTAAACCCTGTCAAAATGACATTTTTTTTCAAGAAAAGAATGGTTATTGATAAAAGTCATTGTTTCTCACAGTACAAAAAGAATCCACAACCAACCCAGTGTGTGGCTGTGTGACTGAAAATACATGTGTAGCAGCTAAAATTCTGCAGAGTATACCATTCATGGAACACGTTGGGAACATGACTAGTGGACCACAATGTTGTGAACAAACTGAGTGTAACCAGCCAAAACCAACTAAAACACCAATTAAAACAACCAATAGAGCAGCCACCACAACTGCTAAACCAATTACAACTAAAGCACCAACCACAACAACTGCAGTAGCAACTACCACAACTGAAGCGACATCCACAACAACTGAAGCACCAACCACAACAACTGAAGTAGCAACTACCACAACTGAAGCAACATCTACAACAACTAAAGCATCAACCACAACAACTGACGTAGCAACTACCACAACTGAAGCAACGTCCACAACAACTGAAGCACCAACCACAACAACTGAAGTAGCAACTACCACAACTGAAGCAACGTCCACAACAACTGAAGCACCAACCACAACAACTGAAGCACCATCTACCACAACTAAAACAACGTCCACAACAACTGAAGCACCAACCACAACAACTGAAGCACCATCTACCACAACTGAAACAACGTCCACAACAACTGAAGCACCAACCACAACAACTGAAGCACCATCTACCACAACTGAAACGACGTCCACAACAACTGAAGCACCAACCACAACAACTGAAGCACCATCTACCACAACTGAAACAACGTCCACAACAACTGAAGCACCAACCACAACAACTGAAGCACCAACCACAACAACTGAAGAAGCAACTACCACAACTGAAGCACCAACCACAACAACTGAAGGGATTGCCACAACTGAAGCAACGTCCACAACAACTGAAGCATCAACCACAACAACCAATGAACCCACCACTACAACTGCTGCACAAACAACAAATGAGGAAGCAACCACCAACACTAAAACACCTCCCACAACAACTGAAGCACCAATTACAACAACTTTAACACCAACCACCACCACCACCACATTACCACCAACAATAAACAGAGGTCTGTGGTTTTTTTTGTTTGTTTTTTTTTCAATTTTTTGCATTTGGAAAATATAATTCTAAAATATTGTTTATCAAATGTAAACTAATTGAAAGTAACCATTTCTATTGATTCTACTGATATAGGTGGCTCTTTGCGTTGTATGACCTGCACAGATCAGATGTGTACAACCACATCACAAAAGAAATGTGGCTCAGAGACAATGTGCATTACTGCTTCCATTCAAGGTATTTTCCATGTTATTTGGTATTTTATACAAAAAGGCAGCTTCTGCAATATTTTTGTTTGTGGTTTTAAAAATAATAAATAACTGCCCCTGGACTCTACAGCCACTTCATCAGGAACTACAGTAAACAAAATCTACAAAGATTGTGCACCATCCTTCCTGTGCCAAAAGCCAGGCATTCAGATATTTTCAGCCAACTTGGGTTTTTCAAGGGTTCATGCATCTGTGAAGTGCTGCGACGATGACAACTGCAACTCAAAAAGTCTTCCCAGTAAGTATAAATGCAGAAATGCTAGAGAAATTTCTAAATTCCAAAATCATTCAAGAAATTGTTTAAAACTTATTTTTTTGTGTGTTTTAGTGCCTGGATCTCAGTCACCTAACAAACTGCGGTGTATCATTTGTGACCCCAAAACTTCCAGATGCAACTCAACAGTTTCATGTTTAGGAGAGGAAAACAACTGCTTGACAGCCACAGGTTTGTTTTCATGTTAACAGGATAAACAAGTCCCAACTTTATATTCTTACTTTGGCGAGGAACAAAATTAAAATCACTGTGTAGAAATTAGAAGTAAAGATGTGTAAACCCTGTCAAAATGACATTTTTTTCAAGAAAAGACTGGTTATTGATAAAAGTCATTGTTTCTCACAGTGCAAAAAGAATCCACAACCAACCCAGTGTGTGGCTGTGTGACTGAAAATACATGTGTAGCAGCTAAAATTCTGCAGAGTATACCATTCATGGAACACGTTGGGAACATGACTAGTGGACCACAATGTTGTGAAAAAACTGAGTGTAACCAGCCAAAACCAACTAAAACACCAATTAAAACAACCGATAGAGCAGCCACCACAACTGCTAAACCAACAACAACTAAAGCACCAACCACAACAACTGCAGTAGAAACTACCACAACTGAAGCAACAACCACAACAACTGAAGCACCAACCACAACAACTGAGGTAGCAACTACCACAACTACCACAACTGAAGCAACGTCCACAACAACTGAAACACCAACCACAACAACTGAAGTAGTAACAACCACAACTGAAGAGACATCCACAACAACTGAAGCACCAACCACAACAACTGAAGCACCAACCACAACAACTGAAGTAGCAACTACCACAACTGAAGCAACATCTACAACAACTAAAGCATCAACCACAACAACTGAAGTAGCAACTACCACAACTGAAGCAACGTCCACAACAACTGAAGCACCAACCACAACAACTGAAGCACCATCTACCACAACTGAAACAACGTCCACAACAACTGAAGCACCAACCACAACAACTGAAGCACCAACCACAACAACTGAAGCAACGTCCACAACAACTGAAGCACCAACCACAACAACTGAAGCACCAACCACAACAACTGAACAAGCAACTAGCACAACTGAAGCAACGTTAACAACAACTGAAGGGATTGCCACAACTGAAGCATCAACCACAACTGAAGAAGCAACTACCACAACTGAAGCACCAACCACAACAACTGAAGCACCAACCACAACAACTGAAGCACCAACTACCACAACTGAAGCAACGTCCACAACAACTGAAGCATCAACCACAACAACCAATGAACCCACCACTACAACTGCTGCACAAACAACAAATGAGGAAGCAACCACCAACACTCAAACACCTCCCACAACAACTGAAGCACCAATTACAACAACTTTAACACCAACCACCACCACCACCACATTACCACCAACAATAAACAGAGGTCTGTGGTTTTTTTTGTTTGTTTTTTTCAATTTTTTGTATTTGGAAAATATAATTCTAAAATATTGTTTATCACATGTAAACTAATTGAAAGTAACCATTTCTATTGATTCTACTGATATAGGTGGCTCTTTGCGTTGTATGACCTGCACAGATCAGATGTGTACAACCACATCACAAAAGAAATG
>SSNS01000517.1:326612-373301 GCA_006937985.1 Aphyosemion australe | reverse complement strand
ATGAAAGATGGACTAAGATCAGCGCTCCTTTAGCAAGACTGAAAGTATTTTATTACAGAGAAGAACAAAAGATGCTGGACATGAGTATTAGGAGTGAATCATTAATAACTTAATACTAGGCCTTGAACAATAAAAAAAATGATTGTTATCAAAGGTTCTTACTCTAAGCAGCCAGTTGAGAAGAGTGGAGATTTCCAGCAGAACAGGGAGTGGAAAACAGAGAAGTCTGATGGAGCTTCTCTGCACAGGAGTTTCTCTGGAAGCAGGAACCAGTTTTCTAGTCAATGACAGGAACAAAGTTAGAGGTCAGCAGGTTAAGGTTCAGCCTAAAACTACACAGAACAAGGTGCAGCCTGATTTTCACCATTAGAATAAATGAAGTGGTGTTGGCGTGAGGTCCCCAGAGATCTTTATAATCTTCCTTTCAGACGAGCTGATGAGATTCAGCAGCGGGAATCCCCATCCTGCTGGGATTGGAAAACAACTCTAACCTGTACAATCACATTTAAAACATCTGAACATTTGTTTGCAGTCTAAAATATATACAAACACATATAGCGTTTAAGATCAATTGTGATTTCTTTCAATTAAACAAGAAGAAAGTCAATATAACTGGTATGACGCCTGTTGAGAAAATATAAAATATCATAAAAGAACTGCTCTGAAAGGGACAGATAAAAATGGAGGAACCTTACATTTTCACTGATAAAATGTTGTCTTTCTAGTTTTGTTTTGGTTCAAATTAAATGACAAATTCAGAACATGCAGAGACATTAAATTATATTTCAGTTCCTGTTTGATTTATTTAGACGTCAATAGAATGTTTCTATTTTTGTTCAATTTATCTTTAAAGCTGGAATATTTTAGTTTAAAAATGAGATCTTTCATTCATCCCAAAAGAGTTATATAATGTTACACATTTAAGTTTTGCTTTACCTCATGATAACTATAATCTGTAAAAGAATAACATGATAGGAACTGTTCTCACATCACACCCTAGTCACAGGCATTTCAGGGGAGTAAAATCTAACTTTTTGAAGTAAGAAAGATTCTTATGCTGAAAATGCTGCAATGTAACATGTGTTAGTGTATTATGGCTAATGCTTCAATTTCATCAACGTTAACCACAGTATGAAATAAGGTGTGTGTACCTGGAGTCCGTGGTGAAGTGATGACTCTCACTGCACAAGCGGGAGCTGGAAGTTGAGTCCAGCTTTGTGTCCTTAGCCAAAGGTCGAGTCTCTCTGGATCACCTAGAGGAAAAATACACACAAAAAATATATAATAGAATTAATAATAATTATACTTGATGAACACATAGGTTTTAGGCACTACGTATTTCTGCTAGTAAAATTATAGCTGTTGATATATTTAGTTTGAATTGGGACTAGTAAGAATATGATCTGGACTAGGATTAATTATATTGTTGCTATGTAAAATAGTTATTACTAGCAGGTGTGGCTGTTGATTAAATGATAAAACGTTTGCCAAGTGGACTCGGGTCTGCTCACTAATATGAACGACGAGGCGCTTTCTTAAATGACTGGTATTTACGTTTAGTTACAAACCTGAACACGTGTTACAGTTAGCTCTGCTGCTGTTTACTTTGCCCAGATGCAGCCAAAACTTAGATTTTTTCCCGGTATTTTATTAGTTCACAAACTCTGAGGTGTTTTGTAAACAAAGTTTGTGAATGATGCAGCTGAGGCCTGACGTGACCCGCAGCAGCGGGAGGAACGGGGCTTTGCGGCCCATCATAACAGACTTTTTAGCACCGACAAAGATATTTCTTACCCTTTTCTTCGTGCCCTGCTCTACTCCAGTCTTGATTTCATAACTAATTATTATCACAGAAGGACCCGCTGGATCCCAGACCCAAGGCAGAGCTCTCACGCGACTAGCATAAAGTAGGTCTGCTCCATAGCGACGCCAGACGACACCGCCGGCCCAGCAGCTGGACTCTGTATTAGGAGGAGCTGACCCTCTCAGAGCAGCCGTGTTTATTAAAGACGAAATAATCGCTCTCTAGTTTTTAACTGACCAACAAACAGTGTTACAACAAGCACCGTATTAAACCGTAATAAATGCCTAATGTCACGGTAAAGAGTATATGTTTATACCAAAGTTTAAACGATGGCTAACTAGCTACTTTGCTAAGCTAAACTAGCTTCAGAGCGTCAGTAGTCGAAAATATAAAAATATAANTTTCGGCCGCTTGTATCCGCGATCTCGTTCTTTCGGTCACTACCCAAAGCTCGTGACCATAGGTGAGGGTAGGAACGTAGATCAACTGGTAAATTGAGAGCTTCGCCTTTCGGCTCAGCTCTCTCTTCACCACGACAGACCGGTACAACGCCCCCATCGCTGCAGACGCAGCACCAATCCACCTATCGATCTCACGCTCCACCCTTCCCTCACTTGTGAACAAGACCCCGAGATACTTAAACTCCTCCACTTGGGGCAGGACCTCGTCCCTGACCTGGAGAAGGCATTCTACCCTTTTCCGACTCAAGACCATGGTCTCGGATTTAGAGGAGCTGATTCTCATCCAGCTGCTTCACACCCGGCTGCGAACTGCTCCAGCGAAAGCCGGAGATCACGTTCTGACGAAGCCAACAGGACCACATCATCTGCAAAAAGCAGAGACCTGATCCTTAGACCACCAAAACAGATCCCCTCACCACCTTGACTGCACCTAGAAATCCTGTCCATAAAAGTTATGAACAGAAGCGGTGACAAAGGGCAGCCTTGCAGACAAAGTTCATTTCACAAATAGGGTAAATTATATTTTTTAAAATAATATTGCTAATTGTCTTAAATCTCCAAAAGCAGTGAAATACTTCCATGTGGTAGTCTCACTGCTTTTGAACTTGGCCTTAGGGCAGTTTCATTATAAAGCAAAAAGTACAAACATATCCCAGACTGTTATGCCTGATGTGTTATTGATGTCATTTTGTTTAATAATTCCATCTGTAGCCAAACCACTGCTGACAAATCTGTTCTTCCCCCTCAACCCTGTATTCCTCTCTAAAAGACTGTGCAGCTCTCTGGGCCTCTTTTATGCATTTTTATTTGTAATTTCTATAAATTTAATGACAATCATGTTACATTAAAAATGTTTGTAAAAAACAATAAACGTTTTTCCTCAACTACTGGAATTTCTTTGAATGCAGCAAAACGTGTGGAAGCTTTGTGTAAAGATCTTAATATTAAAATAAACCTGGGAGGCTCCAACATTATCAAATCAAATCATAATTAACTAAATTACTAAGTTTGAAGATATTTTTTACAGATATTGGAAATAATTACTTTGTGTGTAAAAAAAACAAACTTAAATCATTTGTCATTTTTTATTGAAATAACTCCAAAATAAAATTACAGAGCAGCACCTGTGGACAGGAAAAAAGTGTTATAAAGACAGATGTTCATAGATTGTAAAGTACATATCCTACATATTATCATAAAAGACCATATTATAAAAAACACTAAACTTGTCCTGGACAGCAGCCTGGCAGAAGAATGGTGGTCTTTCTGCCAGAATGTGCTGATTTTATCTTACAAGAGGAACTTTTGGTGTTTGACGTTCCCCTTGAGTTTGAAATAGTGTTATTTAAATATTTGGATTATGTATTGGAATAATAGGATGTAAGAGCTGGATCAATCGGGAAGAAAGAAGGCTGCAAGGGGACAAATGAGTTAAGAGTGAATAAATAAAAAAACAACTACAAAACATTAAAAACAACAGCAAGCAGCTGCCACAACAGGGGGATTGTGCCAGAGAGCGAGTTTAGAACATCGAGGCTTTCCTGATCAATCCCTGATTGACATAGCGCTCCCCTTCCCTCCAGGTTTCGCTGGGTCCACCACAGATTCCCTGGTGGATTCAATCCACCTGGGAATCTTGAGATTAGCTCGATTTCTGGCACAACCCCCTGTAAAGAAACATTCAAAACAAGCAACAAAAACACCTGTGGGATGAACAGTAAACATGTAAATCATGAACAACAACAAACATCAACAAGCACGTGGCCTAGTGGTAGAGTGTCCGCCCTGGGACTGGGAGATTGGGGTTCGAATCCTGGTCGGGTCATACCAAAGACTTTGATAAAAATGGGACCCAATGCCTCCTCTCTTGACACTCAGCACTAAGGGGTTGGATTGGGGGGTTAAACCACCAAATAAGTTCCCGAGCGCGGCCATGTCTGCAGCTCACCGCTCCCCACGGGGATGGGTCAAATGCGGAGGACAATTTTCACCACACACCAGTGTGTGTGACAAACGAATGGCTTTAAACAGCACCAAGAACCAGGCAAGCAGCAATGGTCACACCAAGATTCCTGACAGAGGGTTTGGTGTGAGAAGCAAGCTGACCAAGAGAGTCTCTGACTTTGGGAACCAGCTTGTCTGGGACACAGATGAGGATCTCAGTCTTGTCTTCATTCAGCTGTAGAAAGTTCCCAGCCATCCAGGTTTTAATAGAGTCTAAGCAGCTGTGCAGCAGCTGCAGCTTAGACATCTCATGGGGCTTAAAGGAGATGTACAGTTGGATGTCATCTGTGTAAAGATGGTAGGAGATTCCTTTAAAAGAGCTCAAGATGTACTGAAGAGGAAGCAGATAGAGGAAAAGTAGAGGGCCCAGCACAGAACCTTGTGGGACACCATGGTTGAGGGAGGCGGTGGAGGACAGAAACTTGGAGATGGCCACAGAGAAGGAACGCTCCGACAAATAAGAGGAGAACCACTCCAGAGCAGAGCCAGAAAGGCCTATCCAGTAGCAGGTGATGGTCAACAGTGTCAAAGGCTGCAGTCAGGTCCAGCAGAACCAGAACCAAACAGTCCCCTGCATCAGTGAGTCAGAAGGTCATTAGAGACCCCGAGAAGAGCTGTTTCAGTAAAATGAACTCTATGAAAACTTGACTGGAAAATATCGTAGATGTTATCGTAGAGCAGTTGTGAGTTGTTTAGGCACAACATTTTACAAGATCTTGGAGAAGAACAGAAGTTTAGAGATGGGTCTGAAGTTGCTATGGATTGAAAGCAGCAGAAAATTTGCGAGCTGTGCTCTCATTAAGACAACGAGAACTAACCAAACGGAGGGCAGGAGGTGGGGATGCAGAAACTGATTGAAGAAATGCAGTGATGATCTGAGATATAAACATCCTCGGGAGAAACACTGTCAACATTTAAACCCAGGGTAAAAACAAGGTCCAGAGTATGTCCCCTGGTGTGTGTGGGACCAGAAACTGAGAGAGTCCATGAGCTCCTAGCAAAGTGGTCAGAGTCATCATCAATGTGAATGTTTAAAATCACCAACAATCACCAGCCTGGGCAGCTTCACAGTGGAGGATAAAAAGTCACTAAACTCCTAAAGGATAAAAGAGTCTGGTGTACGAGATGGTAGCCGGGACTTTACCGAAGGACAGCGGACAAAAGCAAGCAAGGCGGACAGGAGAAGGTTAGTAGAAAAAAGATTGAAAAAGTAGCTAGTAACTACGGCAGCTCCAAACACAGGCGCCATCTTTTTTCCAGCCAGAACCTGAACGATGAGACCAGAACCTTCCAGACTGCAGCGCACCTATAGCCACACAGAAGTCAGCAGGGGCCATATCCAGAACTGGGTTGACCCAGGCCATGGCCCACAGGGCAGAAGGAAACACAAACCTAACAGCAACTCCACCTGAAACAGAAGAATTTAAATTAGAATCAAATTCAATTTGGGTTCAATATGATGTCATAACGTCACGATTATGAAAGATGGACGAAGATCAGCGCTCCTTTAGCAAGACTGAAAGTATTTTATTACAGATGTAACAGCCATTTGTCCAAACCAAACCAGTGATCAAAACCTTCAAATGGCTGCCGTGGCTGCGTCGAGGATTAGGCTTTACGCACTTGTGAATGCTCCGAAAAAAAAACAAAACAATGTCCATTCCAAAATGCGTTTAGTGGTGGTTTATTCTCACAGGAAGCAAGTGCACACCTTTTGCTGCTTCTCTATCACTGTGTTAAAAACCTTATCTGTATTGTGTGAGCATTTGTTTGCGTGGTAAAAAACCATATGCTCTCACAGCCATGACTCACTACTCCACCCCCTTAACCTAAATAACCTAATATAAGTTACTTAACTTAGCAAAATAACAAAAAGCAAATAATAAACAAATACTAAACAAAATAATTAACTTTAGCAAGACAGAAAATAAATCAAGATGAACTTAAGCCTAAGATAAACAGAACACCAAAAATAGCTCCAACAACAGAGAAAAACAAAATATGCTCGGCATGAGTATTAGGAGTGAATAATTAATAACTTAATACTAGGCCTTGAACAATAAAAAAATGATTGCTATCAAAGGTTCTTACTCTAAGCAGTCAGTTGAGAAGAGTGGAGATTTCCAGCAGAACAGGGAGTGGAAAACGGAGAAGTCTGATGGAGCTTCTCTGCACAGGAGTTTCTCTGGAAGCAGGAACCAGTTTTCTAGTCATGACAGGAACAAAGTTAGAGGTCAGCAGGTTAAGGTTCAGCCTAAAACTACACAGAACAAGGTGCAGCCTGATTTTCACCATTAGAATAAATGAAGTGGTGTTGGCGTGAGGTCCCCAGAGATCTTTATAATCTTCCTTTCAGACGAGCTGATGAGATTCAGCAGCGGGAATCCCCATCCTGCTGGGATTGGAAAACAACTCTAACCTGTACAATCACATTTAAAACATCTGAACATTTGTTTGCAGTCTAAAATATATACAAACACATATAGCGTTTAAGATCAATTGTGATTTCTTTCAATTAAACAAGAAGAAAGTCAATATAACTGGTATGACGCCTGTTGAGAAAATATAAAATATCATAAAAGAACTGCTCTGAAAGGGACAGATAAAAATGGAGGAACCTTACATTTTCACTGATAAAATGTTGTCTTTCTAGTTTTGTTTTGGTTCAAATTAAATGACAAATTCAGAACATGCAGAGACATTAAATTATATTTCAGTTCCTGTTTGATTTATTTAGACGTCAATAGAATGTTTCTATTTTTGTTCAATTTATCTTTAAAGCTGGAATATTTTAGTTTAAAAATGAGATCTTTCATTCATCCCAAAAGAGTTATATAATGTTACACATTTAAGTTTTGCTTTACCTCATGATAACTATAATCTGTAAAAGAATAACATGATAGGAACTGTTCTCACATCACACCCTAGTCACAGGCATTTCAGGGGAGTAAAATCTAACTTTTTGAAGTAAGAAAGATTCTTATGCTGAAAATGCTGCAATGTAACATGTGTTAGTGTATTATGGCTAATGCTTCAATTTCATCAACGTTAACCACAGTATGAAATAAGGTGTGTGTACCTGGAGTCCGTGGTGAAGTGATGACTCTCACTGCACAAGCGGGAGCTGGAAGTTGAGTCCAGCTTTGTGTCCTTAGCCAAAGGTCGAGTCTCTCTGGATCACCTAGAGGAAAAATACACACAAAAAATATATAATAGAATTAATAATAATTATACTTGATGAACACATAGGTTTTAGGCACTACGTATTTCTGCTAGTAAAATTATAGCTGTTGATATATTTAGTTTGAATTGGGACTAGTAAGAATATGATCTGGACTAGGATTAATTATATTGTTGCTATGTAAAATAGTTATTACTAGCAGGTGTGGCTGTTGATTAAATGATAAAACGTTTGCCAAGTGGACTCGGGTCTGCTCACTAATATGAACGACGAGGCGCTTTCTTAAATGACTGGTATTTACGTTTAGTTACAAACCTGAACACGTGTTACAGTTAGCTCTGCTGCTGTTTACTTTGCCCAGATGCAGCCAAAACTTAGATTTTTTCCCGGTATTTTATTAGTTCACAAACTCTGAGGTGTTTTGTAAACAAAGTTTGTGAATGATGCAGCTGAGGCCTGACGTGACCCGCAGCAGCGGGAGGAACGGGGCTTTGCGGCCCATCATAACAGACTTTTTAGCACCGACAAAGATATTTCTTACCCTTTTCTTCGTGCCCTGCTCTACTCCAGTCTTGATTTCATAACTAATTATTATCACAGAAGGACCCGCTGGATCCCAGACCCAAGGCAGAGCTCTCACGCGACTAGCATAAAGTAGGTCTGCTCCATAGCGACGCCAGACGACACCGCCGGCCCAGCAGCTGGACTCTGTATTAGGAGGAGCTGACCCTCTCAGAGCAGCCGTGTTTATTAAAGACGAAATAATCGCTCTCTAGTTTTTAACTGACCAACAAACAGTGTTACAACAAGCACCGTATTAAACCGTAATAAATGCCTAATGTCACGGTAAAGAGTATATGTTTATACCAAAGTTTAAACGATGGCTAACTAGCTACTTTGCTAAGCTAAACTAGCTTCAGAGCGTCAGTAGTCGAAAATATAAAAATATAACTTTACTTACCGATAAAAATGGAGCGGAGAGTTCTTGGACCCTCTGTTAGTGCAATCAATGCCACAACAAGCCATTTCTGCCCAACAATATCAAAATTAACATTCCAACATGACCACACACGGCACAAGAACTGGCCGAACACAGCTAATGTGACGCCCAGTGACTATAAAGTACGCCGGGGATGAAGGGCCCTGTGTCCTTCCGGTTTTTCCCCGGAGCAAAAAGGCTAGTTAGCTCCTCGGCTCTTCCGACAATCCAAAAGACTTCCGCATATCCAAAAGACGCGCCCCTAATTATTCTCAATTTCAAGCTTTAATTACATCTAAACGTATGTGGTACAAAAAAATTCACCCCCCTCAGAGTTGTCATGGCTGATAACTGGACCTATTAAACCTAAAATGGTTCGTTGTACCAGGCTGTAAGACGTTCTATTTCTGCTGTGAAATTGGCATTTTTAACATGAGAGTCAATGAGGATTTGCTCACATCTGAGACCACCCCCAGTGGATGAGGGGAGAACTGCAACTTTTTATCACTTCCTGGAGTTTCAGGAAGTAAATTTCTGTCTCCTCCCTTGGGCAAGTCCTCGGAACACAGCTGACCGCCGTCTCTATCTGGCGCAGCGTGCACACACATCATAGCGCACGGCATAAAAACTCATCATTGACCGTAGTGAACCATGGAGTAATGTCTATTGAATATCCACTGTCCAACTAACCTCACCGTTGTGCTTTTTCAGCGTGAGAAATCTCATGTGTGGCGTGAGTGCGTGTAAGACAGGAAAATCCGTGATTCTCACGCTCATTGCGTGAGGCTTGAGAGCTCTGGTACTGAACAAGAGAAAGTGAAACTTAAAAGGTGAGTGACACCATGGGTGGAGTCTTACTTCACCCACATTTCCTGTTAGAAAAATGTTTCAAGCCGTATCATTTCATATCAGCAGGTGAGTGGCCGAGCCAGCTGGAGGTGCGGCCGAGACTCGGCTGGAGTAGTATGGGACAGACGTCTCCTGTCACACCTTAGCCATCATTTTTGGCTGGTTCAAAATCAACATAGAGCAGAGTTTTAACCTGAGGATGGAGAAATAATTACAGTTTTAGGCTGAATTTTTAGATTTTAAATAAGATTCACTAAAAGGCCAAACTAATGACTACACATGTCTACAGCACTATTAGACACTTGTTTTTATTGACATTTCACCAAGCGTCCCAACTTTTTTGGAAGTGGGGTTGTAATTACTGTCTGCTCTGCAAAAAGTTTCATTGTGAGTGCTGACATAAGTGTTGTCTCTGCTTCTCTCCCACAGTGTCCTCTTCTTGGGTCATGGCTGTGGAGTTCTGGTTGTAGTCCTATTACGGCATTAACTGCAAAGGATATTCTGTGTGGTCCTGGTTATTACCTACCCTACCTACTATTACCTGTTAAACTTAATTGTGATAAACTAAAAAAAACATTTTCTGTTAAATGAATTGACTGCTTTATTTCTGTAGCATTTTATTTAACTTTGATTCTTCACTATTTTCCACTTTTATCTGTTTATTTGATTTCATCTGAAAATTATAGGACACTTACATGTGTATTCAAAGAAATGTTCAGGAGCATAAGTGATTATCTTTTATGTTTTTTTATGATTATCTCAGTTTTTAAAAATGTTTTTTAAAAAGGTAATGGAATAAACCTGAATTTAAACCATTTAGTAATTGCTAAATTAACATTTTAATTTGAATTTAGATAATGGTTGAAACAATATTGATTCAGTAACATTTTTTCAACATAAAATCAACTGAAATCCATCCATCCATCCATTTTCTCCCGCTTATCCGGAGTCGGGTCGCGGGGGCAGCAGCTTAAGGAGGGAAGCCCAGACCTCCCTCTCCCCAGCCACTTGGGCCAGCTCCTCCGGGGGAATCCCAAGGCGTTCCCAGGCCAGCCGAGAGACATAATCTCTCCAGCGTGTCCTGGGTCTTCCTTTGGGTCTCCTCCCGGTTGGACGTGCCCGGAAAACCTCACCAGGGAGGCGTCCAGGAGGCATCCTAATCAGATGCCCGAGCCACCTCAACTGGCTCCTCTCGATGTGGAGGAGCAGCGGGTCTACTCCGAGCCCCTCCCGGATGACCGAGCTCCTCACCCTATCTCTAAGGGAGAGCCCAGCCGCCCTGCGAAGAAAACTCATTTCGGCCGCTTGTATCCGCGATCTCGTTCTTTCGGTCACTACCCAAAGCTCGTGACCATAGGTGAGGGTAGGAACGTAGATCGACCGGTAAATTGAGAGCTTCGCCTTTCGACTCAGCTCTCTCTTCACCACGACAGACCGGTACAAGCCCCCATCACTGCAGATGCAGCACCAATCCGCCTGTTGATCTCACGCTCCACCCTTCCCTCACTCGTGAACAAGACCCCGAGATACTTAAACTCCTCCACTTGGGGCAGGACCTCGTCCCTGACCTGAAGAAGGCATTCTACCCTTTTCCGACTCAAGACCATGGTCTCGGATTTAGAGGAGCTGATTCTCATCCCAGCTGCTTCACACCCGGCTGCGAACTGCTCCAGCGAAAGCTGGAGATCACGTTCTGACGAAGCCAACAGGACCACATCATCTGCAAAAAGCAGAGACCTGATCCTTAGGCCACCAAAACGGATCCCCTCACCACCTTGGCTGCACCTAGAAATTCTGTCCATAAAAGTTATGAACAGAATTGGTGACAAAGGGCAGCCTTGGCGGAGTCCAACTCTCACCGGAAACGAGCCCGACTTACTGCCGGCAATGCGGACCAAGCTCTGACACTGGTCGTACAGGGACCTAACAGCCCGTATCAAGGGGCCTGGTACCCCATACTCCCAGAGTACCCCCCACAGGGCCCCCCGAGGGACGCGGTCGAACGCCTTCTCCAAATCCACAAAACACATGTAGATTGGTTGGGCGAACTCCCACGCACCCTCCAGGACCCCCCCAAGGGTATAGAGCTGGTCCAGTGTTCCACGGCCAGGACGAAAACCACATTGCTCCTCCTGAATCCGAGGTTCGACTATCCGACGGACCCTCCTCTCCAGAACCCCTGAATAGACCTTACCAGGGAGGCTCAGGAGTGTGATCCCCCTGTAGTTGGAACACACCCTGCGGTCCCCCTTTTTAAATAGGGGGACCACCACCCCGGTCTGCCAATCCAGTGGAACTGCCCCCGATGTCCACGCGATATTGCAGAGCCGCGTCAACCAACACAGCCCCACAGCATCCAGAGCCTTAAGGAAATCCGGGCGGATCTCATCCACCCCCGGAGCCTTGCCACCGAGGAGTTTTTTGACCACCTCAGTGACCTCAGCTCCAGAGATTGGAGAGCCCAACCCAAAATCCCCAGACTCTGCTTCCATCCTGGAAGACGTGCCGGTGGGATTGAGGAGGTCTTCGAAGTACTCGGCCCACCGATTCACAACGTCCCGAGTCGAGGTCAGCAGCACACCCTCCCCACTGTAAACAGTGTTGGTAGTGCACTGCTTTCCCCTCCTGAGACGCCGGATGGTGGACCAGAATCTCCTCGAAGCCGTACGGAAGTCTTGTTCCATGGTCTCACCGAACTCCTCCCATGCCCGGGTTTTTGCCTCTGCGACCACCCGAGTCGCATTCCGCTTGGACTGCCGGTACCTATCAGCTGCCTCCGGAGTCCCACAGGCCAAAAAGACCTGATAGGACTCTTTCTTCAGCTTGACAGCATCCCTAACCGCCGGTGTCCACCAGCGGGTTCGGGGATTGCCGCCACGACAGGCACCGGCCACCCTGCGGCCACAGCTACGGTCAGCCGCCTTGACAATGGAGTCACGGAACATGGTCCATTCGGACTCAATGTCCCCCGCCTCCCTTGGGACGTGTTTGAAGTTCTGTCGGAGGTGGGAATTGAAGCTCCTTCTGACAGGAGACTCTGCCAGACGTTCCCAGCAGACCCTCACAACACGTTTGGATCTGCCAGGTCTGACCGGCATCTTCCCCCACCATCGAAGCCAACTCACCACCAACTGAAATTTAAATGTAAATTCACATTTAGGTGATGGTTGAATCACTGTTGATTTAGCGTTGGTATGGTTGAAAATCCAATGTTGATTCAACATAAAATCAACTGAAATTTAAACATAAATTCACATTTAGATGATGGTTGAATCACTGTTGATTTAACATCTGTATGGTTGAAAATCCAATGTTGATTCAACGCTAAGCCTAGGAGACATTTTCCATATCCATTCAATGTCAGGATTCAATGAAATTTCAACTTTTCTGCCAAACCATATTTAAACGTTGATTCAACTGAATTTTGCTATTATTAAAATCTGACTGTACGAAAAGTAAAAGCCTGAAGTGGCTGTGTTTTTAGGTGTTTCACGTTTTCATTAGGTTTGTAATGTTCTTAATTACAGTTCATAAAATTGGTAAATCATAAAATAACCAAGGAAAAAGTTTAAAACATGTTAGAGCTCCATTACTGCAGCTTCTTCTTAGTGCGGTAGCAGTTGCTAGGTGACAGGAGGACATCCGCCGAAGTAGGGGCGGGACTATTATTTAAGGCTAGACTGTCCACATTCACAGCTGTTAACGTCCGGTCTAACCGGTCATGGAAGAACACGTTCTTCTGAGACCAATGAGGACGGGTACTCATGAGCATGCAATCCCTGGATTTGGACACAGCCACTGACTGGCAATCCCAGCATGCGTCGCGGTCGATGACGCAATGCTCCTTGTCCCAATTCGGCAATTATTTGCACACTTGTGTACTACGCACTCGAAGCTTTATTGCGCACTTCCTCTAAGCGCACTTCAGAGAAGGGTGTAAGGCGCAGTGTGAGTATTGAAATTGGACCATATATATATATAATATATATATATATACACTGCTCACAAAAATTAAAGGAACACTTTTTTTATTGGGCCTGGCATGAAATCAATTAAACTTGTCTGATAATTTTCTGGTTGATAAAGCAGCTGAGGGCATTGTTAATCACTTTCAGCTGTATTGATGTTCATGGACTTAACGACAGGTGCACTAAAGTGGCAACAATTACAAAACCCTCAAAACAACTGGTTTAACATGTGGAGGTCATGTCAAGTTTCTCCCTCTTGATCTTTTTTGGCTGGTTTTCCACTCGTGCTAGTTTTGGCTTGAGTAATTATCTCTACTGGCAGCATGAGGCAATTCCTTAACCCTACAGAAGTTGCACAGGTTGTCCAAATTCTCCAGGATGGCACATCCACACGGGCTGCAGCAAGAAGGTTTAATGTGTCTCCCAGCACAATCTCCAGAACATGGAGGAGAATTTAGGAGACTGGCAGTTATTCTCGGAGAGCTGGACAGGGCCGTAGAAGGTCCACAACCCATCAGCAGGACCGATACCTGCTCCTTTGTGCAAGGCGGAACAGGCTGAGCACTGCTCGTGCCCTACAGAATGACCTCCAGAGGGCCACTGGTGTGAATGTCTCTACCCAAACAATCAGGAACAGACTTAATGAAGATGGCCTGAGGGCCCGACGTCCTGTAGTGGGCCCTGTGCTCACTGCCCAGCACCGTAGAGCTCGACTGGCATTTGCTCAAGAACACCAGAATTGGCAAGTCCGCCACTGACGCCCTGTACTTTTTACAGATGAGAGCAGGTTCACCCTGAGCACCTGTGATAGACGTGAAAGAGTCTGGAGAAGACAAGGAGAACGTTATGCTGCCTGCAACGTCGTTCAACATGACAGGTTTGGTGGTGGGTCAGTGATGGTCTGGGGAGGCATATCCATGGAGGGACGCACAGACCTCTACTGCCTAGGAAATGGTGCTCTGACTTTCATAAGGTATCGAGATGAAATCCTTGAACCCTTTGTCAGACCCTACGCTGATGCAGTAGGTCCTGGTTTTCTCCTAATGCACGACAATGCCCGGCCTCATGTGGCAAGAGTATGCAGGCAGTACCTGGAGGATGAAGGAATTGAAACAATTGAATGGCCTTCACGATCCCCTGACTTAAACCCAATAGAACATCTGTGGGACATTATGTTTCGGTCCATTAGGCGGCGCCAGGTTGCTCCTCAGACTGTACAAGAGCTCAGGGATGCCCTCACACAGATCTGGGAGGAAATGCCACAAGACACCATCCGTTGTCTCATTAGGAGCATGCCCTGACGTTGTCAAGCATGCACACAAGCTCGTGGGGGCCACACAAGATACTGAAAAGCATTTTGAGTTGCAGAAATGAAGTTTTTGAAATAATGGACTAGCCTGCCACATCTTCATTTCACTCTGATTTTAGGGTGTCTACACAATTGAGCCCTCTGTAGGCTGAAAACTTTTATTTCCATTAAAGACTTGGCATCCTTTTGTTCCTAAGACATTGCCCTGTCGTTATTTGTATAGATATCCAACTTCATATTGAGATCTGATGTATCTAATGTGTTTCTTTAAAGTGTTCCTTTAATTTTTGTGAGCAGTGTATATATATATATATATATATATATATATATATATATATATATATATATATATATATATAGACAGACATGTATATAAACACTAAATGGCTCACCCGCGTTGTTCTCCAATGGAGTACGACGTAGCAACGTAGCGCACCATCTTACTTCAGACAGCTTTCCGGCATTTTTTACTTGTTGCTCCATCAGCGAAAGTAAATGTGACACCACGATATGTGTTTTTAGCTGGGTAAGCACCTTCCTCAGTAGAAATTAATGCACTGGGGGCGAATGGAGACCCATCTAAGATGGCGGCCGACCACTACCCACTACGGCAGCTTCAATAGGCGGCACCAGTCCATGAGGCGTCTACGTATATATACATCTGTGGGTAGCACAGCGCAAACATATTACTTTAGAGGAAAGACTTTTAGTGCTAATTCTTGTGGTTTTAAAGACATGTTCAAGTCATTTACACTACCGGTCAAAAGTTTTATAACGCCCCAATTTTTCCAGTTACTTATTGCAGTTTAATTCATTCAAGTCCAATGAATAGCTTGAAATGGTACAAAGTTAACTGGTGAACAGCCAGAGGTTAAAAAAAAAAAAGGAAAGGTTACTCAAAACTGAAAAATAATGTACATTTCAGAATTATAGAAGAAGGCCTTTTTCAGGGAACACAGCTGTTCTGCAGCAATGGAGGTTGATCAAGCCTTGAAAGCTGATGCTAATTCCCACAGGTGTTCCAACTTTGCTGGATTACTTACAACCCCCTCTGTCTGCATAAAAGCAGTGTTGGAACATACTGTGGTACCATACCCTCGTGAGCATCAGTTGAACAGTATTGTACTGCAGATTTATTTTATTTATTCTTTATTTAACCAGAAAGGTCCCACTGAGATTAAAAACCTCATTTTCAAGGGAGTCCTGGCCAAGAGGCAGCAAAAGTTAGTTACAATATTTTTCAGTTACACAGACGTTATGTACAAAATTACAGAAGGCAGTTACAACACAGGGAATCTGTCTCAAGGGTTCTCAGTCTGGTTTTAAATGTATTCAAGGAGATGAGCTCGGTTAGTTTCCAGTTTTCCTGCAGCCTGTTCCATGCAGAAGGAGCAGAGTGAACAAAAGCCCTTTTGCCCAGTTCAGTGCGAGCAAACGGAACACAGAGTAACAACTGATCGTTTGCACGCAGACAGTGAGAAGTTACACTTCTCCGTGAGATTGAGTTACAGATGTAGTTGGGTAGTAATCCAAGCATGGCCTTGTAAATGAAAGTGTACCAATGTGCCAACCTCCTGGTGGACAAAGAAGGCCATCCCACTCGAGAATACAATTCACAATGATGGGTCAGTGGTCTACAGTTGGTAATAAACCTCAGCAAGGCATGATAAACCTCATCAATCTTACCAAGACACTGTGCTGAGGCATTCATATACAAAAGGTCTCCATAATCCACAATAGAAAGAAATGTTGCAGTAACTAGTCGGTTTTTTGCCTCAAAAGAAAAACACAGTTTATTTCGAAAAAAGAAACCCAGTCTGAGTTTGACTTTCTTCACAAGATTATCTGTATGGGGCTTGAAGGAGAGGGAGTCATCAAGCCAGACACCAAGGTATTTGTATGTGTGGACCACCTCTATGATATTTCCCTCCAGAGTTGTCACTGAGGGCATAACTTACAGGTCTTTTTTTAGAGTTTGAGAACATTAGTTTAGTTTAGTCAGTGTTGAGGACCAATTTTAACTGCAGAAGTCTTTGTTGGACCTCATTAAAAGCTTTCTGTAAGACTTCAACAGCTTTAGTGGGGGATGTTCCAAAACAGTAAATGATTGTGTCATCAGCGTAAAAGTGCATATTAGCATCTGACACATTTTGTTCTATGTCATTAATATACATAATGAACAAGAGGGGTCCCAAAACCGAACCGTGGTACTCCCTTGTGGATACTCAAAAGTTCAGAGGACAACCCATCACATTTAACGCATTGAGTTCTGTCCTTCAAGTAGTCTGTGAACCATGAGATCGCATGTTCAGACAATCCCAAAAAAGGGAGCTTTTGTCTACAGCATGGTCTACAGTGTCAAAGGCTTTTGACAGATCAATAAAAAGTGAGGCACAGTACTGCTTTTTATCAAGAGCAAGAGGTATGTTATTGATCACCTTTGTGGCTGCAGTGATGGTGCTGTGCTTTTTTCTGAAACCTGATTGCAGACTTGAGAGAAGGTCATTTGAATATAAAAAGTCTTTCAATTGTTCACTTACTAGGGTCTCTATAGTTTTTGCCAGGACACACAGATTAGATATTGGTCTGTAATTTGTTAATAGAGCTGGGTCACCACCTTTTAGTAAAGGAGTCACAAAAGCAGACTTCCAAACTGATGGTATTTGTTTGTTTTTGATAGAAAGATTAAAAAGAACTGTAAGAGGCTCTGCAATGAAATCAGCAGCCATTTTCAAAAAATAGGGTTCTATCATGTCTGGGCCAGAGGGTTTCCTGGGATCCAGAGTTCTAATAATTTTCTGCACTTGCTCTACAGTAAACGGAACAAAGTTAAAAGAAGCACCAGGGATCATTTGGGAATCTGTGCAGGGGGACACAGAGGGTGTTCCAGTAGAAGTAGACACTAAACCAGATGAGATAAAATGCTTGTTAAAACAGTTTAAAACCTCAGTTTTATCATGCACTGGGACAGAGTCGTTTAGGACAAATTTTGGAAGAGCATGAGAAGTTAAGTTGACAGATAAAGACTTAATGACTTTCCAAAATTTCTGTGGATTATTAAGGTTCTCAGTTGTGATAGATAAATAATAGTCTTATTTGGCCTTTTTGATGAGAGTAGTACATTTATTTCTTAGTTGTTTAAAGATAGCCCAGTCAGAGGGGAGGTTACCTTTTCTGGCTTTGGCCCATGACACATTACGCTGATAGATAATATTTGACAGCTCAGGGGTGAACCAGTAGCCTGGCAAGCCATCCTATATATGTGAATATATAGTCTGGCCACGAACCATTGACGGCTCTCAGTCGTGAGGCGGGATCTACGGTTGTCTTTCAAAATGTCAGCACGCAATTGGATAGCGCTAGGACCAATCAGAGTAACGAACAACGTGACGTAATCACAGCGATGGAAAAGCGGGACCCACTAATGGCGTCAATGATTTCTGTCGTTTTTGTACAAAAACATGTGAATATCAGGTGTTCTGGGACATTGCACTACTTTGTTTGATAAAAATAAGAAGCCGCTAAGTATAGCCGACAGACTTATGCACGTTGGAGTCTAAATAATCTAATGTTGATGACAAAGCCGTTTCAAAAGAACGTGGCTCCGGCGCTGCCGCCATGTTGCTTGGGTTCGCGGCCGCAGCGCTGACGTCATCGGCTACTCCCGCTCTGTGATTGGCCCACAAAATAGAGCGCTGTGATTGGCCCAACCAAAACTATAGCGAGTTGTGATTGGATAGACACAGCAGTGGTTTGGGCTGCGAGGGTTCCAATGAAGCGTGCCTAGACCAAACTCTGCAAAGCAAGAATTGGTCTAGTTCACTAGGCTAGTGAACCAGGGGTTTTCTCGTCCTTTGATTCTGAGTTTCCTGAAGGGGGCATGCTTATTTACGATTTCCATTAAAGTCTCTTTGAAGAATGCCCATGCTAGCTCGACATCTGGTAACAAATCTATTTGCCTCCAATTAACCAAGGACAAATCCTTATGAAAAGCTTGTTCACTGAATTGTTTAAAATTTCTCTTGCAGATGATGCGTGATTTGGATTTAGGCATTTTAGTGCTCCTGCACGTGGCAACAACACAATGATCACTCAAGTCATTGCAGAAAACACCTAATGATGAGAATTTTTGATAATTTTTTGTTAAAATTAAATCAATCAAGGTGGACTTATCAGGATTCTTAAGATTGGGTCTTGTGGGTTGGTTGACCAACTGGCTGAGATTAATGGAGTCACAGAAGCTTTTGAATTCATCTGAAGCTGCATTTTGCCAGTCCCAGTTGAAATCACCAGCCAGTAGGAGTTCGTTGTAATTTAATTTGGACAAGAGATGCTTTAAGGATGATAATGCCTCCTTGGAAGCCGGAGGCCTATAGCACCCAGCAACAGTTATAGAAAGTGATTTGGCAATTTCCACATTTAAAGCCAGAAACTCCATTTGTTTACAGATAGACTCAGACAAGACTATTGATGCATTCAATCTTGCTCTAACATAGATAGCTACACCCCCACCTTTGTTCGGCCGGTCTGTGCGATAAACATTGTATCCAGCTATGTTAATATCATCATTAGTTATGGATTTAGTCAGCCACGTTTCAGAAATGATTACGATGTCTGCAGCTGTTGATTTAATCCAGATTCTGACCATGTCTATCTTTGGAAGTAAGCTGCGAACGTTCAGATGAACAATTTTGAGACCAGACAATTGTTGGAAATCAGCAGGATTTTGTGTACATTGCAGCTCGGGTCCAGGGTTTGGTTGCACATTTCCTGATAATAGTAAAAGTAAGACAATCATCAATTTGCGTTTCACTTGACATTTTGGGGTAGTCAGAACATATGTTGAGTCCATGCGGTGAGTTTTGTGTAGTGAGAGAGTAAAGGCTACTGCACACTGAAAGCATCAGCGGCGCGGAACGGCAGCGGAACGTCACCGCTTCAAATAGAATCCATTATAGTCTATGGGGTGTCACAAACCAGCCGCAACGCGGCAATTTCCAGACGCATCCCAGAAACGGAACGCCGCGCCGCTAAAGATAGGATCGGGTTCTATTTTTGCCACGTGCCGCTTCTGGGATGCGTCAATTTCCGCAGTTAACATGGGGCTAGACAGGAAATCACACTCGGTTTCAGTGTAAAATGCCCGGTAATTTTCAAAATAAAAGTCTGTTACAGCGATGCGGTTTCATATCTATGTAGATTACGTCTATACGTGTGACCTCACGGCTTATTTACTACCACATCGTTCGAGAAGTGCAGCGGTGTGTTTTTCATGGCTTTAATCCTGGCATTGGTGAGTAAAAACATTATATATGACATCAAACAGCGATATCAAACGTCATTTCCTTCTTTTTGGTTTAATGGCGGATGTCATAAACAAACTGTGACCTTTGAAGTCTCGAGGGATCTTGTGATCTCGCGAGTCGAGCAAGGAGCGCTGCGGTGAAGCCGCTTCGCTGCTGCCTCTCCCGGTGTGCACTGGAGTGCCGCGATTGTCGCGAGTAAACCGTTTCGCTGCGCTGATGCTTTCAGTGTGCAGCAGGCGTAAGACTGTGTAAAGCAAGAAAAAGTTTGAGGTTGGGTACTTCTCCAGGCAGGTATGACCACGAGTTAAAGATCTGAGCAGATAATAGTGTGTTGCTACAAAAATGGCGAGAAAAAGGCAAATAACAATGGAAGAGAGACAGACCATAACACTTAAAAATGTAGGTCTTTCCTACAGAGACATTGCAAAGAAAGTCAAGGTGTCAGTGAGTCCAGTTTCCTTCACCATCAAAAGGCACTCAGAAACTGGGGCCAACTCTGATAGGAAGAGGTCTGGCAGACCCAAAGCCACAACTGCATCAGAAGACAAGTTTCTGAGAGTTAACAGCTTGCGTGATAGGCGGCTCACAGGACAACAGCTTAATAGTGGTCGTAGGAAGTAAGTCTCAGTTTCAACTGTGAAGAGAAGGCTTGGAGCTGCAGGTTTGCCAGGACGAGTTGCAGCAAGAAAGCCACTGCTAAGACGTCAGAATAAGAGAAAGAGGCTTGCCTGGGCCATGAAACACTGCCATTGGACTACTGAAGACTGGAAGAAGGTATTATGGACTGATGAATCCAAATTTTAAATCTTTGGTTCATCACGCAGGATCTTTGTACGCCGTGGAGTAGGTGAAAGGATGGTTCCACAGTGTGTGGCATCAACTGTCAAACATGGAGGAGGAAGTGTGATGGTCTGGGGCTGTTTTGCTGGATCCAGGGTCGGTGACTTGTAGAATGAGGCACCCTGAACCAAAATGGCTACCACAGCATTCTCCAGCGCCATGCAGTACCCTCTGGTATGCACCTAGTTGGTCAGGGGTTCATCCTACAGCAAGATAATGACCCAAAACATAAGTCCAAGCTATGCCAGAACTACCTCAGGAAAAAAGAACAAGACGGTAAGCTTGAAAACATGGAGTGGCCAGCACCGTCTCCAGACTTCAACCCCATGGAGCTGGTTTGGGATGAACTGGACAGAAGAGTGAAAGCAAAGCAACCTACAAGTGCCACACATTTATGGGAACTTCTGCAACAGAGATGGGAAGAACTTTCTGAAGAATATTTTTGTTAAACCATACAGATTGATTTAACCCAGACATCATAAGATTCTCAGACGCTTAATGTAGGTTCAGCTACATATTTAGCTTACATTCCATCACTTCATTGTCTCAGTATCTTGCTTTAACCATCATTCATCATAATTTGTCCTGTGTTCTCATTGACTCAGAAATATAGTATTAAATTTATTTTTATAACTATTTTCTTGACTCTGTCTGAATTATTCTGAAGTGTGCGGATCACTGATGTTAAGAAGAACCTATGGTAATGTTAACATTCAAAGCTCAATAACATTGATTATTTATATTTACATGGATTATTACATCTCATTGATCATTTTACAAATGTGTAGCCACATCAGTCAAAAGTTTAGAATACATTTTGGTCTATAAATTGATTCCATGTTTTCTTTTTAACATTAAACTGCATAATTTCCAATAAAAAACTGGAAAAATTGGGGCGTTCTAAAACTTTTGACCGGTAGTGTAAGTCAGAGAAAAGAGCCGCAGTGAACTCTGCTTCAGACACCATCTTCGTTGTTTATGAGAAACTGAGCGTTGCTGTGTGTGACGTACGCTGCTCAGTGCTGATTGGCTTGGTGAGAACTCTCAGGGGGTGGGGTTATTTGAATGGGAGCGTTACCAGACTAGTTCTCTGTGTAGAATAGACTGAGGGCGAGTCTGCCAGGCCAGGCCAGGCTACAGTTCTACTGCTGAGGGGAAAAGGGGCGCCTGCTCCTGAAAACAGAGCAGGTATGTCAGGAAAGGTTTTCATCATCTCCTCCAGTAAAAAGGACCAGACCAAAGAACAGCTGGAAACATTAAAATCAGCTTGTCAAATCAAAAGAGGAGGTAACCTCAAATGTTTTATTTGACCATATTAGGTTCCTGCACAACAATCCATCAGATATACAAAGATCAAAGTCATCCATGATTCACATGTGTTGGTCAGCTCTGCTGCTCGTCACAGTGGACAGTCGTAGATGTGGATGGCGCGGTCGTCGCTGGCAGAGATGATCTTTGAGCCGTTGCTGTTGTACTTTACACTCCAGACCTGAAGACAACAGAGACTGTAAAGTCCACATGTAGCTTCAAGGTGTCTGTGAGGCTCCATGCTTAGAAAACACGGGTTAGTTAGGAAGCCGCGGGTTTTACACATCTGACCCATGTGGCTGGGGTTAGCAGCACATGCTAACCAAAAATTGCTGGAGAAAAAACTAAAGAACAAATCAGAGATGAGCAGCAAACTGTCTCCATAGATCAGTGGTGTCAAACTCAATTTCACACTGGGCCGAAATGAAAAACTGGGCCAAAGTCGCGAACCAAACTCAATATTTATTGAAAAATAGACGTCTAATGTTGACATCTACAGATATGTATTTTTGAACCTTTTCATTTGGAAACTAACTTATTTTTGCATAAACAATAAATCTGGATGAACCAAATTACACACGAGCAAGTCAATTTGAAATACATCACATCACATCAGTGGTATTTGTTACTTATGTCTCAATATTTATCTTTTTATTCGTTAAAATGTGTATATACTCATTATATTTGAATTTTTAATCCTTGAGTATTTGTATTTCTGCTTTCTGTTTTCTTGTTGTTTACTCTTTATTTTACTCTCCTTTTTTGCTCCTGCAATGAATGTCATTGCTGCTGTGACACCAACCCGTCCCCATTGAGGGATAATAAAGGGATTTTCTATTCTATTTCTATTCTGTTCCTCTATCTGTAGCCTTTCCAGTTCCTGTTTTACTGTAGGTTAAATCCTTTTTTACAGGCCAACAACAAAAAACAAAAGATAATAATTTCCTTTAATGAAAATGCAATATTTCAGCTATTAACATTCATGCTTTGGACCAGGAAAAAGTGCATAAAAAACACAATAATTCAAGCTCAGTCTGCTCCACTCTGATTTACTCTGATGTTCAGTGGTTCCAGCCAGATACCTGCATCTCTGGGGTTAGGCTCTGAGCTGAGGAAGGTGTTCATCAGTGAGACTCCTGTGTTGTTTTGTTCATCTTCATCAAAGACAACAGTTGCTCTCATAGGTATGTGCTCCTGAACATGGAGAGCATCTGAGCAGCTAGAGCATGGAGTTAGGTCAGTGTGTCAGAGAGGAAAGATGAAAACTGCAGAAGTCAGAGTCAAACTCTGACTTGAGGGTGTCGCTAAGCTGGAGTTCAATCAGCTCCGTCTGGAGGTTGGTTGGTGCACTTTCCCTTCAACCACAAACAGATTACAGAGTTGTTGGAATCTCAATTTCTGGGCTTCAAAGATGACAAAAATCGCTGCGTAAACTCGGTGCAGTTTGAGACTGTAAACAGAAAGGAGGAGGTGCTTTGACTGATGCGCTAACGCTGCAAAGCACTATGGGATTTGTAGTTTTAAAGGCAAAAATTAGCCGGTGGGCCAATAGAGTATTCTACAGTTGACGTCACCACGCAAAGGCTTCTGGGTAGGGTCGTACTTACAAGCCACATTTGACAATAGAAAAAATATACAGTTTCAGAGCGCTTTGACATCAATGTGAAGGCATAAAATTGAGGAAGTTGTTTTGACAGAGTAAAACATACCAGAGAGCTTTTCTTGATGGTGACCCTGCTAATTATTGATCGCCAGAACTGAAGCGCTAGCTCAAATGTCACGCGCTGTTGTTTTAAACGCCGTTATTTCTATCACTGCTCCTTCTTGAGTAATATAAAAATAAGTTCATTACTCACAGTGCTCAAGTAACATTTTCTCAAGGTAGTTTTTTTAACTGTCAGGTTATCATTTGTGTCCCTACTTTTTATATTCCACTCACCTCTGGTCAAAAGCCTTTTTCGTGGACGTTTGGGTGGACATGCTGTTTGGCCCAGACGTTCAGCTGGACCGCTGCCTCCTTGTTAACTCTCCTCCGGTAACAACGCTGCCTCTAACTCTCTGTTAACGCTGCCTCCTGCATTAATTCTCCTCCGCTGCTCCTCCTGGATAACTCCACGTCTGAGAGCGTCGCTAGGACCGGCGGCTGGTCATTCTCGGATGTAGGACTTTCCCCTCCAGGAAGATGTAACAAATATACGTGCTTTTCTTGATCTGCTTCACACAGTTAAAATCCGCTCGTCCACATAAAAACTACCACCGCTTTGCTTCTTCTGTCTTTAGCTTAGCCCGTGTAGCTTTCCAGCTGTTTCATGTGGTCACGGACGTCACAGTCTTTGAAAAAGGGATAAAAAGTCCTCTCCGACATCCGATCTGGGCGTCTAGAGTCCAATTAGCACCTCCCCCAGCAGCAGTGCTTAGTTCCTTGCTGTTTGAAAATCTTTAGGTAACGAAAAAATAACTTTAGCCAGATCGGAGCAACTCAGACCCAAAGAAATCCATTTTAACTGACCGCTTGCTTGTATGACCCTGCGTCCCAGAGTGCTTTGCGACGTTACGTCACGATCTATTTTTAGATACTGTAGAAAGCTCTATTCTAATGCATATTTGATATGATCTGCGGGCCAAAAACAAATAGGCTGCATGCCAGATTTGGCCCGAGGGCCTGAGTTTGACACGTGCCATAGAGGTTCTAGTTGTGTAGATACAGATCCTCATGAGGGTCTGCAATCTTAGATCTGACAAGAGTGTGTGTGTTATAACACATCCATTTCTCCAAAAATGGCAGCACACACACACGCACGCACACACCTGGAACCAGAACAGACCAGTGAGTAGACTCTCTCACCTGGTCTTGATGGTCGAAGAAGGTGTTGATACAAGTTCTGGAGCTGGCATCCCAAACCTTCACGCTCTTATCAGACGAGCTGGAGGACAAACAGAAGACACATTGTCTTAAGGCGACTGCATTACACATCCCATAATAACATCTTACCTGTAGCAGGTGGGTTTTACCTGGAGACAAAGTGTGTGTTGTCTGGGGAGAAGGCCACATTCAGAACCCAGGACCCGTGACCGCTCAGAGTGCCGGCCAGGTTGGCGTGTTGCCTATCAAACACAGGCAGCAGAACCCTTCAGAACCACATCCTGTTAGGACCACGTCCTGTTAGAACAGTGGTTCTCAATTAGTGGGGGGAGAAGAGCTGGGGGTGCGCAGACTATCCGACGGACCCTCCTCTCCAGAACCCCTGAATAGACCTTACCAGGGAGGCTCAGGAGTGTGATCCCCCTGTAGTTGGAACACACCCTGCGGTCCCACTTTTTAAATAGGGGGACCACCACCCCGGTCTGCCAATCCAGTGGAACTGCCCCCAATGTCCACGCGATATTGCAGAGCCGCGTCAACCAACACAGCCCCACAACATCCAGAGCCTTAACAAAATCCGGGCGGATCTCATCCACCCCTGGACCCTTGCCAGTTATGTCAGTCTGTAAAATAATAGCTAACTGTGGAAGAGAGTTGAACGAAAGGGGATTTTATCATTTGTGTTTTTGAGCTAATGGTTAGTGTAGGCTTTAACCGTACGCCATATCAGACTATTATTTAAATTTGTAGATAGCAGTAACATTAGCACTAACTAGCAATTAGCGCTAGCATTGCGGTTGTTGTTTTTAGATGTTTCCCTGTTAAAACACCACAGATTTGATTAGGCAAGTGATTATAAAGTTCTACAAGAGATGCTAAAGATTGAGAAGATAATTCAGCTATTAGAGTCAGGTGTTTCTGAGCAGAAACATATAAACATCAGCTGTTCTTTAGTGCTTCAAGGCTATGTTAGCCTGGTTTTGGTTTGTGTCTGTTTTAGAGTATTTCTGTTTGAATACTACAGATTTGATTAAATTAGTAATTAGCAGCTTCTACAGAATCTGATGAAGGCTGCCTAAATACCTCTACCAAGGAGATTATCTTTTAGCCTGTGATTGTTTATTATAAACAAAGTGTATCTACAAAAAATGAAAAGGTAAAGCACATAATTCTGACAGTATAACAATAAAGCTGGAATACAACGTGTAGTTATATAAACATTGTATATTCAGGTAAAAATAGATATAGGTACTATCCATAAAATTAACAATTACAAGTGGATAAAATAGATGTCTAATCTCTCCAATGTACCGGACAAAATGTGTATTTATTCTAATCATATTCTTGTGATTTTCTAGTGATTTCTAGTGACCTTTATGATTTCTTGTGACTTCTGGTTTTCTCCCAGTGACTTCCTGGAATTAATCCCCGTGTATTTGCCCAGTTTTATCTGCGATCACCACCAACAGCATCACCAACAGTAGCTTCTTGGACCTCACCTCTAACCACGCCACACTGCTTGTCCCCAGCAGTAAAGAGAGCAGAAGGGTCCATACAGTACGTTTGTCTTGTTAAAAAATACATTTTTAGCTGATTAGTTTGCTACTACAAATAACTGCATGTCTCATTTCAGACGCAACAAGAAATCACGGTGCTGGGGGCTGTTTTCGCCAAAGACAATGACTACATCCCAGAGCTTCAGACCATGGTGTTAAACAAACGCTTGGCTTCCTCACTGCTACAAACCAAGGCCTGAGGATCGAAGATGTTATGGTTTGTTTTCTGGAGTCCCAGGACCATCAGCACAGTAGCTGCTAGAACATTAACAGACTTATAGTGATGGTAAAAATATATTCTGCCATATGTCTCCCCCATATAAATACACTTCTGATTGACTTTTTAATTTTTTAGGTCACACTTTGATGCAGAAACAGGTTTTGGGGCAACAAAACATTCTGTCTGTTTTTAGTTTAGTAATTATTTTGTAAATCTAAAAATATATTTGAAAATAAAGATTATTTTTGGTAAAATCTGGACCAATTATTTAGAAATGTATTTAAAATGTTTGAGGTAGACTTTGAGAAGATTCTGTTGTGCAAGAGGAGTTTATCATTTACGGTAGTTTACAAATGTAACACAGAGGAGTTATGCTTTATAACACTTTATTATAAAACATTGAACACATCACAGTAAAAGATAGATTAGTTAGAAAAAGTTAGATTAGTCATATCAAACAGACAATAATGTAAACTACTAATTAGATACAATTATTGCTTAAAATCTTCTTGGAATAAATCCAGCATAATTCCCATTGTGGTCAGGGAATTTTTCCCTCATCCTCAGACTACACAACTTGGAGTTACTACTCTGTAGCCTTCCTCAGGTTTGTCAGGCTGCCATGCTACATGTTGTCTGTAAGATGCAGCTCAAAATGTGTTCCACAGTGTCCTGGCCAGGTGAAGAACTCTATTTTGAAGTATAAACTCCATGTGTGGGACAGTTGCATGCAGTTCTGCGCAGACTACTGGCAGCATTCCTTTTCTAAATCAGTCGGCGTCTCTGTAGCAGGAACATACAGACCAAGAAGGTTGATTTGATCATGAAGAAGTTGTTCCACGAGGACCAGAGGGTAAGGACATCAAACAACACAAGCATCTTCGTCCAGCTCGTCGTTCGCCTGCTCAGGGTTCAGGTTCTGTAGGCGTTGCTATAAAAGTGAAAGATCTGTTACAACAACAGTATTGCGTATTGTTTTTGTTGTAATATTATTGTGCTTACCCGTTCAAGCTATGCGTTCTGATCCAAGATTCTGAACTCGAGGTAAATCTTTCTCTCCAAGGTTCACAGCTGCTGCACCACAACCTCAAAAGGCTGATGGGTGGCTCCGTTTTGAACCACGCCTGCTTGATGAGGTGACAGGAGGTTCAAACTCTTCATCAGCTGACTCCTCCATCACTGAGCTCTAGTGTTAGAATAAAAATATATAAATGTAAAACAATATTCCTGCATAGTAAGTTATATTTGACACACAAAGACATTTAGATCAGGTTTACACCTAGTCCAAATGAGGCCTAAACCAGTACTGGTTGTGTTGTAACCCAGCACCAAACACACAAAGTAACCAGTAAACCTCTGGTACCAACAGGATTATAGGAGGACTACACAGAACGTGGTGTTTACTCATGAGTTGTGCCTGAATAATTCCTATGCCATGATGTACATTCATCCCTTGTTTAATGACATATCAGTAATAATTGTAAACTAGTCCATGGCGCTAATGCTAAGATAGGCTAATAATATGCTAGTGACTCCTAATAAAATGCTAACAATTTGATAGTAGTGGGTTTATTTATAATATAGATTATGTCAACTGTTACTGGTCTTTTTAAAATGAATATTTATTCTTTATAAAATGCCTTTTGTTAACAGTAAATAACTATAGTTGGAAACAACATCCTTACCTTAAAAAGCTCGATTGCTAATGCTAGCTCAGCACTGGCTCAAAGTAGCGACGCTCTCTGTTGACTCGGCTTTTCCTGCGCTAGGAGTTAGGAGGTGTGGCTTTCGGCTCTTTCGGGAAGGTCGGGGGAGTGAGCAACAGCGTTTCGAACTTTAAAATCTCCTCCTCCTCGCCCTGACAACGTCATCTTACGGACCCTGCCTTTAATGAAGACTTAAGCCTGGGACACACAGGAGACAGACGCGCCGCGCCGCGTCACGCCCGCGCCGTCATTTTAAATAGAAGCCATTAGAAGCCATGAGAGTGGCTACACTGGGAGCGCAGCGTCGCGTCCCAGAAGCGCCGGTCCGCGCAGAGGCGCTGAAGATAGGCGCCAGTTCTATTTCAAGCGGCGCGCCGCGGAGCGGCTGTTCCTGTTCTCAAGATGTTGTGACTATCACGTGACTTTCCAAGAAGCGTTCAGCGCTAGTCTTTGGTTCAGCGGCGCTTCCTGTGTGACCATTTAACTGCGGCGCTTCCGTGGCGCAGCGCGTCTGTCTCCTGTGTGTCCCAGGCTTTACCCAGATTTGCAGTTGCCGTGAGGATTTATCCGTTTTCTTTGACAATCACCCACAGGTGATGTGATTCTGCTGTGACTCTGCTCACCGGTGCTGACTCCTGCTTTTAACATGACCATGGCTTCCTGTTTTGCAGAAGAGATCGGCCAAACTTTCATTGTAACACAATAATTGTAGACCTCCAGATGTTTGAAAGTCTTTAATTCTTCATGAGTGAAGGGTCCAGGGCTTTCTATTAAATAGGAATAAATGTCTCCCCAGCAGATTTGTGAAAAAACACCGGCGAATCAAACGTTTTCCGTCATCCCAGAGCTCATACAGACTTTAAATAACTTTATTTTTGTCTTCCTTGCAGATTTTAAGCTTCTCTCTAAACCTCTTCCTGTCGTTAGACGTTAAAGTATTTATATTTTGGGGATTTTGCCCATAAACTCGCTTGAAAGTGTATGTCGCGTATTGATAGGAGTCCATACCGTTTGTGTTGTTGCCACACAGGCAGTCGCGCATGCGCACAACAATGAAAAACGATGTCAACAAAGATCCTCCTATAGAACCAGCCTGCAGCTACTCTAATACAACCATCGTTAGTCTCTAACTTGAAGTGCTGTCGCTAAGTGTGCTATCTAAAAATAAAGACAACGAAGATAATAGATCATTCAACTATTAATGAGCTTTGCAACTTGTAAAAACAAAAATTAAATGCTGGTTGTTGGCATGGTAACAAGGTTGTTCACGGAAGAGAAATTACTTTTTAATACTTTTGAAAAATTGTAACATTACCACAAACACATGATGTGTGTTAAGGGTAATGAAATCTCCGTCATTACTGTTGCTCACTGTTGATGTTAGCAGCTAACTAGCATTGGCCTAAAGACACAACTCTCTCTTTTACACCGACCGCTTCTTTTTAAGATGCTTGTAATTCCCGGTCGGTCTGCTATGGAAGGCAGGTTCTACTTTACATTTTTTGCACAAGTTTCCCTTGAATTTAAATGCTCCCAAATTTTCAAGCTCCACTGCCAGCTCACCACGATTGTTTGAGTTTTCTGGTGATGATGGGCTGACCCCGAGTGCCACTACTGTGCATGAATGTCAAAGGCAGGAAGCAGATGGAGCAGTGGAGGGTACAGCAGCAGTTTAGAGAGAAAAACAAAGCTTTCAAAAATTATTGATGATGTAAATTATTTGTCATCGACGTAAGTCATGACTAATCAACTAAATTGTCCATACTAGTTAAAATCATGTTTGGGTCAGAACTAGGGGTGTTTCAAAAAGGGTACTTCACGATTCGATTCGATTATGGGAGCTTCGATGCTTCGATTCTTCGATTATAATGGTTGTTGGTTCGATTCGATTACTGGTGCCACGATTCTTCGATTATTAACATTTTTAATGCTTTTTTTCATATGAGATTGATTGTCTTCTTCTTCGTCTACATTTGTAAATAAATAACCCATCAATTAACTCAGTTCCTCTAAAACTACTCTCAGTAAGTAAATACTTTTTTTTTTTTACATTTAACTATTTTTCAAAGACAAAATCTTATTTTATGACTGTATGACTTGTGTAAATATTTGCACTTTGACCAACTTAACTTCGATTAGGGAAAGCTTTAAACATTTAAAACCTGCTAGGGAGACATTTTTTCTCTCCTTCCTTTACTTTATTTAACAACAGAACATTATTAGAAAACAGTTCAATAACATGCAAAACAACATGCTATCACCTCAACTGTCTTACAGCTTTTGAGATATTGAATAACATTTCATTTCTACTGGTAACAATGTAATGGTGGCATGTCTATAACGTACGGGTTTGCAATAATCCAGTTCAAATTATGTTCACAGATAGAAGTGTTTGTGAATTATATACTACAACGGCTTGCCATAATCCTGGAGCGGTGTGTTGCGCAATCTCGTAGCAAATAACAACGTCGTGAGTCCCGGTAGCTGCTGTGGCTCTGCTCCATAGCGCTGCTGACAGCTACGAATAAACAGGATGGTGGGACTTTTCTTCCGCTTGTAGAGTTTAGTCATTCTTAGTTCCAAGATCATCGTGTTCTTTTGGAACCCACGGCGTGATTCTGCTATCCGTTAGCTTAGTTAGCATTAGCCAATCTGCCCGTAGCTGCGCGTTTGATCCCAGACTTTGGACCGTTTCTGCTGGTTCCTCTGTTTTCCTCCACAGCACCTAGATTACCACATTGTGTGCCAGTAAAAAGCATCTTCCTTACACAAAAACAAATAACTTACATTTGTTAAGGCTCCGGTTACGTGTATTTTTTTTGCAACAAAGCTTCACGTTATTTATTTTTTTAAGCATCGACGTTTATTAATTGATTCTGAATCCTCACGTGAAGCTTTGCGATGCATCGCCACATCGATGAAATGCACCCACCCCTAGTCAGAACCATGTGACCAGAAACTCACACGTCATATATTTTGATGTAGCCATCATCTGACGCAGTGACCAGCAGCTGGGAGTCGGGGGAGAAGGTGAGGGACCTGATGGGCATGGCGTGACCTGAACAAGAGCAAACAGCCTTTATAAAAACGTCTGTGTGCTTATATGTGACCAGCCCTAACATACACATGACATGTTTTCCTCTAAACCTGTTAACTTACTGCTACGTGAAGGTGTGGATCTAAACGGCCCCACCATGGCTTGAGCCCTGAGGTGACCCTACATGACCTTTCTGCTTGCCAGGGCTCCCCTACGATCACTAAAGTGGAGCGCGCCCCACAGCAGCGAGTGTCGTTACCTTCCAGTGTGTGGAGCAGCTTCCCTGTGGCAATGTCGAAGATGTTGATGATTCCATCGATAGCCCCACTGGCCAAATACTTCCCATCCGGACTCTACAAAGCAAAACAGCAGCAGCAGGATGACTGAATGACAAGAATACTTTTAAACAGGCAGAGTTAAAGAGGAACGTTTCGTCCAGGCTCAGATTTTTCTCACATAAGCGATACTCAGGATGAATTTCCCTCGAGTGTCCAGAGAGTATTCCTTCTTGCCACTTTCCACTCCAAAGATGTTGACTTTGCCATGATGGCTTCCTGTGGCAATGTGTTTAGAGTCTGGAGAGAACGCCACGGTCCACGCATCAACTAGGGAGGCCAGCAGAGTGGCAGAAGGACGTTTGGACAGCTGACAGAAATCTGTTTGGTGTGTTTTATCCCAAAGACCTTCTTACCTGGTCCTGCATCCATAGACTTTATCTGTTTTCCAGATTCCAGGTCCCAGAGACGGATGTGTGCATCAAGGGAGCTGGAGGCAGCGATGGCTCCATTCTGACTGATGTCCACCGACACCACACCCAACTGGTGGCCCTCCAGAGTCCACTGCAACTCCAGCTTCTCATCAGACCTGCAGAAGCAAGAAGACTATCCCACTAGACCTTTGGTCCTACACTAAAGAAGAATTTAGACCCCTGTGTGCTTTTATTTTGTAAGAACATTAACTAATAGGTAATAAACCCTGACTAAAATACTGCATTCAACAAGCAAAGGTGTTAAAGTCACACACACCACTTCCAGACTTTCACCATGTCATCTAGTGAACCAGTGATGATGGTTTCTGAGCCATCCGCCTCACTTTTCCCCCACGCTGCCGTCCAGATGGCATCATCATGGGCTGCAGAAAAAACAAAGTCAAGAAAGGCCAGAGAATCTACCCCTAACCCAATCAAGTTCAGCAATTTCAGGGAGGGATTTCAACACAAACATCAACCACATGCACACGTGATTATTCTGCTTCTCTGGCCTAAGAAGCCAATATTTTGTGCTAAACCAAAAAATGTATTATCATCCTCAAAATCCAATGATTTCAATCACCCATAGAACTGGGCAGAGATTAACAAAATAAAACCTCAGATGATGGTGGACTTAAGATGTAACCGAATCAGATCAATGATATAGATTCATGTAGATCTGATTCTAGAAAACAAAGTCCCTAAACGTCTCCATAGGACCCAAAATATCAGATTTGATTACATTAAAGAACCTCAAAAACGTAAATGTTATTTTGAGCTTTGACAGACTGAGGAGGTGATTACAGGTGAGCTCTGGATCACTAACAGCACAACAAATACCTGAGCTGGTTTATAGTGACGGCGAGAGTGCTCGTTACTCACCGTGTTCCTGTTTGAACAGAATGCTGTACTGAAATCGAAGCACAGGTCCGTTAGTGTCTGATCAAACACCCACACACACCTGCCTCTGCCTGTAGCAGCTTACCTGAGTGCTCATAGCTTTGGTTCCTGGCTGTGGAAGAGGCAGGAAACAGAAACAAACATGAAGGTGAATCAAACCACCATGACGCTAACCCTCACGGTGGCGCGCATGTAGCGAGAAAAACAACTCACTTTTTCGCTGAGAAGATGTATCCTTGACTGAGACGGAAGGAAATAACTTCATTAATTGTCTTGATGCAACAGGGGCATCTAGTCAGTTTATGAAATAGGTTAGGTGGAGCTAACGCTGGCTAATTCTTGTTAGCAGCACGTTAGCAGTGGGTTGCGCGCTCATGAAGTCGGATTTTAAGACCAGTGACGTCACAGCGCCGCGTCGAAGACTGTCCAAGGCCCAATTTCAATACTCGCACTGCGCCCTACACCCTTCTGTGAAGTGCACTTAGAGGAAGTGCGCAGTAAGGCTTCAAGTGGGTACTACGCAAGTGTGCAAATTGCCGAATTGGGACAGTGAGCATTACGTCATCGACCGCGACGCATGCTGGGATGCCGGTCGCTGTTTGTGCTTTAAAAAAAAATGTATTAACAGCTTTCAAACAAACAAACAATTATTTGACTAAATTTAAATTAATTGCTGTCCAAATTTATATCTTAGTCTAAAACGTTCAGATCATGAATAAATATCATCAAAAGTCTTAAAATGAACTTATTTCACTTGAAAATACATGTTATCAGAAAAGGATACTTCAGCCATTGCTCCGCCTTCTTCTCAAAATTCCCACGCAGCAATGGATTGTGGGTAATACCCTTGCCCGAAGTCCGCATAACTGCGGACTTGGGCGAAGTGCGGATTAATGGTGCGTTCGATTTACCTCGGAAGTCAGAACTCGGAATTAGGAATGACGTCACACCCGAGTTAACAGTGTTCTGGTTTCCGTAGTCGGAGAAGTTGGAATTCCAATTATTCAGTTTAACTTTTTTATTTTTATTTTATTTTATTTTTTACTTTTTTATCAGGTCAAATAGATAAAAAACAAACACGAATGATGGACTGTTGGTGCGTTCGATTTGTCTGTTTATTTTACAACACACACATATGAGTGTGTTTGAAATAAAAGTTACATGTAGCGCTTGCATCTCTAATTTGAACAAACTAAAAGTTTTGTTTATTAGTCGTATGTGTTCGTTGAGAGCTACCTAAACAGCAGTTTTCGAGGGCGCTGCCATCTTGGATTTCGAGGTCGGAGTTCTGAAAAACGTCCGAGTTTCCGACTGGGAGTTCCGACTTTGCGGGGCGTTTTATTTGATTTTTCCTACTCGGAAGTCGGGATTTCCGAGGACAAATCGAACGCACCATTATGGTGCAAAATGGGCGTGGTCAACTTCCGCACTTGGGAATTGGGACCATAGACATGATTGGGACCATAGACATTATAATTGATAGACCCCCTATTGGCCGCTCGGGCGCAGGAAATGCGGCCACCATCTTAGGTCGGTCGGGCTTCCGGCAGACACGAACCATAACAATAGCAGTAAACATGATGCCTGAGCTCTGTGCGGTTTATTCTTGCTCTAATCGGCGGACTATTGAGACCATGGCTCGGGGGATAACTTTCACAAGTAAGTTCGAGCACTTTTGTTGTTTGTATTTTGTAAATATAACTTTGTTGTACTATATTTGTGTCCACCAGCAGCACTTCCTAGTTAGCTAACGTTAGCTACATGTTTACTGCTGGTGCTCCCCTGACAATGAAGGCTAAATGAGACTATTAATCATTTATTCCAAAACACTGACTTAGGTTACAGCTGACACAAGAATGCTGCTGTAGAAATCAAACAAATCTTCCTGGTAGATGGCTCATGTCTCGGACCCTCCCCTCTGACTGGAGAATAGTTAGCTAACATTCTGAAGAGTTTTGCTGTGCAGAACGTTTTTCTGGTTTTACCCTTTGAGGAGTTTTAGTTCATTATCAATAGAAATGCAGTTTTTAGGTTAAAGAAAGGTTCTAAGAAATCTTAAAGAAGAAGTAAACAGAATAGTAGTAATAACACAAGATGAATTAAGAAAATAGCATTGACCTCCTTTGTACAATATTGGTAGACACTAATCTACAAATTGCATGTTTTTGTTTTCTAGGTTTTCCCACAAAAGATGTGAGGGAGAAGTGTGAGGCTTCCTGCAGCTGATTTATTATGATTAGAACTGGGCTGTGTCAGATGGAGTTTGTTTCATCTTCAGCTTCCTGGTTCTCCTTCAAACAGTAAGTGTATCATAAGGCCATCAGCATTCATAAATGTACATATCCTTTTATCAATCACAAGGCAGAGTGTAATACTTATCCCCCCACATACCTTGTCTTGATAATATTTCTCAAAAATTAATTTATTTTAATAAACGTCCTAAGAATCATGTCTAGGTGCCCCAGAGTTTTCACAGCACCAGAGGCCCCCTGATGTAAACTGAGACCCACAGGTGTGTACTATAAACAGTATATTATTGTCATTATGCTTGTTTGTTTTAACCAGAAAAGTGCAGAACTAGATCCAGAAGAGCCAAAGAGAGCCTGTCTGTGACCTCCCAGAGACTAACCTCAGCCTGATGATGTGAGTATTTAAACATCATTAACCCTAACCTAAACCAAAAGCGTATTCACACCATAACGCTAAAACCATGTTTTAGGGCATTTTGTCATTGTGATGCCCAGCCAAATGTCCCCACAATGTGGAAATGTCCACACGCTACACGCCTAAAATTTGTTCACTTCAGCATATAAAAACAAGTACCTCAGAGAGACTCTATTGTTGCCCCTCCCACTCCACACACAATACAAAGCAAATCTTAATGTCCAATTTTTGAAAATTACTTATGCAGATATATTAAATATGTTTCTATTCCTTTACAGGAGGCTGTGATTGGTGGATGATGAGGCTGGCCCTCAACAAGATGATGCCAGAAAAACCAAACTAAACACAAATGTGTAGCTGTCATGCTGGATGCCACGGCCGTCAGACTTGATCTCATTGGTTAAGTCTGTGGTTCTGAAGAGAAGGCTGCACCACGTGGCCAAACTCACCTCTCTTGAACTGCAGAAGGGGCTCCAGATAAAAGTTCTACAAAGCAGTCCTCTTCCAGGGGTTTTAGCTCATGTAAAGCTTTCAATTACTATTTTAAAACATTCTCAACACAAGTAACAGATAAATTAAGACAAAACAAATAAAATTAACTCCTTTAAGCAGTTAGTTCTTTTTTTTCTCTCTTTCTCCCCGTTTGGCTGTAAAGTAATCAGAATTGATGTCTGAGTATTGAAAACAAGCCTTACAGTTTTATTCTCACAGGTGGAGCGTTATAGATTCAGCTACACACAAAAATACAACAGAACCAGAATATCACTAAGCAGTCAGTTCTGACAGATGGTTTGTCGATTTCTTGTCATTCAGACTTTGTTTTAGTTGTTGTCTCTCTCACCCTCTCTTTGAGTTATATTGGTACTATATGTATATGAAACACTCATTTATTTAAATTGTTATAAGAATTATATTGTATATATTAATTGTTTATTAAAATGGCTGAGTAGTACTTTCTGCTTCTCTTTCATATATTAAGTGTGTTTTTTATAAATACCTACCATAGATCTCACACTTGGTATATAGTCCTTTTAGAATTATTTTGATTCTCATTGTTTGACTGTGATTTTAATGTGTTTGATCCTTTTTTTCTATAGGTTTTGTCACTAGGCAGTGGATAAGAGTCCCATATGTACCCACAGCAAACCCATTATGATTAAAAACGCTCAAACATGTGTCCTGTATCAGAGCTACATGTGTGAAGTTTACATTGAAAAAAACCGCATCAAAATCGGTTCAGTATTCAAGGAGTTATGGTTGATTTAACATGCTGACACTTCAATGTCTCTGCAAAGGGAGGGGGGGCGCGACCGATCCAAGATGGCGGCGCCACCGCTCGTCAGCGCCCATAGGCAATAGCGGCCACGAGGGGTCTATCAATGTCTATGATTGGGACACCCTACGCACTTGCACCCCTGGCCGGGAACGCACAATTGAAGGACGCAAGGGTGCACGTGCGAGTATTGGGATTGGGCCCAAATTCCAAGAATGCTCAGAATGCGTTCTTGAAATGCGTTCTTTTTTTCCCCGATTTTGAGAACGGGTGCGGTGTAGGCTGTGTCCAAATCCAGGGTGTCATGTTGTGGTGGTTGTTGTAGGACCCAAAATGCAGGTGAACAGGAGGCAGACTGGCAGGCAAAAGAACTATGAATAATGGTAGGTAGTGATAGGCTACAACAGGTAGACAAGACGAGGATCTGACACAGACCAGGAAAAAACAGAGGGTTTAAATACAGGTGAGTCCAATAAACACTTAACGAGGGGAGACAGGACAACACATCTGAGGAAGAAGGAGCAGATCCTGACAGACCCCCCCTTAAGGGCGGCTCCTGACGCCCTAAACAGGATTCAACTGAAAGAGGGGAGGACCAGGAAAACCCAGGATACTGGAGCTCCTCAGAGGGAAGTTGGAACCCCAGAGACTTCACGGCACAAGCTCTGACGTCCAGAAGTAACGCCTCGGGACAAGGACCTTCACCCATGGGATCTCAGAGAAACCTCTACACCTGGGTTTGTAGCTCTTGCACTGGCGTTGGGTCAAATCATTAATTCATTAATTTGATAATTTGTTAAACTTAAACAAATAATAACAGACAGCTTACTTTGACACCCAGACCTTCCTAAGATTCTTAACAGAGGTTTGTTAACAATAGCTAATATCATTTTCCATTATTTATCATTCATGATTTCACATGATATTACCTTGAACCATCATTAATTATATGTTTGTGGTGCATCATCAGTAGTGGTAGAACATAGTAATAAATTGATTTTTATAACTATCTTCTCGACTCTTCCTCACATCATTATTATTTTTAAAGTGTTGGGTCACTGATATGCCTAAAAGAACCTGGATTTTAATCATCAATCAAATGTTAAATTATCAACCATAGTTATAATTAATATTTAAAAGTAGCTACCCAAATTAACATTACAGTAATGCTATAACAGCTAAAGAAAAACACCTATCTAATTGTTTTGTCTGTTAGCCACCATCATCCTCACACTCCAGGCTCATGGTAATTCCTTTACCCTACCTTCAATCTAGTTTCCTCAGGAATATGACCTCCTTGCATTTTTAAACACTCCTTTGGTCTCCATTTAGATAAAACATAAATGAGGTTTTCTTATCACCAAATTCATCAACCTTTAAATCAAATAAAACATACAACTTTACTACTGGCACTGACTACGACTGCAACTTATCCTCTTCCTACCTGGCCACAATGGCACCTACGCTGTAGATCAGGTGTATTGGGTTCGTGGGCATTTGACCTACAGAAAATGACCTCCAGCAGGAGGAAGTGTATGGTAAAACCCCATGACCCAGTTTGGGGAAGCATTGTGCTAGATGACCACAAGCTCTGGAGTTCAAATAACAAAGTTTTCCTGGCCTCAATTTGGTGTTGGCAAACTCACGTGTTGTTTAAAAACTACCAATTCTTGCTTAGGACTATTTGTGAATGCATGGACTTAAGTATGGGAGAAAAATAATGTGGAGCTCTCTGGTCTGAGAATGTTGGTGTTGCAGAACAGATTGGTACTTAAAGAGACTCCATGTGGAAGTTTAACAGCTAATACAAGTATAGAAATTTTAAATGTCTTCCTCATACATTCTCCTGCAATGCCCTGGTCCTGTAGAATGAGCCCTGGTATTTTTACTGTGATTGCCTCTGTAGGCCTGTAAACTCACACAAAAGATCTTGCTCGGGTCGAGCAAGCAGGCTTCCCCAGTGTCCTCCAGAGGCAGCGTAATGCGTGATGACGTCATGTGCGCTCACGCGCCCGCAGTGTTTGTTTGCTAGCTATAGAGCGAGAGGTGGTTTTGGTAGCTGATTCAGCCAAAAAAAATAAGAGAGCTGCTTCAAGCACCAGCGAAACTCCAGCCCAGACCTAGCCTGGCAAGCCATCCTATATATGTGAATATATAGTCTGGCCACGAACCATTGACGGCTCTCAGTCGTGAGGCGGGATCTACGGTTGTCTTTCAAAATGTCAGCACGCAATTGGATAGCGCTAGGACCAATCAGAGTAACGAACAACGTGACGTAATCGCAGCGATGGAAAAGCGGGACCCACTAATGGCGTCAATGATTTCTGTCGTTTTTGTATAAAAACATGTGAATATCAGGTGTACTGGGACATTGCACTACTTTGATAAAAATAAGAAGCCGCTAAGTATATCAGACAGACTTACGCACGTTGGAGTCTAAATAATCCAATGTTGATGACAAAGCCGTTTCAAAAGAACGTGGCTCCGGCGCTGCCACCATGTTGCTTGGGTTCGCGGCTGCAGCGCTGACGTCATCGGCTACTCCCGCTCTGTGATTGGCCCACAATATAGAGCGCTGTGATTGGCCCAACCAAAACTATAGCGAGTTGTGATTGGATAGACACAGCAGTGGTTTGGGCTGCGAGGGTTCCTATGAAGCGTGCCTAGACCAAACTCTGCAAAGCAAGAATTTGGTCTAGTTCACTAGGCTAGTCCAGACCCCAAACAAGACAAAGAACCCAAGAGTTTATTCCAGCGTGACAAAAAGGGCAAAACTCGAGTCTGGTCGCCGAAGACAAAGAACGAGGATAAACATCGGTCCGACATTTGAGAAGTGGAAAATGCTGAGAGTCTCCCGGTATGACAAAAGAACCGCAGTTGGCATCATTGTTGCTGGACAGGTAAGACATTATTACTAAACACGTGTGGGGTAAGGGTTGTGGGTGCTTTCAAAGCAAACCGGGGGCTTACGTATGTCATAGGAACATTTTAGGCTGCTTGTGTAGCGTGTCTCCATCAGAGTCAGTGCTGGTCAGGATATTAATATTAGTCTTATTCTTATTTTTACTTCTCAGCACACTGGGACTTTTTTCCATGGTAGGATGAGTACCGTTACTATTACCGCTCATTTATTAGTGGAAATCTACGACATTTCTGCAAATATATGTCCGTCTCCAAGTAAACACATTCCCCCCCAGCGCCGCTGACCCGAACCTCCAGATATGCAGAACACACGCTACAAGAGGGGACACAATTGCCAGATGTGTGAGAAATCACAACATTAGGAAATTGCTGCGGTACTTGGTGCAAAAAGAAAGATAAAAAATAAGAGATAAGCAAATATAAGAAATAATAATATACTCATGATAAAATAATTATTATAAAAAGTGGCAATAATTAGAGAAGCAGCTACTATAGACACAGTGCAGGTACTAGTCAGAGTGGATCAGCTTCAGGTACAAACACAACACCGGGTCATGTGACTGGGACCAAGCGACTGGAGTGGGCAGCCCTAGGATTGACATTCATGAGTCCAACAGCAGAGGGGATGAAACTGTTCTTGTGGCGAGAGGTTCTGGTCCGAATGGATCTGAACCTCCTGCCAGATGGGAGCGGGTCAAAGAGACAGTGTCCAGGGTGAGTCGGGTCAGCTGTGAGCCGACCTGCACGCCTCAATGTCCTGGAGGTGTACATTAGGATGCATTCTCTCCAAATGCGTAAAAGGCGCATTATTTCCGTGAAGCGCGCCGCGCATACAGCACTGTCAGCTCCCGTCAGCCCAGGCAAGAGGAGAGAGAGAAAAAAGACGAGTTATCCGACACCGTGCACGTTCCCTCACTGACTGACAACACGCAGCATCTGACCAGCGTCAGATGTGGCGACAGACAGGTGGATCCGTGGAGGTGGAGAGGCACAATAGATCAGGAGCAAGCACAAGAAAGTAAAAGTCATAACCAGAGGAGTGTGTTGTTGGAACAAAAAAGAAAAACTTTGTGGGCATCAACATCCCAGCTTCTGTTCATGAGACAGAAGATAGGATAATTGTGTCTGGATGTGGAGAATAAATTATACAGCAGTCCTGGTTATCATTTATGAGAAGTCTTGGTAAATGCAGAAACATGCAGAGCTTTTATCATTTGATTCATAACCTATGTTTTTGTAATTGATGTTTTCTGTTTGTTTTTGTAGCATCAAATCGATGGAGCTGAAAGAACTCTTCAGATGAGGAACAAGCCAATAGTTTGGAAACAGTGTGTAAATCCCATAGTTATCCCTATCATTTGAATCCCATATAAACAGTGTCACAAGCTCATCTTCCTTCCTTCCACCCACACCTGATGTCTGTGTCCATCTCTCACTAGTACCACCATGCTCTTCACCCTTATTTGCTTTGCCTGACAACTCCGTCCCTAAACAGGTTTAAAACCTCTGCTGCATGTTATTTCCTCTGCTTCACCATAAGACAAGTTGCCTGACTCCATCTGCAGGTGATCAAACTTTCAGTCTGACAGGAAGCAACATGTGAGGCTAGAAGTGAATCTCCATTTCACGTCCTTCAGCACTGGATCCTCCACCCTCTGGTCCTCTCCAGACTATAAACTCTTTTCACTGGTGATGCTCATGCTCTAACATGCTTCTGTTGTAGACCTCCTCATGCACATCCAGTGTGCAAATCCAATCTAAAACCTTCATAGAAGGTGAAATACCACTTGTGAAAGACTGTCCCATGCCTGTCTGTAGTTTAGGTTATTCCCAGTTTCAAATGTATATTTTTATATTGCACCTTAGCTAGCTTAGATTCTTTATGTTCTATTTTATGTTCTCTGCAGCTTAAGCTGGAGCCACGTCATCTCGTTTCTATGTGCTGTGCAGTATGTAGCAGGCTCAGCTTTACAGAGAGGGTGAAGACTTTGGAGTATACTGCTCCTCTATGTGGAGAGGAGTCAGCTCAGGTGGTTTGGGCATTTGGTGAGGATGCCTCCCAGAGGAGGTGTTTCAGGCATGTCCTGTTGGACTCTGTCTAAACACCTGCAGGTGAGCTGCATTCTTAGAAAAAAGCACTCTGGTTCTACAGCTTAAAGCCTAAATGCTCCTGGGATTGATTTAAAAACTTAAGGAAACTGCTTAGCGGTGGAAAAAACAAACCTCCCACACACCAAACAGGAACAACACGAGCCTAAAGGTTCAGGGGGCTTTAGTTGCCATTTCTGCAAGACAATGTGACATTTCCAGGCAATTAGGATTGAGTTTTGCAGAGTGTCACCTGGTCAATAGCAAAATCTAAATGAAAGATCAGCAAATAGATAAATTGTAAAAAAGATAAAAAGAGCATAAGGAAGCATAAAGGCCCCTGTAGAGATGAGTTAGAATAAATAATTATTGTAAATAAAACATCCAACACATGCAATATAATGTAATATACAATGAGTAGAGCAAGTGGTTGGTGTCTGTTCGTAGAACAGGAAGCAGGTAAACAGGCGGTGCTGTGGTCCGTGTGCACCACTCTAGGGCTTTAGAGGTTTGTGTTTTCTGTAGCTTTGTGTTAAGGAGGAATAAAATAAAGAAAAAACATGTGATTGAATTCTTATCAGAGTGATTAATCATTCCTTTGATCTAAGTTTGCTGTCGACTCTTTTGGCTTCAGGGTTTTTTTACTTAAACATCAAATTTAATCAGAAAATAAAGAAAAAAAGAACGTCAATACTGGAAACTTTCAATAACCTCAAAAGAGATTTTAAAGTTTGTTTTTAAAGTTTTAAGACACAAGTTTTGTCTGTAGACTCATTAGAAGGATTAATCCTGGAGATGGTGACAAAAAAATAAAATAAAGAGCAGATTTTTCATCTCCTGGGAGAGCAGAGAAACTCCTCCACCTCCCATTAGACTGTGTGTGTGTGTGTGTGTGTGTGTGTGTGTGTGTGTGTGTGTGTGAGAGAGAGAGAGAGAGAGAGAGAGAGAGAGAGAGAGAGAGAGAGAGAAAGAGAGAGAGAGAGCGCACCCATCTCTGTGAGTAATCACCGCCCCAGCTGTGAACAAGTGGCTCTGAGCGGAGGAGACGGCAGAAGGAGTGTGGAAGAGCCTGAGAGTGGAACAGGTTCCTTCTGCAGCCCCAGCCTCAGCAGACATGCCTAACTTTGCCGGCAACTGGAAAATGAAGAGCAGCGAGAATTTTGATGAACTTCTCAAAGCCCTGGGTAAGTCCTCAGCTGCTTCTGCATCAAGTTCAGATAGAAAAAGGCTTTTTTTTAAAGTACACAACTCGCCCCAACACCACCATGCTCTGAGGAGCTCTGTGGGAAAAACAAGGAGGCAGAGATGCTGGAGCAGGGAATCCTCTCAGCTTTCCAGGAGATACGAGCCGATGGATGCTGAGCTCCTGCCCAAACAGACGTGGTATTGTTGCATGGGGGGGGGGCAACATTATTCATGTTGAGCATTTAAGTAGGGCATGCATTAATCTCCAGGGGAGTTCTGTCCCAGCGTTGTTCTCATGTCTCCTGTCCTTTTTCAGTCTCACTGATGACTGTAATGCTTTAGATTTAGACCAGTTTAACTGGGTCACTCAATTGTGTTGCAGCATTTCGTCACGCCAGGACCACTGGGACAGACAGGGACACCGCTAAAGGCTGGCTGTCTTCACAATAGTGTAAAAATCTTCATTGAGGGGTCCCACTGAGGAGCTGTTTCACCAAACCGGCTCACAAAAAACAGAGTAAAAACTGTTGTGTTTTTTTAAAAGAGCAAGATTTCAAGACTTTTTGAAATTCCAGACGTAGTGTACACCTCATGTTGTGTTCTGGTTCCTCGGATCTGATCCATGGCTCCTCATCCTCTACGTTAACTACATCACCCGTTAGAGCTTACTTAAAGAGAGAGTCCTGATGGAAGGCTAACATGGAGTCCAGTGCAGCAGCGACGCCAGCGTGCATCTCTCTAATTCAGAGCTTTTATTGTTTCTGCTAAGGAACACCATGAAACTGGATGGAACTTAGGTTGTGTGTTTGGCACTACAAATAAAAGAAACACAAGGTAGAATAAAAATTACACACCCAAATAAATCTTTACTGAATGCAGTGATGTGCAAATAATTATGTGTGGACTCGGAGAGCAGACCGTTACATGCAGAGTTCAGAGCAGAAACGGAGCTTCCAGGTCCCATCACACAAACGATTTCCCAGATATCTTATGGTAGTCATCAGAAACCAGCTTCTCTTTGGTAGATCTGCTGAGTAAGGTGAAGATGTGGCTGCCTGGCTGAGTGACGCGCATCCATTTTCATGTTACTAAAAACACAACCCCTTAGATCATGGGTGGGGTCATAAAAATATAAAAGGTTTTCAGCTTTGGGGCTTCGCCCAGCAACACCGCTGTGGGTTTAGGAGATGATGATGATCTCTGAACAAAGGTTCTGGTCCACCCTTTGGTAGATGTCTTTACTAAACCAGGAAAAAAAATACATTTAAATGGAATGTGAAAAATTATTATTTTTACATGATCATTTCCTAATAATGTTAATATTAGCGTAACCTTAAACATTGGTATTATAAATGGTAGGGCACTGAATGAATAAACCAGCGCAAAGATAAAATGTGTTTATTATTGTTGGTGTGGATGAGGAAACCTAGAAGTAGCATTTTTATGTTTTAGCGAGGAAAATGTCCCTTTCATTTACTGCTTGTGCTGCAACCGGCCATTAGGTGGCATTTTGGTTTCTGGTAGCTTAAACTTGTGAATGATGTCCCTACATCCAGCTATTCTTCTGTGTTCATGGACTTTAACATTTTGAAGCTGTGAAACAAAAAACTACTTCTTAAAATAGTCATTTGAGCTTCTGTAGAATCACCTACTGGTAGGCCAGACTGGAGTTATGGCCAAAAACGTTAAGAGTAAAAGCAATGACAGACATGTCACCTTCTTTTTACTGGACTAATGTGTGTAGATCAGTGTCCCTGTCTGTCTTTGCTGCATCTGGATGCTTTAGTTTTCCTCTGTAATCACAATGTGTGTGTGTGTGTGTGTGTGTGTGTGTGTGTGTGTGTGTGTGTGTGTGTGTGTGTGTGTGTGTGTGTGTGTGCGTGCCTGTGTGTGAACTCAGGTGTGAACGCCATGCTGAGGAAGGTGGCCGTAGCAGCAGCCTCGAACCCTCAGGTGGAGATCCGCCAGACTGGCGAGCAGTTCTACATCAAGACATCCACCAGCGTGCGCACAACTGAGATTAATTTCCACATTGGGGAAGAGTTTGACGAGGAGACTGTGGATGGACGCAAATGCAAGGTAGAACCACCCAGAAGACTTATGTTGTAGATCAGGGGTGCCCAATCCTGGACCTGGAGGGCCGGTGTCCAGCAGGTTTTAGTTTTAACTCTACTTAAACACACCAGATTTCAATTAGCAGGTGATTAACAGGCTTCTGCAGAGCTTGATGAGTTGCTGCACAGGTGATTCAACCACTGAATCAAGTGTGTTGGAGCAGAGAAACCACAAAACCTGCTGGATACCGGCCCTCCAGGACCAGGATTGGGCACCCCTGTTGTAGATGCAGCAGCAAAGATACTCAGGAACCAGTAACAGACAGCTCAATGGTTAGGGTTAACTTCTCCATTTTTATTTGTGCTTTTATGTGGATTTTTCCATGTACACTGTGACGGAGCGATCCTGCCCCGTCCGGGTGTAGCTTAACGCACACACACTCTTAGACTACACATCCATATGCATTCCCATTCTGTTGTGTTTTTCTTTTACTTCCATAATCCTATGTATTTCAATAACCAAGGATGCACACTTGGGAAACAACCAGTAGATTCATACATACACACGACAGGGAGACATGGTTAGGACAAGAATGATTTAAGTGGGTGCGAATATGAAGAGGGCAGGAAATTATAAATCGCTGTTTGTTTATTTTTGTTCACTGTGTATTATGTATTATTGTTTGATAAGTATGTGGGTTTATAAGTGGGGATTGTTATTATGTATTGATGTGGGGATGTTTGTAGATCTGTGTTGAAATGCCCAGTGGGAGGAGCTGTGCGTGGCTTTAAGAATCGCTGTCGGATTCAGGAGGAGCAATGTGGTTTTCGTCCTGGCCGTGGAACACTGGACCAGCTCTATACCCTTGGGGGGGTCCTGGAGGGTGCGTGGGAGTTCGCCCAACCAATCTACATGTGTTTTGTGGATTTGGAGAAGGCGTTCGACCGCGTCCCTCGGGGGGCCCTGTGGGGGGTGCTCTGGGAGTATGGGGTACCAGGCCCCTTGATACGGGCTGTTAGGTCCCTGTACGACCAGTGTCAGAGCTTGGTCCGCATTGCCGGCAGTAAGTCGGGCTCGTTTCCGGTGAGAGTTGGACTCCACCAAGGCTGCCCTTTGTCACCGATTCTGTTCATAACTTTTATGGACAGGATTTCTAGGTGCAGCCAAGGTGGTGAGGGGATCCGTTTTGGTGGCCTAAGGATCAGGTCTCTGCTTTTTGCAGATGATGTGGTCCTGTTGGCTTCGTCAGAACGTGATCTCCGGCTTTCGCTGGAGCAGTTCGCAGCCGGGTGTGAAGCAGCTGGGATGAGAATCAGCTCCTCTAAATCCGAGACCATGGTCTTGAGTCGGAAAAGGGTAGAATGCCTTCTCCAGGTCAGGGACGAGGTCCTGCCCCAAGTGGAGGAGTTTAAGTATCTCGGGGTCTTGTTCACGAGTGAGGGAAGGGTGGAGCGTGAGATCGA
>SSNS01000517.1:309563-326408 GCA_006937985.1 Aphyosemion australe | reverse complement strand
GAAGCTCTCAATTTACCGGTCGATCTACGTTCCTACCCTCACCTATGGTCACGAGCTTTGGGTAGTGACCGAAAGAACGAGATCGCGGATACAAGCGGCCGAAATGAGTTTTCTTCGCAGGGTGGCTGGGCTCTCCCTTAGAGATAGGGTGAGGAGCTCGGTCATCCGGGAGGGGCTCGGAGTAGACCCGCTGCTCCTCCACATCGAGAGGAGCCAGTTGAGGTGGCTCGGGCATCTGATTAGGATGCCTCCTGGACGCCTCCCTGGTGAGGTTTTCCGGGCACGTCCAACCGGGAGGAGACCCAAAGGAAGACCCAGGACACGCTGGAGAGATTATGTCTCTCGGCTGGCCTGGGAACGCCTTGGGATTCCCCCGGAGGAGCTGGCCCAAGTGGCTGGGGAGAGGGAGGTCTGGGCTTCCCTCCTTAAGCTGCTGCCCCCGCGACCCGACTCTGGATAAGCGGGAGAAAATGGATGGATGGATGGATGTTGTAGAGCGTAAGTGTGTGAGATTGACGCCACGAGTTGGGTGAAATGGAGTCACAAGGGCCTGTAAAGCGCGGGGAAAAGAGGGAATTCTAAAATAAATGTTGATTCAACGAAGCTTGGTCTTGGACTCGCCATTGCCTTCAGGAGGGTTTCGACTGTAACCCACGACAGGTGGTGTCAGGAGTGGGATTTGATGGCGAGTCGGCGAAGACCAGCGGCTCGTTTCCCCAGCACATAGCCCGATTTGCACTCCCGGCATTCTCGGCCACAGGAGGAAGCTGTGGAGAAATGTGGCAGAAGGGACTCAGCCCCGCCGGCAGGGACAGCGGCGGCCTGGGACACAGTACAGTTGTCGTCGTCGGAGGACACGGTGGGGGCCCGTTCAGACTCGAGCATCGCGATGGCAGCACCCCTCATGGCTCTGACAGCCAAAGGAGGGGAAAACCCAGTTGTGTGGACAAAGGATTGTGAAACAGCTTTTAACAACCTTAAAGAACGCCTGTGTTCAGCACCTGTTCTCTGGAGTCCGGACTTTCAGGAACATTTCTTACTGCAAGTGAATGCCTCAGAGGTTGGCCTGGGGGCAGTTCTGGCTCAGGGAGCACCAGGAGAAGAACAACCAGTGTTGTACCTGAGTCGAGAATTACAGCCTCATGAGACCAGGTACTCGACTGTGGAGAAAGAGGGACTGGCTATAAAGTGGGCCTTATGGCGCTTACACACTAGCACCGGGTCGGCTCCGATCGGTCGGCCTCAGTCAGCCCCGGCCCCGCCAGGTTGTTTACACACGTTGTCCAGGACACCCTTTGGAATGCGGAAGTGATAGGCGGTCTCAGAAATGCGCGCAAAAATTTGGCAGTGATGTCAGGAGCGCATCTCCGAGCATGTGGGCGGGTCAAAGGAGCGCGGAGAATTCCGCGGTGTTTTCTTTATTAAACAAAGGTGTTCTGAGCAGCCTTGTGCTTTGGAGACTCTTTGTCCTCTGATATTTCATCCTGCTTTGCTGTGTGTGGCAGCCTGGCAGCACTGTGTGTGTGTGTGTGTACTCGCGCTCCTCACAGTCATTGCCGCAAAACAGCTTCAGTCAGAGGCTTGTTAACTCCTCCGCGTTCAGAGTGATAATGAAGCGCGCATGCGAGAAACCCCCGCTGGCGGATTCTATCCGCTAATCGGAGGTTCCCCCTAAAGGTAGGCGTGAATTTGAGCCGACCAATGAGTTGGGAGTTGGCGTGTTGGCCCGGTTTCGGCGCGAGTCAGACCGCCTTGGGAAGAGGACTGAAAACGCAACCGGTTCGGCGCTCGAAATTCTCGGGCTCCCCGAATGTGAAACCAAATCTTTCGGCCCGGCCATACCTACCCGGTGCTAGTGTGTAAGCGCCAATAGAGAGTCTGTGTTACTACCTTTTAGGTAAAGAGTTTGACCTGGAGACAGATCATCGGGCGTTAACCTGGATCAATACCATGACGGACAACAACAGTCGCCTTATGCTGTGGTATCTTTCCCTACAGCCATTTAGGTTTATTGTTCGGCATCGTCTGGGGAGGGCCAATGTGGTGGCAGACCACCTTTCCAGGTTGCCACTCTTCGTCAACCTACGGGAGAGGGGGGATACTGTGAAGGAGTGATCCTGCCCCGTCCGGGTGTAGCTTAACGCACACACACCCACTACACATCCATATGCATTCCCATTCTGTTGTGTTTTTCTTTTACTTCCATAATCCTATGTATTTCAATAACCAAGGATGCACACTTGGGAAACAACCAGTAGATTCATACATACACAAGACTGGGAGACATGGTTAGGACAAGAATGATTTAAGTGGGTACGAATATGTAGAGGGCAGGAAATTATAAATCGCTGTTTGTTTATTTTTGTTCACGGTGTATTATGTATTATTGTTTGATAAGTATGTGGGTTTATAAGTGGGGATTGTTATTATGTATTGATTTGGGGATGTTTGTAGATCTGTGTTGAAATGCCCAGTGGGAGGAGCTGTGCGTGGCTTTAAGAATCGCTGTTGTAGAGCAGAAGTGTGTGAGATTGATGCCACGAGTTGGGTGAAATGGAGTCACAAGGGCCTGTAAAGCGCGGGAAAAAGGGGGAATTCTAACGAAGCTTGGTCTTGGACTCGCCATTGCCTTCAGGGGGGTTTCGACTGTAACCCACGACATACACACACATACACACATGCACAAGCACACACACACACAGTTGTTTTTTTTAACGTTTTTTGTTCAGATTTTACTAATATGAAGCATGTGTTCGAGCAGTACAAATTAAATGTTTCATATAAATATTTTTTGCTTTTTTTGCAATAAAAATCAAATTTTTTGTTTTACATTGATAATTGTGGCCCTCGTCTTGAAAGGTTTTGGGAAAAAGATTAACTTTGACCCTTTACACAATGCAAAATGTATTATATCTGAAATGCATATTTTTATGTTTTTATGAGCTCAACCTCTTTAACAAGGTTAGTGTATTCCTCATTAACCCGCTGTACATTTGCCCCTAGGTGGATGACCTAAGTAGAATCCACTCTGATTCATATGGAAGCCCTGAAAGGCAACGGAAAAAATATTTTTTTTCTTGTGGAATTTTTCTAAGTTTTCTTTTTTTTTTTTTTTTGCTAAACCCAGAGAGGCAAATTGAAAAAACATTTTTTTTCTTGTGGCATTTTTCAAAGTTTTTTATTTTTTATTTTTTTACTAAGCCCAGAGAGGCAAAATGAAAAAAAAATTTTTTTTTCTTGTGGCATTTTTCTAAGTTTTTTTTTTTTTTTTTTTTCTCAGGCCGGACAGGCAAAGAAAGTTTTTTTCTTCTACTACCAATTTTCAAAGTGTTTTTTTTTTCTTTGCTCACTCAGCCCTGGAAGGCAAGAGGAAAAATGTGTTTTTTCACTCGTAAATTTTCTAAGTGATTTTTTTTCCTTTGCTCACTCAGCCCTGGAAGGCAAGAGGAAAAATGTGTTTTTTCACTCGTAAACTTTCTAAGTATATGTTTTTGTAATACCGTTTCTGTCCACTAGTATGCGCTACAGTGAAGCTCTATTCAGAAATTAAGAAGTTGTTCATTTTATACTAATTCTTGGCTCTAAAATACGTTTTAAGATGTTTTTAGGCGAGAAATTAAACATTAAAATTCCATTAATGAAGTCACGAGGTTAGAAATGAGCCTTCTTTTTAATTCACTGGGGTGTTTTCAGAGATTCAAAAGCCGTTTACTATTGCATCTGACTGCAGGAGTCAGAGCTTGACCTGTCCGCAGATAACAGCCTGGTCTCTGTAGGGCATGCTGCCAGTTTACCTCTACCATGAGGGAGAAAATAGCACACGTAAAATATGCGTGTCCAATTGTGGACAGATTATCCCCATGCGCGTTCTACACTGCACCAAGACGCTCTTTATTGTCGATATCATGTACATCTTCTTTCTAATTTCCAAGTTATTCTTCGTAGTGTAGTGGTTAATGCTGTGGTCTAAGGTGCTGTTTTGTCATTCGGAACCTGGTTTGATTCTCCGTGACCTCAACATTGTATTTAAATTATTTTGGCTACATTTACTATCAGTATTATGTTTAAACCCAATATTGATAAAATATTGATAAACGGGCATGATTTCCTACATGGAAATATCGCAGCTTGATCCTGCCTCGCTGAATCACTGTCCGCTTGTGCTTTGTTCTGAGCTGAACTGGTAGTAAATTGAGCAGGTGAAAATTCAACAATTAGTTGCCCACATACAGGTGTGGAGCGCCCACAGGTGTAACAGAGACTAATTAACAGAGGATATAATGAACGAGGAAGGAAAGAGGAGAGACATGGTCGGAGAAGCTGCCGGCCGGACGCACGCACACGCACTCATTATTTACATACAGAAACACCCTCAATTAACCATATTTGGTCACACTACGTGAGCAGCTCATGGGGGGAATCCCTGGGTCCGAGGTAAACTGGCAGCATGCCCTACAGAGACCAGGCTGTTATCTGCGGACAGGTCGAGCTCTGACTCCTGCAGTCAGATGCAATAGTAAACGGCTTTTGAATCTCCAAAAACACCCCAGTGAATTAAAAAGTAGGCTCATTTCTAAAAAAACAAAAAAAAAACACTTAGAAAATTTAGGAGTCAAAAAACACATTTTTCCTCTTGCCTTCCAGGGCTGAGTGAGCAAAGAAAAAAAAAACACGTAGAAAATTGGTAGTAGAAAAAAAAACTTTCTTTTCCTCTCGGGGCTGAGAGAAAAAAAATAAACTTTGAAAATTGGTAGTAGAAAAAAAAAAAACTTTCTTTGCCTGTCCGGCCTGAGAAAAAAAAAAAAACTTAGAAAAATGCCACAAGAAAAAAATTTTTTTTTTCATTTTGCCTCTCTGGGCTTAGTAAAAAAATAAAAAATAAAAAAAAATTAGAGAAATGCCACAAGAAAAAATATTTTTTTTTCAATTTGCCTCTCTGGGCTTAGTAAAAAAATAAATAATAAAAAAAACTTAGAAAAATGCCACAAGAAAAAAAATTTTTTTTTCAATTTGCCTCTCTGGGCTTAGTAAAAAAATAAAAAATAAAAAAAACTTAGAAAAATGCCACAAGAAAAAAATTTTTTTTTTTCATTTTGCCTCTCTGGGCTTAGTAAAAAAATAAAAAATAAAAAAACTTAGAAAAATGCCACAAGAAAAAAAATATTTTTTTTCAATTTGCCTCTCTGGGTTTAGCAAAAAAAAAAACGTAGAAAAATTCCACAAGAAAAAAAATATTTTTTCCGTTGCCTTTCAGGGCTTCCGTAGATTTATCATTTTTATGAAAATGTAAGAGATGGAAATGTACTGACAGGTGCCAGGTATGTGATGGGAAGATAGAAAGAGAACTTTGAAGAGCTGATGAACAAGGAATACAAGAGAGAATGTAGAGTAGAAGAGGTTACTGTTGTGGATGAGAAAGTAGCTGAGATTAGTGAGGATGAAACAAGGAAAACTTTGAAGAGGATGAAGGGGGGAAAGGCAGTTGGTCCTGATGACACACATGTGGAGGTATGGGAGTGTTTAGGAGAGGTTGCAGGATAGTTTTTGACCAGGCTGTTCAATAAGATCTGCATGACTGAGAAGATGCCAGAGGAATGGAGGAAAATGATTCTGGTGCCAATTTTTAAGAACGAAGTAGATGTATATACCTGTGTTAACTACAAGAATACAGCTAATGTGTCAAACAGTGATCAGGGTTGTCCATGTTCTATCTTGCATTTGTCCTACAGATGCAATTTCTGCTTTAAGGATGCTGATGGTGATGGAGAAGTACAGAGGTCAGAAAGACATTGCATTGTGGTTTTTTTAGATTTAGAGAAAGCTATGACGGTGTAGCCTAGTGAACTAGACCAAATTCTTGCTTTGCAGAGTTTGGTCTAGGCATGCTTCATTGGAACCCTCGCAGCCTGTGGCTGTCCAATCACAGCTCGCTATAGTTTTGGTTGGGCCAATCACAGTGCTCAATATTTTGGGCCAATCACAGAGCGGGAGTAGCCGATAACGTCAGTGCTGCAGCCACGAACCCAAGCAACATAGCGGCAACGCAGGAGCCACGTTAGTTTGAAACTGCTTTGTCATCAACATTGGATTATTTAGACTCCAACGTGCGTAAGTCTGTCTGATATACTTAGCAGCTTCTTATTTTTATCAAACAAAGTAGTGCAATGTCCCAGTACACCTGATATTCACATGTTTTTCATACAAAAACGACAGAAATCATTGATGTTAGACGCCATTGCTGGCTCCCGCTTTTCGTCGCTGTGATTACGTCACGTTGTTCGTTACTCTGATTGGTCCTAGCGCTATCCAATTGCGTGCTGACATTTTGAAAGACAACCGTAGATCCTGCTTCACAACTGAGGGCCGTCAATGGTTCGTGGCCAGACTATATATTCACATATAGGATAGCTTGCCAGGCTAATGACGGTGCTGAGAGAGGAGCTGTGGTGCATCAGGAGGTCTGGAGTAGCAGAGAAGTATGTTAGAGTGGTGCAGAACATGTATGTGAGCTGTGAGACAGTGAGGTGTGAGACAGCAATGAGATGTGAGACAGCAGTGATGTGTGCTGTAGGTTTTCAAGGTGGACTGCATCAAGAATCGGCTCTGAGCCCCTTCTTCTTTGCTTTGGTGATAGACAGACTGACAGATGATGTTTGACAGGAGTATCCAAGGTCAAGTTTATTTGTATAGCACGTTTAGAACAGCAGTTGCTGACCAAAGTGCTTAACAGCATAAAAACAGATCACAGTACAAGAATAAAAAAATTAGATTACAATATAAAATAAGATTAAAATAAGTGAAACAAAATGTCCAGGACAATCCCTGATAAAAGCCAGTTTCCAAGTATTGGTCATCACAGACAATCTAAAATGATGTAAAACAAAGCTAAAAGAGGTAGAAACAGTGTTGCCAGATTGGAAACGTTAAAGTATCGTACCAGGATCTTAAAATTATCGTATTTTGAGAAAAATTATCGTACACTACTTAGTTGCATCGTGACATGTCTGATGAGCCACAGTTTCATTATTAGTGTATAAAACACAGTGCGAAATTATAGTCTATAGTAGTTTTAGCTGTAAAGAATCTAACACTGTTTGAAACAAACATCTCTTACATAACAGCGCCTCTAGCTGTTTGGAGTGTAGAAACAATAGATGGGTCTGCACTGAACAGACAGTAATATCAGTCCTTTCTAACGTTTTTCTACATGTCCCTCTTCTATTATCATCTAAAAGACGTTGGTTGATCAACATTATGAGGAGTACTTTGACATATAAATAAATATAAAGTGGTACAACACTGTCATCTTTCTCTTGTGTTAATAAAGGATTGTAATTAATTACTCATATTAACACACTGACTGATGTACACCTGTCATTTCAAATGATTTTATTTGCCATGAAGATAAACTGCAATTGCAAAATGAATCAAAATCCTGCATTGGTTGTATTTTAACATAAAATACCAATACAGAAAAAACAAATAACAAAATAAAAGGTTTTATTTGCCATCCTACCAAATGACCTTAAGAATGTGCAAAAAAAAAGTGCAAAACAGGCTTTCACTATTTTACCATAACGGTTCTTATGATCAAAAACATACAAACTCAAAATATGTGCTCTGAACTTTAGCAGCTTATTTTTAAACATATCAGCAAGTGTGGTTAACACGTAGAATGCAATATACATTTTATCCATAAAAAACTATTTCAGCTTATTTGTAATTTTCTTACAAAGTGCAACAAATATGACATTAAGTGTCCAGTATTATAGTAAATCTTATCTTTTTCAAGTTCCCATTGAACAGAGGATTTCCTGCATCTCCATTCTTCATGTAAGTCCTGATAGATCACTGTCTATCTACTGTCAGTCAAGGCATCTTTAGCATGAAAGAAGGCACAAGAGAGGCTTCTGTTAGGAATTTACATAATACAGGAACATGAAAAATTATATATTTGTTTTATTTAAATATCCCTGCTTACCTTCTTATGAAACTTCAAACTCTTCATCCAAGTTGCTGTCTGTGGCTGTCTGTGGCTGCCTCTTTTTCGGTACAGGCTTGAGGCTGTCATGGACCTTAGCATTGTGCTTGATGGCTGAAATGTGACACATCCACCTGCACTCTTCATGCATTCTGATGTGTGTATAAGTCCATTAAGTGTGTCGGTGATCAACCTGTTGCGTGGTTTTGTTTTGATCAGGTTCACTTTTGAAAAAACACGCTCACGCGATGCATTTGAATGTGGCAGCACAAGTACATCCAGGGCAAACTTCCCAAGTTTATCAAACACCCGTTTCCCCTCAAAATCCTCCAAGGTAGACAGATGGAGCCAGAATTCATCCACATCCATTGTCTTTGAGTCTTCACCCAAACTGACAAGAGGCAAACGCCTCCACTGGTCATCAATTGCTTGGAGATGGTCCTCCTTGTGCTGCATGTCAATCGACCTGGGCAGTTGCTCCATGAGGGGAAGAAGGGAGGGGTACTCTGCACGTGCCTTTGGACAGGTTGCAATTGCAGGAGAAAGGCATGCAGTTTGGATCATAAGAGGATCATCAAAGTCAAAGCGTTTCTTGATTTCTCTGCATGCAACACGAAGAAAACTTTGACAACGCACTCTGAACTGTGTCAGGGTGGCTGGAGGGATCTTTGGCTGCTGAACTTGCTGCATCACTTTTACACCCAAGTACATCATATTGAGTGGTACAAGATTGCTGTCATCATTGACATTAATCTTACTCAGTGGAGTGTGCAGAACATAGTCTCTCTTCATGAAACTCAGCAAGATATCTTTGTAGGCTTCACACACCTTGCTCCTTAGCGATGTAATAATCACCTTTTCACTTTGAAAATATTGATTAAGGTCTGCAAACTTTGGGAGGACCCATTCCAGGAAGTGGTAGTATAGTCGAGTACAGTCATCAGTAAGTGCATGAAAGATATTCTCTGCTGCTTTCAGTCTGGCATCCATCCACTGGTCTGTGAAAAAAAGTCTGAGGGCATCCCACTGGTTGGACATGCGCTTGACAACTTCACTGAGTGAAAGCCATCGAGTTTGAGAGGGCTTCAGAATTTTGTGGGGCTCAACATGACAAAACTCTTGAAATTCGCGAAGCTCTGCAACACGTTTAGCACTGTTTTTGAAATATCCGTACACATCTCTGGCTACATCCTCACACAGACGAGGAAGCTGTTTGCAGGCTTCACTTGCACAAAGATGCAATGAGTGACAAACGCAGCGCTGAACCGTGACCCCAGGGAACTCGTTTTTGAGACGACTAGAGACAGAGTTGTGCTTCCCCATCATTGTGTTGCAGCCATCTGACCCAAACCCAACTATGTTTTCCAGTGGCACACCTGCGTCAGTGAATGACTTTATCATTTCCTCATAAAGTCTTTCTGCTGTTGCCCCTTCTCTGACAAAATGTCTGTGTTGGTCTGAAAAAATCTGTGCGAGCTTCCAAAAACGAGTCTGAACCCTTTTTGTTTCCTCATCAAAAAAGCGGACAACGATACACAGGGTTTTAACATTCCCTATATCTGTTGACTCGTCAATCAAAATGCTGAATTTTTTGATATTCAGGATTTCTGAGAGGCTCTCAAAGTAACAGTCACCAATAACATGTTTGGATATAGCAGTTGCCTTTGTGCGGCCAAGATTTATGCTCTGCACAGTTTTTGAATCTTTGAAATGTCTTAACATGTCCACTAAATGGTCTGAAGCTCTCATGGCAATGTTGTGCTCTGCTAAACAGCCAGCCAGCTTTACCTCTGCTGTTTTCACGGCTGTCTCGAGCTTAGCCGCCTCTGTCCTCTTCAAACATTCTGTGATTGATTTCTGTGCAGGGACCAAACATTTCTGATTCTCCAGGTGTTTTTTAGCCTTTGCATGGTTCTTCAAAACCATTAGCTCTGCCACCATTTGAACATTGCAGCAGCAGCAAAAAGCTTTAGTGGGAGCCCCAGCAACAGGTTTCAGCCAGCCGGTTAATGCGGTGCATGTTTCCCATTCTTGTCGGTATGCCTGCTGACGATGCTGCTTCTTTAAATTGTTACTCATGGTGCCGCCAAGCCGCGGCGCTCTACGCTCTCTGCTTGTATTTCATGAGCGCTAGTGATTTTTCACAACTTCCTCCTTCATCATGTGCAACGTCATACGTCACTGCATGCGACGTAAGCGTTGATTGGTTGTAAGGCAATATCTCTGGATGCAAAACGCAGCCGCAGATTCCACACAACAGAGCTCAAATTATCGTACATTATGGGATTTATGGAATTATTGATCGTACATCGTACAGAGGCCTAAATTATCCTACAAATACGATAATTATCGTACGCCTGGCAACACTGGGTAGAAAATACCTCATTTGTTACTAATTAAAAGCCTGCTCATAAAAATGCGTCTTTAACAAAGTTTTAAAATGACTCAGAGTTTGAGCAGCCCAAACATTTGCAGGAAGTTTGTTCCACAGTCTGGGGCCTGCCACAGAAAAAGCCCAATTACCACAGGACTTCAGCTTAGTCCTAGGGACCACCAGAAGATTCTGAGTTGCAGATCTCAAGGCTCTTGGAGGGGCATGAACTTCTAAAAGCTCAGATAGATAAGAAGGTGCAGAACCATTCAGCGACTTAAAAACAAATAGAAGTTTTAACTGGAAGCCAGTGCAAGGACTCCAGCACTGGGGTGATGTGCTCCCTACGCCCTGTGTGTGTTAGTAAGCGAGCAGCCGCATTCTGGACCAATTGAAGCCAGTGAATGGACGACTGCTCAAGGCCACAATACAAGGAGTTGCAGTATGGACTCCATGGACTATGATGTTTGCAGATCACATAGTGATCTGCAATAAGAGCAAGGTGGAGGTGGAGGAGAAGCTAGAGAGGTGGAGATGTGTACTGGAGAAGAGAGGAACAAGGACAGAATCCATGTGTGAGGTTACAGGGAGTAGAAGTAAAGAAGGTAGAGAACTTTATGGACTTAGGGTCTGTGGTCCAAAGCTACAGAGAGGGTGGAAAAGAGGAGAAGTGTGTGAAGCAGGATAGAATGGGTGGAGAAAAGTGTCAGGTGTGATAAAAGGGTTTCAGCTGTAGAAGACAGTAGTGAGAGCAACCATGCTGTCTGGTTTAGAGACGTGTCCACGAGGAAAAGACAGGAGCCAGAACTGATGAGAGGGTTACTGACAGGTGAGGGAGAGGTCCTGTTGGACTTCCTGTTCACATCTCGAGGGCGATGGTGGCAGAGGAGTTAAGTTGCCACCTTGCAATCGGAAGGTTGCAGGTTCGCAACCCGCTCAGTCTGTCGCTGTCGTTGTCCTTGGGCAAGACACTTAACCCGCCTTGCCTGCTGGTGGTGGTCAGAGGGACCGGTGGCGCCAGTGTACGGCAGGCCCCACCTCTGCCAGTGCGCCCCAGGGCAGCTGTGGCTACATTGTAGCTCATCCCCACCAGCGTGTGAATGTGTGTGTGAATGAGTGAATGACTGATTGTGTTGTGAAGCGCCTTGGGGGGTTGTAGAACTCTAAGAAGGCGCTATACAAATACAGGCCATTTACCATTTACCATCTCAACAGATCAGAAGAAACACTGTCCTTATTGCATCAGCTCAGTAACCTTTGATGCATTAAAATTCTTCACTTTGGTTTCACTTCAACTGTTGTTGGACATTAAAGTCGGTGAACGCTGGCATTTCGAGGCCATTGCAAAGATTTCTATCTAGTGTTTCTGAGCTGCTGATGAAACATGAATATCACCGGTTGGTATGATCTTCACGTCTGAGCTGGAGGATTAGAGGTGTCTCAAGTCTCTCTGAAGCTCTGCAGCCCCTGAGGAGGGATCCTCTGATCCTAATGCAGACAGAGCTCCTACCAACACACAGATATCTATAAATACTCTCCAGGTCTGACAGAACGCTCAAAGACTTGGTACATCTGCACACAGTCATCTGTTAATTTTACATAGAGAGACTATCATTGGAAAGGTGTTAAAACTCTTGTGTAAAGTGTTCAGCTGCGACATCTGAGATGGTCATTGAGATGTTTGTTTACAAAGGGTTAATAAGATAAAGTGGACTGATTGCAGGACCTGATCACATCTGTGTGAAAAACTCTTCTCCCAGCCCAGGTGATAGTCAGTAAGAGCTGAGGGTTCAGTCGTTTCGCTCCCAAAGGATCAGTGTTTCAGCTGAGGAAACAGAGATTTTGTGGTAAAATAACTTAGTAGACCCAGAGAGAATGTCATTCTGCCTTCCACAAACACACATCCGTCACAGGAGAGGATGTATGTAATAAATTCATCTTCAGCTGCTGCTGCAGTAGAGCTGAGCTGGGTTACATAACTGATGAGGTGGCACAAAAACTTCTTTAATGGTTTGGATCTGAACGGATGAAGCCGTCTTACGCTCACAAATAAAACACCTGTTCGTTCTGGTTTTGGGCCAACACATAATCACTGAAGCATCCTGCTGACAAACGTACAGGACTGGATATGGCAGGTTTCTGATGGAGGTACTAATCTTGATGCTCCATCTGGAGGCTGTAACCCCTAATTCACACTAGGGATGTGAATCTACACCACTGAGGCCGATTTATACGTATCTCGATACACTACCAGTGCTACGATACATTAACGATACAGTGAAACCCTCTGACGATACGATTTGATACGATTCAATACGATTCATCCCTACTAGAGGGTGACACGGGAGTGGATTTTCTTTGCTTTCCCATCCCACTCCCATTGTAAAAAAAACCCTCTTGTCCCAATCCCAGAAAGCAAGGAAAAATAAAAATTGCTCCCATCCCATTCCCAATAACATGATTCCCGCTCCCTCCCACTCCCAGCAGGTGTTTTTTAAGGTGGTGATTCTAAACAAAACCAGAAAAACAATCACAACGCTGTAAGGTGTTTCCACTCCGTCACTGACAACTCCCAGAAAACTGTGTGAAGTTTCAGATCCATGACAGCGTTTTCATGGTGATGCAGGTATTTTCCCCCTTAATTCACTCCTCCAACTCATCTTTGTTTCTGTCCATATTGTCAAATATGGCGGCTCGCGGCTGTGCATTGAGAGATGAAGTTCAGCGCTGGTCATGTGACTTATAGTGACAAATCAGCTGCTAGTCAGTGACCAGTGTTTGCAACGATGCAGGACATTTTTGAACCACGTATACAATGTCCTCACGGGCTTCAGATTTGTAACTGTTTAAAATTGGGTTCTGTAGTGACCTCTGACCTTTATATAAAATACATATTTTTATTGTGAAAATAATCTGCCGACGTAATTTTAAAAAAGAACCATCAATGTGATTTTCTGCCAAATTCAGAAAATGAGGATTAAAGTCCCTCTGCTTAGATAAAATCCCAACAGAATTGATCAAGAAATGATTAGAGATCATGTAATTATTAGAATTTATTATGAAACACCAGAAACAACAGAGTATATATGAAAATGGTTCTAAATGTTGTAATGGTTAGTGAGTGCTATTGTAGTCTACTGTTACTGTTCCTTTAAGAGAGGCGGAGGCTGAAGAATGAAACTGAAAGTTGGAGATGCGGTTTTATCTCAGCTGTTTGTTAAACTACTCTAATAAACCGCTGTTAAGGACAAAAACTCATTCTGTCTGGCGTTTTAGTTCAGCACAAACATCACAATAATAAGAAATGATCTTAAGTTACCTCATGTTTGTAATACAGCTTTAATTAAAGCTCCCGGTGCGCTGCGCACGGAGCGCAGATCAAATGCTCGGAGGAAGCGCTCCTGCAGCTGCTGCTGCTGACGCGATCTCTGATGGGTTATTGAAAAAAATGTTTGAATGTCTGAATCAGAGCAAATTATCAACCGTTGTGGTTTTCAGGGAGATTCTTTTTTTTGGGCAAGTTAAGAGAAGAGGAACGTCAGTCATGTCCGACTGGCCGACGTGCACAAGTGTATCAGAAAGGTCAGACAGAACTAAATGTAAATTAAAACAACACATTATTTTAAAAGAAACTTGTTTCATATTGAACAGGAATCTAAATTTATTTCAATTCCCACTCTTGCCCACTCCCGTTGATTATTTTTCCTGTTTTGTCCCAGTAACGTGATTATAAATTACTTGACTCCCATTTCACGGGAATCCCGCAGGACTCACGTGACCCACTGGGATCCCAAAAAATTGTCAGCCTCTAATCCCTACTGACGATTCTTTAATGATTTGAAAACTCATGACGCGATTTGAAACGATTCAACACATTTAAAAGATTTTCCAGCCCACATCTGATTTTTAAATATCAAAATTATTTCCCCTCTCCTCTGTGAAGGATGTATTTGTTCCTCTATTGTTTTTGAGTAATCAATAAATTCAACATTAAAAGGCAATGCACTTCATCAGTGACATTTACATATTTTTATTGCTACAATACTGTACTTGAAATAAGGGGGTTGAAACTAGGTTTAGACAGAAAAATAAACCAACAGAATCAGAAAATGATCAGAGTTCATCATATAATTATTAGGAATTATTATGAAACACAGTAAAAAATTGAAGACACTTCTAAATATTGTAATGATCCATATGTGTCTATTGTAAAAGCTGTTGTAGTCTAATGTTACTGTTCCTTTACAGGGCTGCCAACTTTTGAAGCTTTCCATGCGTGAGATTGGGGGTGGGGGTGGGGGTGGGGGTTGGGGGTCTTCAACCACGGTGAAGTTAGTTGGACGTTGGTTATTTGACAGACATTCACTCCTGGTTCACTGCAGTCAGTAGAGGGTTTTCATGCCGTGTGCTGCGCGGCTGCGCCACAGAGAGATGGCGGTCAGCTTTTCCGATCAAAGACTCGCTGCTGTTTCCTGCAATACATTGCAACAAAACCGGACAAGTTTGGCATCAAGTTTTAGGTGGCTTGCAACTTGAAATCCAAGTAAATCTGCAATGTCATTTGAAATGTCCTTTCAAAAGAGTCCAAAATATTTAAAAATTCCTTCACCAATGGTTTATTAGGACAGCAAAGGTGAATATTAAAATCACCCTTAATGAGAAGTCTATCATATCTGGTAATGCAACAGGCCAGAAAATCAGAAAAGTCATCCAAAAAATCCTTGTTGTATCTCGGTGGTCTGTAAACCACTGCACAGAGAAATGGTTTAACCCGACCAAGTTCAAAGAGGCTCAGTTCAAACCTGGAAAAAGTAGCAGGGATGGACATCTGCTTACACAGAGTGTCATCCCTGAAAATAACAGCCGTGCCTCCCCCACGGCTCACTTGACGTGGGTTGCTAAAAAATGAGCATCCAGGTGGAACAAGCTCAGAAATCACACTGGACTCACCCGCTCCAACCCACTTTTCAGTCAGACAGAAAAGAAAGATTCTGCTCACCAAAGAAGTCATTCAACATAAAGGTCTTATTGGAAAGGGAGGTGGCGTTGAGAAAGGCAAACTTTATAGAAGTAGCATCAGAGCCATCTTTGCTCCAGGAAATCCGCTCCACAGGCCGTAGATTAGAATGCCGGATACCCCGCCGAAAGATCCGAGAGCAGCATGGAAGAGACAATTGGGATAATTCCACCACTCCCGACACCGGAACCAGGCTTGACTTCAGCGGATCCAAAAGTCTCTGAGAGAAGGACGAACGACAGCGCTCATCAATATTCGATGCGCTCATCCTGGAGCACAACCAGACCGACTTGAGCTTCACTCGCCGACCACTACACCTCCCCCTGCGGCGGTGACGAACTCTCCTATCAGGTGTATGCAAACACAGGTAGGCCAGCACAGAAGAGCGCACAGATGAGTAGGACATTTTGCAGCCATGATGGTTTGATCCCACAAAATCAAAAAATGAACATCATAAATCCAAGAGCGTCTGACGAACATACACTATTTTAGCATTTGAGCTACTCAAAAAAAGCAAAAGGAGACAAACAAAAAGCAAAACAGATTTAAGAGACAGACGGTATGCCAACCGCACTGGCGCCACCTTGCCCTGCAGTCACTTGCACAACGACTGCTTAGCCGGAAAACCACTATCCTTGGCACAGTCAACAAGAGTCGCCGGGAAATTCGTCAATCTGCTAGACAGATGGACCGCACTGAATTCACCACTCAGGTGTTTTCAACCACCGGTGCCACGCTGACACTGTATGCGCCCAAACAGAAGAAGGCTGTCTACGTTCTCAGCAGCATGCACAGTGTGGTTGAGACTGAGGAAACCACCAAATGGAAGTCAAACACGGTCACACAATACAACAGCACAAAGTGTGATGTGGATGTGATGGACCAAATGGTGCGGGAGTACAGCGTGCATGCAGGAACACGGAGATGGCCAGTCGCTGTGTTCTACAACATGATTGACATGGCAGCACTGAATGCACATGTGCTTTATCAGGCGTGCACTGGGGTGCAGGAGAGACGGGTGGACATCCTGGTTGAGCTTGCAAAAGAGTTGGGTGATTGTCATGTGAGTGAGAACTGAAGAAGGCATGTAAGGAGAAACTGCTTTGGCAACAACCTTCCACACCCAGTCCTGGCAAAAGGGCGAAGTGTCAGGTCAACCATCAATGCACGGACAAGTGTGCAACTGTGAGCAGTAGCGGTTTTAGGCATGGGCAGACCGGGCGGCTGCCCGGGGCGGCATTTTTTAGGGGGCGCACAATCGCTGAGTAAAAAAAAAAGGAAAAAAACCTGCGCGCCGCAACATGGTTTTCTATTAGCTGTCATATCTGTGTCTGGACTGGAACCAGCACGTTGGCGCCCCCTGCAGCTGCAGGCGCTCCTGCTGACTGAGAGGGTTCAGGCGAGCGCCATGTGTGTGAAGAAGAGAATAGGGAGGGGCGCGGGGGATTTCACCTCTGGGTCTCTCCCAAATGAAAC